>JAHREE010000229.1:4034805-4054896 GCA_033628505.1 Tringa tobata
AAAAAAAAAAAGTAAAGAAAACCTGTCACTTTTTAAACGAATAGCTACCATCTGCCAGCGTTTTATCTGAGGCAAAGTTGATTAATGCAAAGTGAATGTTTAAGATCACGTCGCTGTCTGCCTGAATAAATTTCAGGTAGTTTTACTTAGGAAATTATTTGTCCCGTTTCTTAAAAGAGGAGGGCTTTTTGGTGTTATTGGGTTCCTCCATACAAGTTTTTAGGCAGCCAGACCTGAAAATAAAAATATTTGCTCCTAAATGCTGTAATGTACAATGACTTTGAGCACCAGAACAGCATTTCTGGCCCCTCTGCGAGGTGGCAGGAAGGTAATTAATCTCCCCGACAAAGGAGATCCCACCTCCTTCGCCGGCTTCGTGAAAACTTTCAGGCAGCCTCTCTCTGTCATATCGAAAAGGAAATTTTAGCAGTCTAACTGTAAGCAGAGAAACCACAGCAGTGCCATTATCCTCAATTGGAAACGATCTTGCCCTTAGACCTTACTTAACTTTTTACTGGATTACTTAGATTTTTACCCAATTATTTATTTACCCAATTACCTACTTATTTACGTTTATACACAGTACCTTCCTGATTAAAAAAAATTAACCAGTTGTAGAATTTAAACTTTTTTTTGAACTTTATCAAAGCATTGCTTTATAGTAATGTTGTGATAAAAATCATTCTGAAATACATTCAATTAGATGCTGTTCTTTAGAAGTTTACTTTGAAAGTTAACATTTTCAGAAGGAGTTTTCAGAGCAGATTTTGGGCGGTATTAACCTAAAATATCACCCAAACCCCAGTTTTAGGTGTACGTTCCCACATTTACGTACTTCCCAGCATCAGATGGGCTCCAAGTTCTCCCTCATCAGAGAGAATTTCACACCGGGACACCCTTTATCATCCGGGGCTACAGAAGTGGAGGGCGTCATCTGCGATAAGTGGTGGAGCTTCGTGCCGTTCCATATGGCCAGATATTCTCTTTGCTTACATTTTAAGCTGGCTGGACCCCAGCCAGCTCTGGTCAGAAGTCACCAAGTTGTTTTAGCTCAGTACACAGTGCCTGTGTCTCTCCTGTCTCGGTGGGGTTTCTTGGTTTGGGTTCGACGCGGCGTGAGGACGGCCATCTGGGCACCCCCCAGTCCCAACCAGCTACTGCAAAGCGTGGGCAGGACGAGCGTGGATGGGTTTGCACGAGCCCCTGTGAACTGACCTTGGTGAACTCAACTGATTTGTTTAAAAAAAATAAAATAATGCACTCGAGTTTAGCACTTATGAAATTAAAGAAGGTGAAAGAGGAGAATGGGACAAAGTAGTGTCTCCTGTACTCTCCTTTCAATGCGCTTTTCTGCTTTGAATGAAGAATTTCTGTTACTCCTTGTTGGGATATCTCTAGATAAATTAATCTTATTTATATCCATCAGTAAGGTTATAGAAATACATTACACCCACATGGTATGTTTAATCAAAGATAAAACCTGAACCCTGTCTTTAGGGGATATTGGCTCTAGTCACCTTATTTCTTCATGCTTTTCTATCAACTGCTCAAAGGACAAAGGACAACTTGCCAGTCTATGCTTTAGGAGCACATTCCACTGCATCCAACATAAAAATGCAGTTAAAACGCACACACACGCTTCTTAACAGTATACTGAGTGACAAAGAAATGGCTTGAAACTCTAGAGAGCTCTAAGCAGAAAATTATTCAGCAGTTCCAAGAAGGTGAGTCAGGTCCCATCTCCAAATGTAATGAAGTTGAGCAACAAGACCAAAATACACACTCTTAGTAGCCGATATCATAAATACCAAGTTTGGATATTTATATACCA
Organism: Tringa tobata; assembly: GCA_033628505.1. NCBI lineage: Eukaryota > Metazoa > Chordata > Aves > Charadriiformes > Scolopacidae > Tringa > Tringa tobata. Next base: position 4,036,637 of record JAHREE010000229.1, read on the forward strand.
AATACATTGATGCCAAGTTTTGTTCACCTACATAGAGAAGGAAACACCATAAAATATGCATAAAAAATAGTATCAGCTAAAGATTGCTTTTTAATTTACAGGTATGTGCTTATCTTTTATTTAACTAACATACTACTCACACATACAGTTTATTTATTTCTCACCTAAATGGTATTAGAGCCAAATGCTGGGAAGACCTCTAATATAGGGAAAATCATTCCACTTCCAACAACGATTATATAAAGCTGCACTTAAAGTATTTGACATAAAGATGTAAGAAGACAGAACTGTTCCCAGCACAAATGGGCATCTATGTATCCAACTTTAATTAAATGGCTTAAATTTGCCCTGCTTTGCTCCAATTCACATCTTCAAATGTCTTCCCCGGGACATATTACTTACAGGTTTGGGTTGTGGGGGTTTTTTTAAAGAAAATATCTAGAAAACAGTAAGTTCTCCAGTTTATGAATCCTCACACATGTAAAGTGTGTTATGTTTTCAGTGGGGCCGAACTACTCAGTGGAATAAAAATTTACAGCGATCACCGATTTGAAAAGGACATTTAGGCAACATCAGTCAGTAAAGAATTCAATCCATAATAACACATTTTCTCCTTATAGAACTGAATGAAAGCATCCGATCTGAAACGATCCTAAAACCCCAAATCTACATCATCTACTGTTGGAATATACTCTACATTACTGAACACCACACCCCCCCCAAGTTGGTTGGGGTTTTCTTCAGAGCTCTATTAATTGAAAACAATGATTTGTTTTCTCCTTTGTAAAACGTAAAAAACACAGAGTTTGTCTTTAAAATATAGTTGTCAAATATCATGGGGTATATATATGCTAACACTTACCCTAGGGGTATTTCAGGGCTAGAGTCTGTTACAAATAAAATCTTTATTCATATGAACAGCTACCTGGGGGGCAATACTGAATGTTACACGTAATATTTATATATATGTATATATTTAAAATAATCTAGCAGTGCTATTAAAACAAACTGGAAGCTACGCTGCATTTACTCTCCCAGTTTTGCAGATCTAGGTCTTACACTACTAACTTTTTGGAGTTCTGAATTGCTTTCTGTAGAGAACAGTCCCTAAAATATAAAATGCTTTTGTCTAGTGTGTCATATCAACTGTTTTACTATTTGAAATTTCAGAGATTGTTTGTGGTAATAAAGAATAGAATTACAAAGAAAATAAGTCACCTTTTTATTTTTCCTCATTAAATTCTCCAACAGTATTTTCAAATTTGAGAACTTTCCTTGAATTAAGGATTAAAAAGGCTTAAAAAAATTAAGTTTTGTTACGTGCTTTCCAAAATTACTGAATAGTCACTACGGGCTATGGAAAACAACTTTAGAGAAGATCAGACATCTACATTTATCAAAGAATTTAAGCTGTCTGAAGCAAGTTGGGAGACAAAGCAGACAACGCAGCAGCTCTGGAGACTGCCAGCAGCCTGAGGAGGTCACGTCTCTCTGCTGGACCCTCCTAATTTACGGAATGAAGACGATAATATTCCATCGACTGCCAACCAAACTCTCTAAGTGTCAAAAAACTTGGCTAAAGAAAGCAGAAAGTACTTCTGCCCTTTCTCAGTGCACTTCAAATGCTGCGATTTGGAAATTGCCACCACAAGGATTAAACTCCTTGTATTAAAAGGAACGTCCAAACAGGAACCTTCTTTCCAATTAAGGAAAAATCCTGTGAGCAGCAATTAAGCAATCTCTTAAAAATGCTCCGTTCTGTGGCTGCTGTACATCAATATATGAGACCATTTCAAGTTTACTAGCCCAGTGTGCTGCCTTTAAAATCTCTCCTTATGGCCTTCCAAGCTGGAGGGACTCGCCGCTGCCTGATCCTCCCCGTTCATCAGGGCTTCTGTCCTCCTTCAAGGAGATGAAGGAAGATGGGACCTGGTTTAACGACACTCTGCTCAATGAAGAATGAAAACAGCAAAGCAACTTTGTTTTTTTTTTCCTAGAGGAAGCACAGCACAGCATCAGGGGACTAATATAAATCCATGCAGTGTTACAAATAAAATACTAAGTGTCTGATATCTCTGCACCCTTGAAGGCTGAGGACTTCTTCTCCCTGTGACAATTCTGGGGAGATCTCGTCGTTCTTGCACAGGAACATCATTTTATTACACACCAAGTACAACTTCACAAAAGTAACGGTAGACGGACTGCTCGTTACCAATTCAGCTTTAATTCTCGCTCAAGGGAGTACATGTCTCTTCTCCCATAAAAGTATTTGCAAGTTCATCACATGAATTCTCTGGTCACTGCAGAGCACCTGAATTTAACATCCATGATTCTGCACCATCATCTTTTTGAGATTGATCCTTAACTCACTGAACATCACTTGAAAACTAATACACCTGCTTCCTTCCCATAATCAGCTCAAACATATAAAAGTATAGATCTTTTAAAATATATATCTAACAGCCGTGTAGCTTTACAGTAACATCAGACTTAAGTAGTATCAGTATCATTTCTCATCTATCTTAAAATAAAGTACACCTTGACATGAAAAATTTAGTGATGCAGGTCCAGAAGTGTTTGCACTGGAAATATTTGTGACTATTCTCTATTATTAAACGCACAAATAGAAACAAGGTGTTTATGAAGCATCACATTTATGAAAATCACTTGTAAAAGAATATTTTTATTCTACAAATAATGTCAATATTATAAATAATGCAACTTGGATATTTCCCACAACATCCCAAGAAGGATGAAATATTAAAACGTGTAACTCAAAACACACACTCCCTCCAGTTTGCAATGAAAATTTTGTCTTAAACTACTACCTGGGAAGCAGATCTTTAGTGCTTGCTAGCAAGCCAAGCCAGAAATCGAAGGATCAATGTTAATTTTAATCAACATTTTTTCTAACAGGAGAGAGTAGTCAGCCTCATTAGGCTGTAGTCTGATGCACTTATACTTTCAATTTAATAAACAGTCAATTGCAAAACAAACATTTAAAATGTGCAAGAAAAGTAGAAGGTACCTCTAATCAAGTTTTCTTCTCACCAGTCACATCAGCCCTCGTTCATAAAAATTCTCTCCTGCCTGCCAGGAATAACGTACATACTCTCATTTTAAACATAGCATCTCTGTGAACTTTGACTGTTCGATTCCATCTGATCAAACCCCAAACAGCAACAGCCAAGAAAAAAAAACTTCCTTCTCTTTAAGATGCTCTATTGGTTAGATCAGATTTATTTGCTGTCAGTAAAGGTTATATTTGCACATAAGTCTATGACAGATTGCAAGTTTATTAACTTCCAAGTGAGTTTTCAAGCTGCTGGGATGAGGTTTTTGGGGTTGGGTTTTTTTTTTTGTTGGGTGGTTGATTTTTTTGTGGGGTTTTGGGTGGGTTTTTTTTTTGTTGTTGTCATTCCTTCCCCCTTCCCCCAAGATGTGGGTTACTTGACAAATTGGAGTGAAGTTATCTTAGGTCAATGTAACTGTAAGTTAAACTAATGAAGTGTATGTCTATGAGTGATGTCTGATTAGTTTAATAGAGTTAGTGCTGGACAGCTTGGGCTGCTGACCTTGAAGGAACACAGATAACATTGCGATGCGTTGGAGGATGCGGTTGTGATACAAGACAAATTTACATAACAGTTTGTCATGTAGACTCCTCCAAAACAAAATTGTTGCAAGAGGAAACCAACGCTAAATGCCTCGCACAAGGCAAACCGGGTAAAATTAATTATAACATTTGGCTTGGGATGGGAGCTTATTTTAAATGCAAGCCAGACGCATGGAAAAGGTGTACATTTATATAGCGTGCACTCCAAAACGGATTAGACCTTGTGTTGGGTGACACTGTTCAAACACAGCCTTCTGTAGCACAAGATCTACTCTTGAAAAACGGTATTCCTTCCCCAGCCAGCTACGTCTACCTGCTCCTGGTAACAAATACCTGATCCAGTTCTGAACTGTAACTAATTGGGATGCTCAGGGTCCTGCTGAAGTTCATTCTGTGGCCAAAACGCAGCCGCTTGTGCTAAAACATCCCCGTGCACCAAGTCAAATGAGGGCTCACTCATTACCCAGGCTCCGCTCCATGATACGTCACCGCTCAAATCCCATCATCTTACCACATCTCAACCCATCAGGTAGCCCAAGGGAAATCCCTGGGTCTAAAGGCAGCTTGGTTCTGGAGTGACTGATTCTCACTCCACGATAGCTAACTGTCAACCTAAACAGCCCACTTTTATCAGCCCAGGTTCTGGCTGACAGGAATTTGCCACTTACATCAATGCATTAATTGACATCCAGAGCTGCTGGCACATTATGGAACCGGACCATCATTAAGATAAAACTGCTCTCTTAATCCTCAGGGTCAGCCCAAGGAGTACACTCTGATAAATCAGACCTGCTAACAGATACATGGGAGGGCACGGGAGGAAGCTTGCAGCTTTCACATCTGGGTCATCCTTCAACCTAACCCATGAAGCACAGTTTAAACCTTTAAGTATTCCTGAATTCACCTGATAATTTTGAAATAAGATGCACATATACATGTCTACACCAACAGGAATTGACATATTTGCACTCTTAGAGACTCTCAAGGACAAGCAAAGCAAGACAAAATAGTGCAGGAAACTCAAAAACACGACAGTAACTTCCCAATTATACCCCAAAAAGTCAGTGCAAGAAGAAAAACTTGCATTATCCACTGCAAGTCTCCATTCGCTCGTGCATGTACACTATCATGAACATATCCAAAGAGTCAGTTCAGGAGACCTGGCTGAAGGTCTGTAATCTGATCTTAGAAATGATTCGACTCCTGGGTTACCTGTAATTAGCACTTGTTGGCACCGTTTGCATGAAATAAAGAGCCGCAGTCCTTGCCTTCCAATGCCACTTCTTGGCAGGGAGTGTACAGAGGACACAGTCTTCTTGCAGCTCCTCCTGGAGAAGGTCCATCAGCTGCTTGTGGGAACCACCATAAAAGGCTTCGATGAGCAGAACACTCATTTCCCAAGTACTTCAGAAACGTCTGGATGCTGAAAATGACAACAGAGAAATATTTTGCTTTAGAAATACACTTTGGTTTATTTTACTTAAGCAAAGGATATTGGAAAAAGCAGAAACATACTGCAAGGCCTTAGAGTGTCTTCATTTCTCCCGTGAAATTAATCCTTCATATTATATTAATGAGTTTACTACAGAAAAGACTACTTAGCAATTATGATGACAAAATTGTCACACCTATTAGCTTCAACCATTAAAAGATACTGTTTGTAAATTTTAAATGAATCAAAATATGCAGGACTTTAAAAAAAAATACTGTATTTTGAATTTATTGTTGTTTTCAATCAGATATTCAAAAGCAGCTTTACTTTATGCACTCTTTAAATACATATGTACAATCCTTCCACAGGTTAGGAAGTAGTTTATTCTTTTTTTGCACAGGTTTCCTGCTTTTCCTGGTGGTAGATAAAACTAAAGAAGAATTCATAGAATCATAGAATCATCTAGGTTGGAAGAGACCCTTGGGATCATCGAGTCCAACCATCCACCCTACTCTGCAAAATCCTCCCCTACACCATATCCCTCAGCACCACATCTAATCGTCTCTTAAACACATCCAGGGATGGGGACTCAACCACCTCCCTGGGCAGCCTATTCTAATTCAAACACACTTCAGATGCAGTAGTTGCTGATAATTCAGGTGATTTAAAGCATCACCCCAAGACTCCTGTATCGCTGGGAGTTGGGAACTCCACCCCAGCATCACATTGGGACCCTACAAGAGATGTAAATCATGTTATTTTTTCCCCTGAGTCCTCTGAAAGGGCTGGAAAAAGAGTACCATAGGCTTAAGGAAGCTCTCAGATGAGAACCCACCAAGCTGCTCATAAACAGGATGCAAAACGTGCTGCCCAAAGCAAAGGGAAAGACACAAGCCCTGTGACTATTGCTCATCTCCTTCATGAGTCACCGACCGGGGTGTTGGGGGGGGTGGGTACCGAAAAAGCTGCTTTTCCGGATGCTTTGAGCAAAACTAATCACATACAAAAACTGAAAACAAAAAACTGAAAAGTATTCACCATCCACGACTGCCTCTCTGATGCTTTCCTTCTCAACACACCCTAATGAGGGAGAGCTTGCCCTTAAAATTGTTTGCTCGGGCTTCACGTTTGATGCAAGACTGTACATCCGCTTCCCGACCTGTCATTTCTAGTGGTTTCAGACTGTAATCCTTATCTTCTCAAAGCCTCTGGTGACAAAAAGTGAGAATTCAACAGAGAATGACACACTCTCCAGAAAATCTCAATGATCACCTCAACCTTGAAATTTACTTAAATTCAAGTTCAGGTTAAAAAATTGTACATTCTCTAATCACGGAGTAGAAAACAAAAAAAAAAGCCTTTTAAATGCATTGCAACTACCAAAAGATCAACTAACCAACAACAACAACAAAAAAAAAAAATCCAAACACTGAATAAATTTAAGTGGGAGACAAAAAAATAAGAAACCTCTAGAATTTTGAGTCATTGGCCCATCATGGTACAAGCCGAATCACCCACGTAGATTTCCTTGCTCGTTACAGATCAATCAACAAAGAAAAAGTATTCTGTGCTCTGACTTCCAGCCTGGATTCAGGTTGTAATTTGCTCTATTATTCACTCCATCATGCTGTTTCAAATAAATTAATTAATTTTTTTGGACAAATAAGTTCCTTTCCAAAGAAAAATGGTGGCCTGCCTTTCCGGAAGCAGAAACTTCACTCCGTTTTGGAATTTGCTTCTTTTCAGGTAGCAAAGCAGATTCTGATGTCTTTTCCACAGTGACCTAATTTCAAAAAAAAAAAAAAAAAAAAAAAAAAATCACACTTTTGAGATCACTGACGTTTTCTGAATTTACAATGATTTAACCAAAATCATCCTCTGTGCTCCAAAGCCCTTTCGGAACCTGCAGGGTAATAACTGCTATAAAAACACAAGCTGTGTTTTAGAATCTGCACTATTCACCTAAAGAACAATTTGTAATTAATCATGCTACGCTCGTCATCAAACGTCGCCAAAAATTTAACTCAAAGGGAAGCGTTTTGCAACTTCAGACCCCCAAAAAAAGGGGGGACGTGAAAAGTTGGTAAATGCCACCGAGTCAGTCACTCGGGGAGAATGAGCTGCAGTTAATTTACAAATCATTAGGGGGATCAGTAATAAAGTAATCCCTTCACGAAATATCTGATCGAATTGCACTTCATCTAGACGTGTTCCGAAACCGGGTTTTATCGCTAGGTTTAGCTGACTCGACAACGCGCTCACGGGTTGTATTTTGCAACAGTTTTCACTGCACATCCCTCACGGGGACGGGGAATGACTGTACGCGCTGACGGGAAGAGACTTTTGCAGTTCTCAGGTTCCCTCCTTGCTTAAAGATCCTGACATTTCGGTTCTTCTGCCTTTATCCTGCCTTTAGATCTGGCAATAAAAAGGCGCGGTGGAAACGCTACACGAATATTGCCGTACAATAAACTCCCTTTGGCTGTTTACATCGGGGAAAGGGGGTTGAAATTGTGGATATGCACCGTGGAGGGGGTGTGAGATGGTTCTCGCTGCCTAATTTTTTCGCAGTAACACCCGTAGACCCCACGGCAGCAGCACGAGCGGGTGAAAACCAGCAACAACAACACTTTTTTTTTTTTCCCCCCAAAAAAGCTTTCTCATAAAACACCCCCAAAATTTAGGTACCGCTTATTAAAATTCTCACTAGCACTTGTAGGATTCTAGCGTGGTATGACCTGTATACATCACCAGCAATACACAGCAAATTCAATTTAGGAAAAAAAAAAGTGATATGAAGAGCAGTATCTGGCATGTTTTGTTCTTGTTTTGTTGGGTTTTGGTTTTGTGTTGTTTTTTTTTTCTTTTTACAAGATGCTGCTTAAATATGAAACTACTAAAGAATAACGGCAGCACAATATATGTCACATTGACTTCAGGGATTGACTAAACCGGAGCAATGAAAAAGTCAATAAATCTTCTGTTTTAAAAAGATACACTGATAACGCAAAGGAAATTATATTACATATAACTAATAACTTCTTGTACTTCAAAAAGGCACAGAGGAGGTAGGACACAGTCATTTACCTCATATTTCACCCACACGACTTCCAGTTTTGTTCACATACAAAAATAACATCCATTATTTTTGCTTTATTTCCCTTGACCTAGCCAAGTGAAGGTAAATATGTACCATATTCTCCTCGGAGGTCTGGAAAAGACACAGCTGATAAATGGCCTGAGAACACTCACCGTATCTGATGGAATGCAATCCTCAATTAAATATAAATCACTCCAGGTATTCTTTTCCCCATTTCAAAGAAAACAACAAATATTAGAAAACCAGAACTGCTTTCCCTTTCTCAGTATGGTATTTCCTCTCCAGAGTCAGCAATCCTGGGTGTTTCTCCAGCACCCTTGGCTTTAAAAAAATCTGTTATTCTGCTCCTACCAAATATAGAGCATATTCTTCAGGACATATACCATTAAGAAAGTATCTGAAATAAGAAAATCCTCCCCAGTGTCAAAACTGACATGACTAATACAGAGGTATATTAAATACTGAGACACTTAGGTAGATGGTTAGGTGCTGTCTTCAAAGGCAGCATCTCACAGTGACATTCATCCAGGACTTCTGTCATTTGCTTCAGCTCTACCACACGGTGAGCATGTTGCAGAAAAACAGCGAGTGATGGAGTCCCTAAATGGGCCACTGCTGTCTGACCCAAAAATTTTTCTTTAAAAGAAATTCTGAGTACCACAGACTAATAAATAAATGTTTATGTTAATGGCACGGAAGGATTAACTGTTCAACTAGCCACAGAAACCATTGCTTCCTTTCAAGCTCTAGGTGAACATCAACTAAAATATCTTTGTTAACCAACCTAGGTAGAGAAAACTCATCATTTTCCATGATTTATTGAAGAACATACATTCACTCTGTCTTATAAACAGAAGTGTGGTTTCACAAGCATCAGCAGAGCTCGCATCAGAAAGCCATAATTAGCTCCGTTCAGTGACGTATCCAGACAACATAAATTGTAGATCACGTTTGAATATCTGTCCAACAAAATAGTTGAGCAACAATCCAAAACCAAAGGAATAATTGTTAATATATTCCATAGGTAGAGAGCTGCTATTAGTTACAGGAAATAAGGTATATGGTTTCAGTAATGATTGTTTTAACGGTTACAGTCCCACACGTATGAGAAATTTATTCCACCACCGTATCCAGAGCCCACGTGGTTCAGCATCTTATAAACTTATATCGAACCTAATAACCTTATATATAAGGGGGCTACAGGAGAGATGGGGAGGGACTCTTGATCAGGGAGGGGAGCCAGAGGAGGAGGGGGAAGCGTTTGATACTGAAAGAGGGGAGATTTGGATTAGATATTAGGAAGAAATTCTTTACTGTGAGGGTGGTAAGACCCTGGAACAGGTTGCCCAGAGAAGCTGTGGCTGCCCCATCCCTGGAGGGGTTCAAGGCCAGGTTGGAGGGGGCTTTGAGCAACCTGGTCTGGTGGGATGTGTCCCTGCCCAGGTCAGGGGGCTTGGAACTTGATGATCTTTAAGGTCCCTTCCAACCTGAACCATTCTATGATTCTAACCCAATTGACTACAAAGCCCTTCAGGTATGAATCGTGGACATAAACAGAACCTTTGATGGTTTCAGATGAACACACCATAACACAGGCAAAAACTTTTCACGTTCCACATTCTGCTAAAACAGAATTTCCCAAAGGATTATTACAGGGTCTTTACCTTCCCTCCTGCCCTTTCTCCCTCCCAGTCCCACCACACATGCCCATCCAAACTGGGGAATGCAGCACAGACACACACAAAGCCAGACCGAAAGAGCCCGCGTTACCCTCCCACTCATGGCAGTGACTCACCGAAACCCCAGAACTGTACCTCCAACAACAAGGCAACAAAAAAAAAAAAATAAATCACATTTTAATGTTTGACCAACATTTAACTCCGATTTAGATCACCCAAAAGTACCGGCTGTAAGGTTTGTCATTACTGAACTGGATAAGTGCACGAAGCGAGAACGTCACTTAATTTATCTTTTGTATAAATCAACTGGAAAAAGCAAGAAATTCTCTACCTCTTTTGAGAATGCGGTAAACCAAAATCGTTCACCTTTATTTGGATGCCTGCATCAGCATCAGCATTAATTTACCGGTGATACCCAAAAACCACAGTCTGCCCCATCCGCACAGCCCGAGGGCTGGAAACACCTACGGAACACCAAAACCCAGTGCTACCTGCAGGCATCAAAGATGCTGAACACTGTCTACACTGAAACCAGTACGGATTGCACCACCTGGTTCTGTTCCACTAAATGCTAAAATACAACATTTCATTTTACTGTGCTTATGATCTAACATATATGTTTGCAAAGACTGGAATCGTTGGGGGTCCCTTCCAGGCGAAATATTCTCTTATTCCAATTGGATAAAAACTGGTTTGGGTCCTGCCACAGGGGCTGTGATTAGATCAGTAAATAAGCCCATCTTTCGTGATCGTTTTTGTTACATTCACCATCAATTCCCAGCCAGAGATAAAAATAGAGTGAACGGGATAAAATGGCATCAGTCCCAGTGGTCTCAGGTCTCAGAATCCCCCCATCTGGGTATTCTTCCTCTGAATCCCTTCTAGTGTAAAGCTTATTTATGATACTTATTTGAAGTACTTGCTCAAAGGACTGCTAAGTTATTCTTCTATGGTCTATTTTAAGATGTACTGTAAATAGACATATATTGAAAACCCAATTGCTGGTAATATAATTTAAAATATGCAATTATTATTTTTCCTAGTTCTTAAAATTACATTCCTCAAAATGCTCACACCTCAGAGCACTGGATATACATGCACCCCACACAGGTGAGAAGCACCACAGAGCTTGAGGTGATTTTTCAGTGGTGCCCAGTGACAGGATAGGAGGTAACGGCCACAAACTTGAACATAAGAAGTTCCATCTAAACCTGAGGAAGAACTTCTTTACTTTGAGGGTGGCAGAGCCCTGGAAGAGGCTGCCCAGAGGTGGTAGATTCTCTGTCTCTGGAGACGTTCAAAACCCACCTGGACACGTTCCTCTGCAACCTGCTCTGGGTGGACCTGCTCTGGCAGGAGGTTGGACTAGATGATCTCCAGAGGTCCCTTCCAACCCCACATCATTCTGTGATTCTGTGACGTAGTTTGAATTGCGAACAATAAAATATTAAAAGAATTGTTTGGATCCTAACTAAAAAGCAAACTACAAGGAGCAATCAGTTCAGGTCTTGCATCTGTGCTCTCAACCCTGAAATGCAACAGCAGGAATCAAAAGTTACAGTTTGAAGATGTCCTATGGCTATTCATCCAGAGACACCCTGACACCAAAGACTGTAACGGTCCCCTTTTGAAGTTTACATATTTAGAAAGTAACATCCAGTAAAATCTGCCCATTTTCCTGTGCATACCAAGTCAACAAAATCGCCATAAATCCTTATGAAGAAGTTGTTAAAGCATACGCAGAGTCTGCATTTAAAATCTCAGCATTTAAAACACAGTATTTAAATCGCTTTATTATTTTATGTAGACAAAGGCACTGACGGCCTTCATCATATCTTGCTGTAAATTAAATTTTTGCTATAAAAAAGCAAAAAAAAATTAGTTCTTAGAATTTTCTTTTCGCTTTTCCTGGCAGTCCAAGACAGTCATCAATACATTGCACCTATACCTATAGTCATCCTCAGTCAACAACTTTGAAGATCTTAATCTATATTGAAGAAAGTAAACTATAGCAATTTATTTTATTTCCAGTGGAGAAAAACATCTGTGCATCACATTTACAGTTAACTCAAAACCACATCCAGCCATGCTACCTCGGCGAGGAAGCAAACATCCCCCTTTGGAGCACGGCCCTCAGAAAACATTATTTTCAGGGAAATTTCACAGACCCATCTCCTGACTCCCAGTACATTGTGAACTAAAATTAAAATATACAATTTAGTTTATATGTCTCTAATTGAGCTACCAAGTGGTCTAAGTACTACTCGGAACAGGGTACCACAGATAGCCAACAGTCTGTAAACTATTTTTGTGAGTTCAAATCCACAAAAGCCAAGTAATCACTTTTTATATGTAATTAGGAGAAAAATTTCTTGATTTCTATGCCGAAAGGGAAAAGGCAAAGAAGGGGTGGGAAGGAGGAACAGGGGCCAGGGAAAAGACTACACCCATCGCTAGCAAACTGGACTACTCTTCCATAGAGCTGGTTCCTCCACTTCCTCCCTTTGATGGTCCCAATAGATCTACAGAAGCTGACATAAGCATAACACAGAGCAGCAGATAATAAACAATCAATTATCTTCACAAAAAATTCTTAACGATATTTTAGGTACCTCTTCAGCCCGTAACAGGTTTTTCAAAAACCCCAGTACGGATCTAATAGGAGAGCATAACCTGAAAATGCAAGGTTAGCATTTGTATCTCATAGAAAATTAGTTATTCTGATTTAACAGTTAATTATAAGCTCTCATTTGCCATGTAATTCAAAAGCCTGGAATAATGATAACTTACTTTAACAGAGCCTGCTAATGTTGTTTCATGGTATGTTGGTTTTATCCAACTTATTTGGGCTGTGTTTACAGCGCTTGAAGGCTCAAGGCAGTTTCTGAGACTCATCTCTTCCAGTACTGTACCTATTACTACAAATTTGATAATATTGATGATCTTGAAGGCTTACATTAGGTTTAAACAGATGAACGGCACTTGATTTAGAATATCTCCGAGTGGATGAGGAACTAATAGGTGTGGTAATGGGAGATGTAGCGCTATTTTTAAACTTGACAGGAGACATATTAGTTGCTAGTTCCCTATTATAGAAAAAGCCCCAGTCTGGTAATAATGGGCTGGCATTTTGAAATTCCTCCAATTTATTAGGAATATGATGAGAAATGTGTTCTACACAATCTAGGCTTCAGACCAATCTCTATAGAAAGGTGTAACTTTTCCAACCTGCATTCATAGCAGTTTAGGAACATATATAGAGACATGCACCTGAAAAAATTACTTGTAAATATTTTAATTAATATAATTAGTTATAAATATTAACACAGTCTATAGTTTGTATTAGCTAATTGATTAAAAGACAGAAGACTTACTAGAAGCCATCATTAATTGCTCCGTGAGAAAATATAATCACCCTACATCAAAAAGTTGGTTTGTTTTCTAATTTAAACTAGTAAAATTTTCAAATTTAAAGTAGTAAAACCTTAAATGATGAAGAGTGAAGCATTCTTGTATGGTAGAAATTTGGGATTTAGCTCTTAAACCACTCCTGCTGTACAAAAGTTGGAATTGCAAGAGTTAATTTAAACATTAATTTGAACATTAGGCTTGGTAGCCTGAGATGTTTGGCAGCAACTTTTGAGTGGGCACAAGCCAGATTTCTTTTACAGTCAGAAACTCTCTATTTGAATATGTGATGAAAGGATCTGCATCTTCAGTCACACCTTGAGTCAACCAAAAGGATGGGATGAGATCTACTGTCAAACCGAGTTCAGCTGTGAAATCCAGGAGGAGTCCCACATGGAGGAGTATTACTGAGAGACAGAGAGGTGAACCTCAAAATCCATAACACAAGCAATTTCAGATGATAATTTTAAATCCAGCACAGGCTGGATGGGGCTTTGAGGAACCTGGTTTAGTGGGAGGTGTCCCTGTTGGAACTTGATGATCTTTAGGGTCCCTTCCAACTATAAACATTCTATGATTCTACAATCACGAGGATTTTTCCAAGCTATGAAACCCTTCTCCAAGAGAAGAGAATAAAACATCAGGTTTTCATTTGTTTATAAGACACAGCATTTAAGTACTAGATCCCTACAGCAGCTTGGATATGACGGTCTTGTGATTCATAAAGGAACTTCCAAGGTTGCAAAGTTACTTGCACAAAACAGTCCTTAATTTTAATAGTTAAGTACTAGAATTCAACAGATGACATCATTTTTTGGTCTTCCACTTGCCCAACTCTTTTCAGGAGAGACCTGAATCAATGCTTCATACTCTGAGTCTATGAGAACTGAAACACATCTCATTAACTTCTGTCCCGTCATCATCACGTTATCTCTTTCAGAAACTGCTCAAAAGCTCTCAGATTCAAGAGTAAGCACCATACAACACTAAAAGAGGCCTTTTTATGGTGATAAACATGTTTTTCCATTTTAAGAATATTTACATCCTATTTCCAACTTGACATAGAGAAGATGCTATCCACATCCATGTATCAATCTAGCACAACGAGGGCTGCCAATTTGATTGAGTGCTGCAGCATCGTGTCCTCTGTAAATAATTTCCCTATAAAGTTTTGACTGAGCCCTCGGAAAGGGCTGCAGGAATATGAAAGGCTCCGGAGTACGGCCAAAGCGCTTTCTGGCATCGCACCACAAGGGCTCCCCAACATCTCTGCTGACCTAAAACCAGCAAATCTCATGACTTTTACCGGTTGTTTCCATTCTGCTGTCCGCAGAGCCTGAGAAATAAATACTTCAAAGGATTTGCTTAAAGCGATGAAGACATTTATATTCATATATTTTGTTTTACTTCGCGAGTATGAGTAAGTTAAGGGGTCTGCCTCCTCCACGGGGAAGTATCTATGAATATACACATCGTAGAAAGCTGAAAAATACCAACACGCGTTAAATAAAGATGTCTGCTATCATCTGTCAATTGAAATAGTGAGCATTTCAGGAAAGATTTTTTTTTTTCCATGAATAAAAGTGATATAAAAGCATCTCACAACAATCTGTTTTAGAAGGTTCGTTTGGTTATTTTTGTAAACAAGTTTAGGTTCCGAGCTGATGTTTTTAAAAAACAGATACTGCAAAAAGAGTAAATATTCCTGTCTGGGGGAGACCCTAACAGACATGAGAGGAGCGTGGGCCTTTTTAGCACTGCCACAGATAACAGCAAGGCTAGGACACGCACAGAGGGCATCAAGATGCACATTTTTTCCTTGAAAATGGTTAGATCCTGGCATTAGAAAAGTGCTGTTAAAATCACCACCAGCAGAAAGCCTGTGCCTTAAAAAGTTTGCTTTTGTTGCACACAACAAGATCTGGCTTTCGTGGCTTTAGCACATGATGTGCACTGTAGCCTCTAACGAAAAGAGTTAAACCAGTTGGGGTTTTTATTTTACTTCATTATAAATCACAGAGATATTAGTAAAACTCACTTAAGATTTCAGTTTTAGTGTCACTTGAGAATCACTTCTCCATCCACCTAAAAAAAAAAGTCAGAAAAGCATTTACCCCGCCTGAGTCAACTGGCCATGCTCATAAAATCTTTCCTCCTAAAATCTGAAAACCCTTATCAAAATTAAACATCCTGTTCAACAAAACCAAAAACTGACGTTGTCACCCATCAGCTACTTCCACTTGAACCACCAGAGAACCTGCAGAACCTGGCAGGCTCCTCCTGCAAATGGGTACAACATTCAGAACGTTGAGTACGGTTTATAATGGCCACAACCACTGGGGTACAGAGAAAAATATCTTCACAGCAGAGCCCAGAGCTGAAGAAACTCAGGTCATTACGGGAAGATGCTAACT
This sequence comes from Tringa tobata, assembly GCA_033628505.1. NCBI lineage: Eukaryota > Metazoa > Chordata > Aves > Charadriiformes > Scolopacidae > Tringa > Tringa tobata. The sequence goes on from JAHREE010000229.1 coordinate 4,052,286, forward strand.
ATTTGAAGTTTAGCTGGCTATTAGTAGGTGCTCTTACTGATGTCACTGATATGATGAAATGCTAGAAATACCATTACAAGCCAAAAGGAGAAACCATTTACACCTCGTGCACGCAAAGTCTGTGCTTAATATTCCCACTTCTTCATTTTCAAAGACACAAAAATCCCGAGCAACCAGCAAGTTAAAGCTCTGTTCTGACTCGTACTAAAGATTTAAGGGTTGTGCAGTTATTTTGGCCATTGGGAAATTTTTGGCAATACCATCCGTTAAACGTTCACAGCAGCCGGGAGCAGCTCGTGGAGACCTGATGAAGAACAGCATATGGAGAGAGTGGAATTACGTCTCAAATAAAGGCAGTTGTTGTATCAGAGCGCCTTCCACATGCAGAGTCAACGTGGTGCTACAGCTAAAACCTTTGATATTATTTCCAGAATCACAGAATTGTAGGGCTTGGAAGGAACCTTCGGAGATCATCCAGTCCAACCCCCTGCCAAAGCAGGGCCACCCAGAGCAGGTTCTACAGGAACCCGTCCAGGCAGGTTTGGAATGTCTCCAGAGAAGGAGACTCCATATCCTCTCTGGACAGCCTCTTCCAGGGCTCTGTCACCCTCAAAGTAAAGAAGTTCCTCCTCATGTTTAGATGGAACTTCCTACGTTCCAGTTTGTGCCCATTGCCCCTTGCCCTGTCACCGGGCACCACTAAGAAAAGACCCCATCCTCTTGCCACCTGCTCTTTAGATATTGATGAGCATTGAGGAGACCCCTCTCAGTCTTCTCCAGGCTGAACAGCCCCAAGTCTCTCAGCCTTTCCTTGTCAGAGAGATTCTACTCATCTGGTCTCAAAACAGCCTTAGCAACTTCTCAGCAGAAATAACCCTGACTCGCTGGGAATCCTGCAAAATCCACAATGTTTGCTGCTGCTCCAGGTGAAAGCTGTGAAGCCTTTTGCTGTGAAAGCTTTCGACCCAAACACACCAAACATTAGGACCAGGAAAAGTTCTTGCCTATTAAGCAAGCCACACAACAGAAACCGCTAAGCTGAAGCAGAGTCATTCATATAAATTAAAATTTAAAAATCGAACATATGAAAACATATTTTTCAATTGTTTCTTAGTCTTTGGTAGAATTCCAGTGAATTCAGGGAGTTTTAGAGACGTTTCTCAGTGTTGTCTTCCAGCTGACATAAGGAAAAGGGAAATGATGAACTGGTTTCACCTTCATAAACTTCTGCAGCACCTTCCAGTCAATGCAACAAATACACTCCGCTGGGCAACGATGTCTTAGAGGACTGCAGAAATTCAAACAAAATTTAGGCCCCAAAAATGATTTATCTAAGTGGTTTTTACTGGTGGTATAACGGAAGTTACTCTGTGATCCAGGGAAGTAGTGCAGCCCTACTCATCAGTCAATGGCAATAAATATGCTGCATTTTTGCTGTGCTGGGGTGGTGGCCCTGGACACCATCACACTCGGCTGTTTGTAGAAAAAAAACAGGCAAACAAGTGCTTAAGGAGATAACGTTAAACCTATCTTCAGTTATCTATTTATGCTGAGATTTTTGAAAACCGCTTTCATAAACTGGATCCAAACCTAAGAGAGGTGTTACATGGATCTTATCTTATTACAGAGTAAATGATTCATATCTTCCTCACTCTTTTCCGATCTGATGTTCCCATCGCTCTTTAAGCAGTGGTTGGTCCCACAAAGATCAGTTAGATGTAGATACTGGAAGGTGCTATATGAAACTGGTTTAGCCCCAGATTTAAAGCAGAAACGAGCTCTGGAAGACATTTCACTCTCTCAATTTGAATATCGGACCTAAAATATAATTAAGAGAGAGGGGAAGAGGTGGAAAAAAACCTGGATGTTCAAAATGACTGTTGCTGTGCTTGCACAGGTTCAGTTGCCTCCAGCAAATTATACAGCAGGAAATAAAGGCAGGCAGGATAGCCAGATTAAACAGCACCAAATAAATACTTTAAGAAAAGAAAAGGAGTTTTTTCAACCTATCCACATCGATCATGCGTTACTTCGCTTCCGCTGAAGAGAACCTACTCCAAACTCTGCCTGTTCATTTCCAAGTGGTTAAGAATCCATTTGTGAGGTGCATTCAAGATGCGCTAAGACGAACAACATCTGTTTTGCATGCCAATATCCCTGGAGAGGGCAATATTCATGCGAGCTGATTCACGCTGCTCTTCAGAGCCGCCGCACTCTGCCTTCCCACTGAAGCTCTGAATGAGTATGGACAAGAAAGATCCATAAATGGTTCTTCCTAAAGTCTACAGACAGCTGGTTTCTTAACACTCGTGGAAGCGTTTTCTTGGGCATTAATAGAATGGCTTAGAAAAAAAGTCTGCTTTTTTCTTTTAAAGCTGTTTTTCCTTTCAAGCTGTGTAACACCACTTGATATTTAGTGTACATTGAACTCACATGAGGTACTCAACCAGCCTTCGGCGTATGGAGGTGCGCAACGGTTGACTAACAGACGTAGACCACCTCACATGTTCGTGCCTATTTACAAATCCCACTTACATACTGCTGACATTTCTAATGACACCTGGGATGTTGCTGACACACCACTGCGTTTGTGAAGTTAGAATCGACTGTG
>JAHREE010000229.1:4055129-4085322 GCA_033628505.1 Tringa tobata
GTTTGGGTTGGAAGGGACCTTAAGGATCACCAAGTTCCAAGCCCCCTGCCCTGGGCAGGGACACCTCCCACCAGACAAGGTTGCTCAAAGCCCCCTCCAACCTGCCCTTGAACCCCTCCAGGGATGGGGCAGCCACAGCTTCTCTGGGCAACCTGGGCCAGGCTCTCACCACCCTCACAGCAAAGAACTGCTTCCTGAGATTTCATCTCCATCTTCCTTCTCTCAGTTTAAAACCCTTCCCCCTCATCCTACGGCTCCCCTCCCTGGTCAAAAGTCCCTCTCCAGCTTTCCTAGAGCCGCTTTAGGGACTGGAAGGGGCTCTAAGGTCTCCCCGAAGCCTTCTCTTCTCCAGGCTGAACCCCCCCAACTCTCTCAGTCCGTCCTCACAGTAGAGGGGCTCCAGCCATGACAACATCTTCACAGCGTCCTCTGGACCTGCTCCATGTCCTTCTGATGTTGGTGGCCCCAGAGCTGGAGGCAGCACTGCAGGGGGGTCTCCCCAGAGCAGAGCAGAGGGGCAGAATCCCCCCATCTCACTCTGCTGGGGATACAGCCCAGGATTCAGGGGATTTCTGGGCTGCCAGGGCACGCTGCCAGCTCGTGTTGAGCTTCTCATTCACCAACACTCCCCCAAGTCCTTCTCATCAGGGCTGCTCTCAGTCTACGTACACGTTCAAATTGGATTTAATAAATAAACCTAATAATTATATAACTGCTAACCAAACATTTTCATTTGTTTTGTTTAAGTATGCTTTAAGCAACAAAACGTAACTGTTCTATCTCCTCCCTCCAACCCCAAAATCATACTACCTCTTCCGCCTAGTGTTTTCCCATTATTAACAACAAGAGGATTCATCCAAAAATGCTGAAGAGCTTAACAAACATTAATTAAACCTCACAACACTCCTGTGAGGTAGGTAGGTATTGTTATCTCTGTTTTACAGATGAGAAAACTTGAATTAAAAATTGTGATTTGTACAATTTTCCAACAGTAGTTTTAGAATAAAGCCAAGAGCAGAAGAAAGGAGCAATGACTCCAATGTCCCTACTTCCAGCCACCCCAATGCACATTCCCTTTTGAACCGGCAGGAATTTGCTTGCCATTTTGCCACACATGAAAACAAAAGTCTGAACAGTGTTAATTTTTCATTAGCATGTGCCCTTGACAATACAAATACATATTTTACCCAGATTGTACTTTCATTATTTTATTTTTTTTTTAAACTGAAAATGAGACAAAATTTTCTAGCCTCTATTAATACAATTTTTCATCTGGTTAGCTGATGAATTCTATCTTCAAAAGGAAAATCCACACTTCTTGACACCATATGAATTGTTTCTCAGATCACTGAATCCCTGATTTCCTCTCTTCACTTACATTTCTTAACATCTTCTATTTTGTTTCCTATTCTTTCACCTTCTTTTCTAATTGCTTCCTGTTGTACTTACCTTAGTCCTACACCATCTTTTCTTCTTTAAAGTTTTTCAATGATGCGATAAAATCTACAAAGGGTAGACTTACAGATATCAGCTGCTACCTTGGTGAAATACACACCAAATCCTCCCGTCTCAAACTGCCCTCACTTCCAACTTTTTTTCTATGTATGGACATTTCTACCATCTCTTCTTATCTCCTAGGGCTACAATCTCAGGTGTTGTTCTCTTTCCCCATCACGCTTCATTCCTCCGTAGGAAATCTGCAGTTTCACCACAATCCTTTCTTTGCTGCTCAGAAGCAAAGCTTCATGGCTCCCTTCCCTAATCTCTGTTCTCAATTCCCTGCCTGTCAATTCTTCTCCACTCAAATTGTCTCAAACACCTTTACAAGCCACCTATTTCTTCCTCCTCCATCTTACCACATCAAATCCCAAGTCCTCCTCTTCACTTCTCAATTTTTCCCATCCCCAGTAAGATTCCAGGCTCACTTCATCCTGTTTTCCTCATTTTCATCAGACTTGCTTGGTACAGCTCAACTTCCCATCAGGAAAAAGGAACAGCTTTTAACATGTGGCCAGAATCATCCATCTTTTAATCAACTCTACTCCATGTGCTCCTTCCAAAATCTCTCCAATCTTCTGTTCCTTTACTTTCCTTCCCCCCTCATGAAGACTTGAACTCTTCTACACTCTTCTACACCAATTCTGTACATGCTCCTCTAAGCCCAACTATTATGACATTTGGTCTCCTATGACCTTCTTAGGTCTCCTCCTCCTACCTTCTACCCATGTTCTCTTCTGTAAGTACTACAGGTGGACACCCCGAACACACCTCACATGTATCTAGGACATTCTCTGTACCACTATGAACCAGACCGTCTCATTCAGGTCAAACTACTTCAACAATGCTTTCAAGTAGCTCAAGAAGCAAGGAAGTCCAGCCTCATTTTTAAAATTGTTTGGGTGGGTTAATTTTGTGAAGGGACTTGCTGAAAATGCTGCAATTCTCAAGGTTAGCCAAATAATTTTGTGTATTTTCACAAATCTGACAAATCTGTACTCCATAAAAGCGACCGTCTCTGACTTTGCTGCTTTACGAACAAAGCTGGCATCATTAATAACTGTTTCTGAATGGACATGCACACCACTAAAGTTAAAGAAACAGCCACTAAAATACAAGTAGGTTAAATAAAGGTGGGGGTTTTTTTAACCAAAATACCATTTTTGTTGATGATATATGATTTTCTATGACTCTTTTATTTCTAATATTTTGGAATCATAAAAAAATAATTTTTTTTTAAACAATACAAGTTAGCACATATTGTTTACACTGTCTGCTCTACTGAAGTGAGCCTACAATTTGCCAGTGCACACTAAAAAAAGGCAGCTGTGTTATTCATATAACCCCCCGCAAGCGGCAACTCGCAGGCTTTGAGAACTGCTCTCATCACACAGAAGCTGCAACAAACCTTCAGCCACTGCTTTCTCTTTCAGCTCTCAAAATTACAGCTGGATTCTTCAAGAATCATGTGCGGTATCTTGCGTTTTAAAGCTTCTGAACTGCTTGGGATTGCAAGAGACACGAGTTCTGCCCACAGATACTTTTTCTTGCTCTCACTGCTTTCATGCTACAGTCAAAAAAGCATGGAATGGAATTACGGTGCTGCTCCATTCACCACAGACACTGGCCAGTGTTTAGAGCATCCCTTGTTTGCTTTTGCAGCACACAAACCCCATCTATTCCTTTCTCATCATTCCACAAAGGTGACATTTCAGTAGAACCTAAGGGAAATCTTACCACATGTGCTCAGGAGAAGGAAAAGCCAGAGTAAGAAAAACTACGGTTCTGCAGCAGCTTTTTGCTGTAGAGTTACCATCCTACTATTTAAATTCATGATGTTTACACTATTTCACAACGAGCATAATAGGAAGAAATACATGTATTACTACTTACTATTTGCTCCCATTTTGAGAAGACTTGCTGAAGCTATCTCTATTTCTACACGCTTAACAAAGGTCAAGAGTTACTTTATTTAATCTCTGCAGGCAAAAAAAAAAAAAGTTGCATTTTTTCCTTTCTAATATCCCCTAAGGTTACCCACTCCTTTGCGTTCAGCTGGTGTTAGAAGTATCTGAAATCCTTTGAAAACTTCAGATATGCAGGACAGATCAATAAGTTTCATTATGAGAGCCCTCTCACAGCACATTAGTCTCACTCTCCACTACTGTCATTTATTTCTTGCTTGATTTCCAATGTTTTGGTACTGATTTTTATTATTTTTTTTAATTTTAGTGAATTTTTATCTCCAAAACCACGAGATGCAAGCCCTGCCTACCACTGAAACTGCCACTAATGAGCAAACACTCTCCAATGCTGAAAAACAGGTTGGGACTCCCAGAAGAGCGGTTTCAGCGAGAAGACTCCTACTCTTTTTCTTTTTCCCTCTTTAGATGTCTCAACCCTGTCTTCGTTGAAAACAGTCACTTTTACCAAAATAGCTTCTTATGAGGACAGGCCGAGAGAGTTGGGCAGGTTCAGCCTGGAGAAGAAAAGGCTCCGGGGACAACTTAGAGCCCCTTCCAGTCCCTCAAGGGGCTACAGGAGAGATGGGGAAGGGACCCTTGATCAGGGAGGGGAGACACAGGACAAAGGGTAATGCTTTTAAACTGAAAGAGGGGAGATTTAGATTAGATCTCGGGAAGAAATTCTTTGCTGTGAGGGTGGTGAGACACTGGAACAGGTTGCCCAGAGAAGCTGTGGACGCCCCATCCCTGGAGGGGTTCAAGGCCAGGCTGGATGGGGCTTGGAGCAACCTGGTCTGGTGGGAGGTGTCCCTGCCCAGGGTGGGGAGCTTGGAACTTGATGATCTTTAAGGCCCCTTCCAACCTGAACCATTCTATGATTAAGTTGAGATAATGGAAAATAAAATAGCTTCTGAAACTCTCTAACAATTAATTTTTAACTCTATTACAGGAAAAAAATGTTTGCTTCCATAATAAATGCTTAGTTTTGCAAGGACTATAATAAACTACCCTCTCTGTGGCATATGAAAATCCAGAGAGACTTGGTTCTGCTCTTCTAAAGCCCGACACCAGGCAACATCAGACCCAAGTGTGAGCACAAGCTTCTTGGGCATCAGAGAAACACCGGGAACATCAGACGTTGAAGCGTTGTGTAGGTGTATCAGCAGTCCTACCATCCATCTGTCAGAAATCTTCGATGTTCCTGCACATCACCCACTGGCAGAGCTGTCTGCCAAGCAAAAATATTATGAAATGTTCATTATATACTCAAATCTCCCCCTCCCTCTTCCCGAGGAGGAAACGGAAAAACCTGTCCCTCCACACGCACAGACTCACATGCGTTACCAAGAAACGGAGAAAAGACTTTCAAATTCACCCCAAAAGAAAATCTACCAAGAGAAAAAGACTGCAAATTTAGGTATATTTTAGCAAACTTTACTTACCGGAGGATATGCTGACTTTTAGTTCACATATATCTCATTTTTTAAGGTACGTTAAAGACCGAGTTTACAATTAACTGAACAGACAGCGTACAAAAGGCTTTTAGAACTACACCATATGGTCGAGGGAAAGGAACAATCTGGACTATCCACATTTCAATCTGCAGGCTTGTCCACCTCTATAACACATTGTATTGCTGTAATAAAATATTAAGATAGAAATGTAAAAGTGAAAATAATCTATCTTTTGCACTACCAGGGAACAAGCCATTCTACAGTCTAGTGCGTTTAATAAATATTTTAGGTTTTATGATTTTGGCATGCTGAATCAGATCTAGTCAATAAAATTCCCAATTCATTTAAAACAGTATTTCCAGAAGGATATGGGTGGGTATTCATCTTACGCTTCAGGGAAATAAAAAATACCAGTTTACATGGGGTATACTGGCAGCAGTTTATGTAACAGATGACACATTCTTGGAAATCAAATAAAAGCAGAAAGAAAATACCCATTGTTGCTTAGTGAAGGACTAATCACATGGTCACAGCTGGAACCAGTGTAAATCATTCATTAATAAAATTCTGTTGTAGTAGTCACTTTTTTTCTGCTTTTCAAATGCCAATAGGAAAAAAAACCCACAACTCCTTCAATTCTGTGCAGGAAGGATCCATTTCTAAGTATTCCATAGTAATTATTAAACTTACTAAATCTTTGCAGAAAAAAATCCCTAAAATGAAGGCATCACTGACGCTAAGGAAAAAAATATAAATACTTTTTGTATTTTATATATAATCCCAGAACATAGTCCAAGAAGATACTTGCTACATTTGGAGGTACTGGCCTGAATTCTGATTGCACAGAATCCAAATCTTGAGAAAAATCAGCTGGTCTTTTGTAGAGTACATTTTAGAATGTAAAGGAATATAAATGACAGCCTTATGAGTCATATCCCTCAATGTAAACTAGAAAGTTGCACTAGATTAAATACAGACACCACAGAAAAAGACCATATAATGCTCAAGTATTCCATAATTACATATTCGGTTGTATATAGGTATCATAGGCTCACGGCCAACCCTGCTGTGAGCTGGAGGTTGGCCTTCAAAGGTCCCTTCCAACCTGAATTCTCCTACAACCCCATGTTCTTTCACAATATAGACCTCTCCCTTCTGGAGTTGTGACCCTTGTTTTCTCTTTTACTTTGGGAAAAAACAAAACAAAACAAAAACACAGAACTATTTCAAGTTTTGTGTTTCACTGCCTCCAATAGCAGGAAAAAACCCCTCACATAAATCTATATGGCTTTGCAGATAGTGAGTTATTAAATCACAAAAATCAGATCATCCTCTGCAATTATTTTGCAAGCAACCCCCCTGCTATATCAATGCTGATACATTCATTGTTCTTCTCACAATACTACAGGATAAAAGAGCCTGGGTTTCTTATAATTTAGGAGAAACTACTAAGAACAGTAAATATAAACTACACCATTTGATGCTTTGAACTGCAACAACATGAAGTAAATGGGATAGGTGTTTCTCCAGGCCAAAAGAAAAAAATCAAAATCACCCCATTCCTCATCATTCAGTGCAAACACTGCAAGAACAGAGCGTTTAAAATCACCAAGAATTCCTTTAATTGAATGGTTTCTTTGAATTTAAAAGCTAAAAAATATATTATCTCCCTCATTCCGTGCCTACTAAGGAGTCTGAGCAAAGACTTAAAGCACCCTGGCTTGAGAAGGTTTTATTGTCGAGCCTGCTGAGGACTTCTCAAATCTCTATCAAGCCACAGACCCTTGAAATGGAGCTGCGTAAGCCCAGTATGGCCAGTGGGAATGCTCAAGTGGCAAGTTCAACACACACTTACATTTTCACATGATCAAAGGCTCAATTGCTCCATCCTTCAGTTTATAGTAGTTATTCCTACCTCACAGTGACATCCTCAGTAAAGAGATAGAACTTTATATGAAACCGGTTCATATAAAAAAAGAAAACCCCGGTTTTCTAGTAATTAACTTCAAGTGGGATGAAATGACAGTTCAAAGCACCGACGCTGTTAATAGCTTTACTCACAGACAGGAGGAAATCACTACCTAAGAGACCTAGAATACAGAAATGAAGTATAACAATTTTGTCGAGTTCAGAAACAAAAAAAATAAAAAAAGACCCCCTAATTTCCTGCTAACTTCTATTTTAGCCTTTATCTGTGTACTCCTTGTCAGAACAGATAAAGTCTGAGGACAGGCATGTGACTGGAGTACGTAAATGCTAAAGAGAAGTCTGTAACTAAAGAAAACCAACAGCAAAAAGCATCAGCTCTCACATATGTATGTCCACGATGCAGACAGGCAGCTTTTATTTAAGAAACCATTTTCTGTTCTTCCCTCTCTTATGAATAATAAAAATACTGCTTTTTTTGGGTATCAAAAAAAAAAAGAGTAAAGCAGATTGTGACTGGCCAGGATACACAGGTAAGGTTACTTTATGTTGTGTTTCCATTTCAATAAAATGACTTTTACTATTTATTTTTTTAAAAACAAAAGCTATTGAGAAGTGTATCGACCAGATTATGACTTTAAAAAAAAACTTTTGTAGAAGAATTAAATAATATAATCCCCCATCTGATCAAAGGAGGCTGTCCTTACGCCCAGGAAGAGCAGCCAGGCACCTCGCTCTTCCCCATCCCAGAGCCTGCCAGACATCCTGCTTTTCAGAAGTCTGTCCAAAGGGCTTTGAAACATAATGAAAACAGGCCTAGGAGGACTCCTCCATATGCTTCCCACAAAATACTCGATTCTCTTCTTCATTTGTCTGCTTCTAGATGAAATGCTTAGCAATAATGGTTCAGTGATGGTTTTTGTCAGAGTTAGGTCGATGGTTGGACTAGATGCTCTGAAAGGTCCCTTCCAATCAAGGCAATTCTATGGTTCTATTCTACAAATGTGAAGAAAAAAAAATAGTTACAAATTCATGGGGAAAAAAGTAAATCAAAAGTAAATCAAATTCAGGCAAATATCCCCTGTCACATTTTGCATGTCCGTACTCTGTTATCCTTGAAGCGAAACCATGTACACCTGAGGGCTATTATACTTTTTATTTTTTTTAATCTGCTGCTAATACCTTACAAAGTGTATTGCTTCTTCTGACACTAGTATCATCAAAAAGAAACATAAGTGTACAATTTGAATGGTTTCCCTGCTTAATTGCCATTACCTGGCCGCTCCCCAGCAGCCACATCAGGCCATCCTTCAATGCTACCCAAGAAGTGGCAGCTTTGGTTGCAACCATACCTCGCAGATTTCACAGAAAGGTAGGGGTTGGAAGGGACCTTCAGAGATCATCCAGTCCAACCCCCTGCCAAAGCAGGGTCACCCAGAGCAGGTTCTACAGGAACCTGTACAGGCAGGTTTGGAACGTCTCCAGAGAAGGAGACTCCACACCCTCTCTGGACAGCCTGATTCCAGGGCTCTGCCACCCTCACAGTAAAGAAGTTCTTCCTCATGTTCAGATGGAATTTCCTGTGTTCTGTTTGTGCCCAGTTGCCCCTTGCCCTGTCACCGGGCACCACCAAGAAAAGCCTAACCCCATCCTCTTGCCACCTGCTCTTTAGATATTGATGAGCATTGAGGAGACTTCTCTCAGGTTTCCCTTCCCCAGGCTGACCAGCCCCAGGTCTCTCAGCCTTTCCTCCACCAACCAACACCACCAGAAACACATCCCTGCATGTATCTCTGCACTCTTGGGGAGGGTGTGCAGCCACAACCCAGAAAAGCAAACAACATGAAAATTAAACTTTTGAGAACACACAAACTTTTGAAAATAGACAGCTATTAACCACATTTCCTTGCTGGTAACCCCATTACCAAGTTCTAGGTAGGCTAATTCTTTCAAACGAAGTGTGACAGAGTAAAAAAAAAAAAAAACAAAACCAAAAAAACCCCCAGTATTTCATTTAACCAGGAGAGAAATATGACAGTTATAACCTAATGTTAATGCTATAAAAGCTAAGATTTATCTTTAGTAATCCCTCGCAATGAAAACAATAGGACAGAATTAATCATGACAAATTTAAGACGAAGGAAGGTATTTTGGGGAGGCACAAAGAGGAGGAGGCACAGGAGGAAGGCTGCTGCTGTCCCACCTAGAGAGCCTCAATATATTTTGGTCAGGTCTATTTAAATCAGTGCAACAACTTTCTCATTCCAAGCATCAGGATTATTAATTTCAAGTGATATTCCCTGGGTGTAGGCAAGAAACACAAGTTGGGCATTTACATTTCTGATTCACACGTTGAAGTCAGAAGTAGTCGAAGCTCAAACTGTCTCTACTGAAAGGTAACAAGCAAGTCAGTTTCTTTAGTTTAGAGCATTAATGCATAAAAGTCCTCACCACGGTCACATAAATGAAGATAAAGTTAATAATGGAAAAGGAATAAGTGTTTCCAAAACACATTGTTCCTCCACAGCAGAAGAGAAACCACCACAGAAAGAAAGGTGAAGTTGGATGAGAGAAAGAGGGGGTAAAAACACTGCACACCAAGAGGGAAATTCATACTGAAGTGAGGAGTTGAGAAATATTTTTGACAGTGACAGATTAAAAAGGGGCTGGGCTTAACCTAATAGCTATCTCACAGCCTAAATTTTATTAAACTGGTATCATATTTTGCCATTGTGTATTAAAACGTGTCCCACATCAGGCAGCAAAAAGCTTTTAAGCAAAGGGTTTGTTCTCTTTGGCAAGACAAATCTTCAGCACCAACTGCAAGCACCAAAGAGGTCTTTCACTGAAATGCTGTCAGAGGTTTGGGGTTTTTCCTCCCATTTCACTCAAAATATGCAAACTTGGATGCGTAGGTCTTGCACGTAAACCTGAATTACGGCATTTAAATCCATTCCTTAAAAATTAGCACACAAATGGTCTGAAAAGATCAAGCAAAAGCAATTGCTCCCTCGACCAGGACCAGCAAGAATTTACTCCAAGGGTCAGACCCCCAGAGGCTGGGACTGGGGGGGTCCAAAATTCAAGTCCTAATTTTTGCATTTTTAAGGTGAAACGATGCGTCTCTCCTCTTCCCCGCCCCTGTGATTTTCCGTGAGGTTGGTGAGGTTTCTTTGAAAAACCAAAACCAAGTGGCAAGCTGGTGTGCAGGGTAAGGGAGGGGGCTCTCAAAACGCTCACAGCGTCACTTTTCATCTTCTAAGACATAAATTCATGTGATCTCTTAACAACTATTTATTTCACACCAAACCAGATATCTCCCTAAAGCCTACCAATACAGCCTGCAGGCATATTTCTTAAATAAAAGTACTGAATCCTTGTATACTTAAAATTTGCATAGCAAAGGGATGAATCAACTATCACAGAAGTAGTAACACCGCGCAGCAACTGCTCACCTCTCGCAAGAATAAAAATAAAAATAAAATCCCTGGTTCTGGGGTTTGGGTGGGACTGTCTTCTCATTTCACAACTGCAAAATGTCATTTTCTTACAGAACCGTGAGGAGCATGACTGTTCTTCAAGCTATTCCATGCATCAGCTATTTTCTTGCAATTTATATTTTGCATAGCCAAACCACAGCACCTCTTGACTCGTGGATTTTCTTTATTTTTCTTATAGGTCGATGACATTGTACACCACCAATTTAGTTAATTTAAATAATATTAGTCAGACGATTATTTTGTTGCAATATATCAGCTCATTTCCCATACTGTTCTGACTGTAAACCAAAGAATTTCTGCCTCTAGAAATGCTTCAATTTTAACAAAACCAGCAAACTTCAGGACTTCCTGCAGCAACTACATTAAATGCTACGTCAATAATTTATTTATTTTCTTAAAAAAGAAAAATAAGGCCCTGCATCAGGACTGCATTTGCCAGAATTAAAGCAGCCTGTTGCCCTGGCTGTGTTTAAGTGTTCAGAAAATAAGTAGTTATATTTGAAAACAGGGAATTAAGCCCACCAAAAATTAAGACATGAATTCTGTGTATTTGATTAAAGCACAAGACTTAATTTTACGTAACAAACCAGAAACAGGTAAGTAGCAGAGGAACGTCCAGCAGGAAAGCTGCTGGCCACTTGCTCATTTGATCAATATTTAAGGTGAAATTAACTCTTTTGGCACTAATGGGTCACAATTAAAGCTCTTCAAAAGCTACCAGAGGAGGAGACCAACTGAAAAACTGTGACAGAGGGTATCAACACATGATATAATATCTCCTGGGATCTAAATAAATTCTTATCTGCTACACAGCAGAGCATAAGCCAGTGACGGAGAATAAAAAGTCATTTCTTTATACAAAGACATTCCTCCAGTGAGCTCTCTAAGGACTGGGCACAAGCGAAATATTTTATATTCTTATTATTTTGATTATAGTCACAGAAAATCAAGGTATAAAACACATGATGAACTTCCACATTCAAATCATGATGCAGCTTCACATTTCCTACCTACACGACCCCACCAGCACTGTCCCACGTAAGGCAGAGTGCGATGTAATCTCCTAAACGGTGCCATGACAACTAATGTAATTATACCCAAAATAGTATTAGCTATATTTATATTGGGGATAGTCTTACCACAGTTCTTAAAGAGCTGTTCCTAGAGTTCCTGCTGCTCAGGAATTAACTGTATCTCCTCAGCCCTGGAACAGCATAATTAGGCATTTTGACATATTGCCTTCCGTGATGACTAACAAACTCCTCCCACTCTTTAATTCACTGGATATAGCTCAGATTTAAATTATATGGTTCAGGTAATATATACTCACATGATCTCATTTTTTCCTAATATCTTCTTTTAATTCACTGAAATGATCTAAAAGAATTGTTAAGTGTTTCCTCCCACCCCCAAGTGTAAATTTGGGGTGTTTTGCTAAGCATAAATCAAACCCAGCAACTCGAGGAGCTTCCACAGAAAGATTTCATGTTAACATCTTCCAGTTAAAAAGAAAATCAATTTTTACTCCCTCTCCCCCTAAATTCAGCTAAAACAAGGCCACTCTCCAGCTCACCACATCCCCACCGGTCAGTGAATCTTTGACACAAAGAGGATCCCACTTTTTTTGCCATATTTTTTTACCAGTTTTGCCATATTTACAGTCACATGCAGTCAAAGCCAAGATTTCTGTGATTGTTAAACTGTTAGGTTTGAATGTACTCTAAAACATATATGGTACAAACTAATTAAAAATACATCTATACTGTGTAAACGTGCAATTATTTATATTTGAATCGTTAATTATTTCATTTAAAATTTTATTTACATCACACAGTTCTTACAACTGCAGGTTTAGGAAACACAACAGCAGCACCCAATGTTCTAAAATGCCGGAAAAAGTCGATTCTAGTCCAATTATTTCCTTTTGACTGAAGTGCAAAACGCATGAGGCCAATGTGTATAAACTAATTAGCCACGCAGGTACCCACAAGCTGTGGGTAACTTCTCACTCCGCAGGCCACCTACCAGCAGAGACTTCCCTCCTTTTAACAACCATCACCCCACAAGAGCAACAGAAACCAACAGCCCAACAAAATATGAAGATCTTTTCAGAGATGTTCTTGCTCTTTATTATTAATGCTGGAGTGGAAGTCAGTGCTTAAAATATTTTGAAGGGCTACCCTTACTTTTGTTTAAATCACTGGAGGTATGATTACAGCACGCAAATCCCTTTGGACTAAACGTCCCTCATCAAAACATCTTATAGGTCCATTAAAAATGGATGGGGCATAAACAAGCCCAGCAGCTCGGAGCCGGCGTTGGCATCACAGTCATCTTTGCAATTCATAAACACCAACACTTGGGATGGTTTGCCCGGGAATACAAGCCACTAATTATTATCTTTTGCTTAAGGGCACGTATGGTGTGCTCTACAGGTATCGCCGCTGCTTTTTTGCCTAATGTATTGCCTCTTGAAGTCTTTCAATAGAACTTGCTGATCTCCTCTAAAGAATTTCTAGCGTGGCCAAACTGCTTTATATTCACAGAGAACGCGCGGCAACTTCTGAAAGATGTCGCTGGGAAAGGAGTTACAAAACTATACAAACTATATGTGACCTACAAATAGTAATTCATATTGTCCATTAAGACAAATTAACTTGTTACTTTGCACAGAGACAGTTTTTTGACAAAAGTATCAACGTTTTACAAAAGAAAAAAAATTGTGCAAATGAGTATCTTTTTTATGGGAACTATTTGATTTTTGCAATATTAGCAGAACTTCTACCTTAATGGCAGCTTTAAAAAAAAAAAAGATTAACTTACAATTTATCAGCTGGTTTTCCACTGATGCAGTTAAAAAAGCAGATGTGTTGGGGCAGGATGAGGGAATGGTTGGATGACACAAAACTGCCCGGTATTTTCCCTAAAAAAATTTCCTAGCACTAACATGCATAGAATACATTGTAGTTAAAAATATAGTAGTTAAAAGTTCTATTGGCTCTTTGATGATAAATAGTTTTTCTCTGATGTGTGACTAAAAACATGAAATGAAGCAGTGAATCCAGTTTACTTCTGCCAACAGTCAAACCTACAAAGAGAAGGGAGAAAGTACTACGTGATAATTTAAGGGAGCCAAGGGCTGCTCTAAATTATGCTCCCCAAGAACTGACCCTGTGGCTGAAGTGTAACACACCTCGATGGCATCTCCTTGTGCCACCTCTTTCTTGCTGCTGCTTTTGTCTTATTCTTCTACAGCTGAAAAATCCCTAATTGCCAGAAGTCAATTTAAAGTAAAGCTGAAAGAAGACCAAAACTGGGCTGAGAGTCTCAGCCAACAATAACTTAAGGCTTCTTCACCCCTAAACATTAAATGTCAAGAGGTTCCAAAACTTTTAGAAAAATTACAATTAAAACCTGCAAAAACATGCTGTCGTGGCAAAAGGCTACTGGAAATAAAGGTTACCATTAGACTGTTATTCAGAGACCATAGAGTAAATTTTAAAGTAGGTAAAGTATAATTATTCAACCTAGAAGTCACTTATGGTCAATTACCCAATGATGATAGAGTAAAAGTTTAGTGACCACCAAAGTCAACCAGCATTGAAGCAAGAGAGCAAAAATTGCCCCTAAAACACGACTGGGGAGAGAGCACCATCCCCCAGCACAACCAGTACAGCTCCTAGAGCAGTTTTACATACTCGCCTCCCAATTCTTTCATCCCGATTTTTGACCAGCTGACATCAAGTTCTGAGGTTCAATAGCCACCAACGTTGGAGAATCTCAGTCCTGACTCAGGTTCACAAACTGCTCACCTTGCATCTTTTCATTAAATATAGCAATTCCAAAAAAAAAAAAAAATATTAAGAATCCTGTTTGCAACCCTGTTGAAATGACAAAGGCTGGGTTTAGGGTTTAGTGACACTCTGGGCGATACTTTAGGTTCTTACCATTTTATTTCAAAGCAGGATTTGGCCCACTAAAGCCTCACACAGGATTTTTCCCCCCTGAATTGTAAACATTACTTTCATTTCTTCATGTAAGCCATCAGTATGATTGGTAAGAAGCAGTTTCAATATTACAAATAATGAGGCAGCACAAATTCTAGAAAATGGGAACTTCCTGAGCAAAACTAACAGCCTCTTCAAACACTATTCGTAATGTTTTGTTATTAACTATTTCCTCACTAAATGACTTTTTTTAAAACTTAGATTCACAGATACGCAAGGCTGCTAAAATCAAACAGCAATTCAAAGAGTGAAAACATTTTACACACGGTTTACAGCTAATGAATTTCGAAAGTTGAAAGACAACATTGCAAAGAAGTTAGTCGGAAACAGTAGTGAGATTCTGTAAATAGATTCAACTCTTCAAAAGAAAAGCAGTCGCTGCACGCAGCTTTAAAGCCCGTCTTTCAAGTTTGGACTAAACTAAACCCTTATTTAGCAAAATGACACTAAATAAAAAACAGTACTAAAAGGCGCAAGTGTAAAAACAATACTAATCACCCCCAAAACACCCTTTTCGCTTTTTTTGGTATAGGCTCTATAGGTTCCAACAGCACTGTCTGCATGAGTGGCTTAGGTGCCCTACTCATTTAAGTGGTATTTCCATCACTTGACTCTATCTGCTTATAGGGAGAGAAACAGAATAACCCCATCATCGTGGTGGGGAGATCTTTGTGAGTGACAGCAATAGCAGGCAGAGGAGCAGCTCACATTTCACTTGCTGTCAGTCACACATAAGAAGTTGTACACCAGACTCAGCCAAAACACCTTTCTAAATATGTGGTGCAACAAGGCTTTCGTATGGAGTTATCTTTGATGCCTTAATGAATTATTTTTGTTTGTTCCACGATGTAACATGAAGTCTAGAAACAAAATATTCTCTTAATTCACAAATTGATAATCAGCGGCACGCTATTACATGGAGATGCACCCAACCATTAGGATTTCCCCCCCAATCCTTAAATGTCTTAAGGTTGTCCCATCCCTGGAGATGGTGAAGACCAGGCTGGATGGGGCTTTGAGCAACCTGGTCTAGTGGGAGGTGTCCCTGCCCATGGCAGGGAGGTTGGAACTCAGTCTTTAAGGTCCCTTCCAACCCAAACCATTCTATGAATTCTTCAATTCCATGATTCAGATTTCTTTGAAGTTATCAAAGACCTAATAACATAAGCTCTGGCAAAGAACCCACAAGGGATGTCTCAATTGAAAGAGAAGCAGAGTTGAACATTACTCATTAAAAGTAGCACGTATCATTAAAATTTACTGGCAGCTCACACGTAGGGTCCTTTCAACCACCACAAGGAAGCTGTAAGCATAGTGAGAGGCAGTATCAGAGCTACCGTAATCTCACCGGCAGAGATAAAACACCAAAGTCAGAAGAAAGCCTTAGCAACCAAGATAAACATTTTCCAAGAACACACGGGATATAATTACATTGCTGCCATATGCAAATCCCATGTCACTGCATCTGCACCGCGCTGGTACCCAGAATACCTCGGCCAACTCACTATAGGTATGTTTAGCATATCTTTAAAACAACACACCTTCCCTTTCCTGTCTGAAGACCTATCCTTTGATTTCCTGAAACGTGAATATACAAAAAAGAGCAGAAATCCTTACAAAGAGATGATAATAGCGAGCTGCTTTGATACCTATGGCAACATGACTCAAAACAAGCAATTCAAAGAAACAACTAATTCAGTTTAAAGTTAGGAAGTTATGAGCTTTTTTTTTTGTGGTCTTTAACTTATCTGCAAGGTTCTTTCATCCAATTTCTGTAAAGAAGTGTAAGTAGCCATTCTGAATTGATTATTACAACGTGAAGATGAGTGACACTTGACTGAAAAAGTAAAAGGATGTCAGTCTCTTTTGTTTTCATTTTCAAAGAAGGAACACGAAAATACTCCTCTCCCTCCATGATCCACTTCTGCTAAAAAAAAGAAAATCAAAAGATTGTGGTTTGGGCCCATGGTCTTGGACTCTGCTCCCCCTGCAATGACTAAATACATAGAAATACTTAATCTGGTAGTTTAGGTACAATCGTTCAATTGTCTGGATAATATAAACTAAACATAAAGCCCTATTTTACTAAAAATAGGTCATATTCCTGTACACAGGATATCTGCAGGATTTGGTCCACGTCACCTGTAGTGTATATTCTTCCAATGCATTAGAAGTTACCAAAATACCAGATGGCTCTTCTTTCCTGCAGCAATTCAAGAAACTCAAGGATGCAGGCATTCACTCTATTTTTTTTTTCCTTCTAAAAATTTATGTTTGGATCTCAGCAATTCATCTTATGCCATAAAACGTTTACAGTTTCAACTTGAATGGAGAATCCAGCAGCCTTCAGAGATCGAAGGGCCATTCTTACTGTCAAAACTGTAAGCTTCACAATGATAACTTCATTTTCATTACAGTTTCACAAAAGATATAGAAGTACATAACTCTTTTAGCTGCCAATAGCCTTACAGAAGAAAAAACATGCAACACCAACCAGTAAGTTTTTGCTGACCGCAGAACACACAATTAGCCTTTGTCAAATGCTTTTAGAACAATACAGTCACTTACACGTTTTTAGGACTATAATTAAATTGCCAAAAAATTTATAACATGACAAAAACGCAGATTTTCTGCAAAAAGAAGAAAAAATTCTCTTCTTCCAGTACAAAGATAAAAGCATATTTTAAGTCATCGTTTCCTCTTTAGGCTTCCCTCCTAGGTACAGGGAAGGGTTTTAGTTTCCATTCTACACCGAGATGAACCAGTTGGCCCAGCAAGCTCATTTGATGCTTCAAGGTTATCACACTGCAAATCCAGGTTTTATTTCAAAACTTTTTACACTCCAAGTTAGCCAGGGTCAAGAGTTCTGCACAGGCTGTGTATGTCCACCCCCAAGAATAACACTACTTCAGTTTTTCACTCTCATCACTTAAATTATATTGATAGGTTATTCAGTGATTCAGGTAACTACATGGTACCCAGGAAGCACCATAATGAATCCTTTAATCTCCTAAAATTCTGGGTATTTGCTGTAAGGAAATAAGCCACTATTATAAGTTGTAGGCTTTCATTTTCAGCTTCTGTTTCATGAACAAAAGAGCAAACAAGCCTCTCCCAAATCTCAGTGAGGATATCGCTTCCTACAGATGTGTACCCCTATCTGTTGTAGGGTCTCTAAGCCACTACAAGGTAAATATCCTTTAAGTGAATAAAGGTGTGTAAATATATATATATATAAAGTCCGTATTTGGAATACTTTAAGCCCATCACAATTGAGATTTTTAAATTGTTTGTTACTGTGCTCACACACACAGCTACGACCCGCTTAGAATTACCCTGCTATACAAACACATTATTCATGAAAAATTAAAAACCAAAAGCAACAACAAAAAAAACTCCCCACAAACAGCACAGACAGAAAATTGGTATTTTAAGATTTACTTCTGCAACTGCTATTCTGGTTACACCAGGGTCCTACCAAGCGCGTTGGCTGAGATGAACTGGCAGCACACGTGCAGGATCCAGCCAGTACCTATGCAGCTGCCATTTCCCAGCAAACAGCTGAGTAACTACCCCTGGTTTGTCTCATTAAAAAAAAAAAGCAGATACTGTTATAAAGTATGCTGAAACAGTGAGTTAATGAGATTACATACTGGAAATCACCTAGAAATAATTATTAACTGTTTACCAGAATCCTGTGAAATTTCCAGTAGATAATATTCAAATTCAAGTTGTCAGGAAAAAAAAAAAAAAAAAGAGAAAATATACAGAAAAAGAACACCCCAGCCTATGTATAAACATATATGAGTATGTATTCGTGTTCTACACTTGCCTTTTCTTCTGCATGGGAAAAGCCCATGCTACACCTCTCTGAAAAAAATACAGCAAACTTCCCCCACACCCCAGCCACTTCCAGACCAAACTGCAGCGTGACATTTGCTACAGACGCTTTTCGAGCCGCGCTTTGCAAGCCTGTGGTAAAGTCCTTTTTTTAAAAGATGATGTGAATTACAGGTACGCAGCTGGAAGTGCTAGAAGGGGTTCTAGTTTCAGTCTCTGAAGTACCTTCACGGCACTAACCACACGATTCAAAACTGTCTGTACTCGTTGCTGCTACCGTTTGCACGCAGGGTAACATTTTGCTTTGCAATAAAACACATCCCTCAGATTTTAAAGAGCTACGTTTTCATAATTTAGGAAAAAATTAATAATCCAACACTCCAATAATTTCAAAAAGTGTTACTTCACCAGCTAGGCTCCCATTAGGCTTTTATTTCTGAAAATTGGCCCTGTTAGTAATGAAGTGCATTCAATTTAAAACACAGTTGTGTGTCCTTTGTGAAGAGGACAAATGACCACATAAGAAAAAACACAGGAACTCAGAGGGAATTGCCTTCAAACAATAAAAATGCATTAGATGCACAGATGCACCCCACAATCCAGCTGGCCATCAGCGCTCCAGCTTCATCCCACCGCTTTTCCAGAGGGGATGGGGACAAGCTGAACCCTCAGAAGGCGCAGCGTAGGAGACAGGTAGATGGAAGAAGTCCACAGGAGAGGACATGGATACTGTTGGAACTGGTCCAGGGGAGGGCCACAAAAACAGAAGGCTGGAGTGCCTCTCCTACAAGGACAGGCTGTGGGAATTAGGGTTATTCAGCCTGGAGAAGAGAAGGCTCCGGGGAGACCTTACAGCAGCCTTCCAGTACCTCAAGGGGGCCTACAGGAAAGCCAGGGAGGGACTCTTCATCAGGTAGTGGAGCCATAGGATAAGCGGTAATGGTTTGAAACTGAAAGAGGGGAGACTTAGATTAGATATTGGGAAGAAATTATTTGCTGTGAGGGTGGTGAGAGCCTGGCCCAGGTTGCCCAGAGAAGCTGTGGCTGCCCCATCCCCAGAGGGGTTCACAAGGCCAGGTTGGACAAGGGCTATGAGCAACCTGGTCTGGTGGGAGGTGTCCCTGCTCATAGGGTTGGAACTCAATGATCTTTAAGTTCCATTCTAACCCAAACCATTCTATGATTCTATGACAGTCCTTGGAGGCACTTCTAGACCTTGACAGCCAAGAAGGCAGTTGTCACCCTGATAATTCTGCAACCTGCACGTTGTCTTGCATTTAACAGCTGAGATGCAGCCTAAGTCTTCTTTTACACTTCACAACAACACTTTGATATTAAAGCCCTACACGTGGAAATAACAAACGTATATGGAGCCACTTAACTGCACACTTGAAGCTTGAAACGAGTTACAGATGGACAGGTTGTGCTTACCTACACACCATATGCCTGATGCGAGTAAACGAGTAACTGGAAGTTGGTCTCCTGGGAGAAGCTGGTCACTTGTGGGCTCCAGCTAATCTCCAGTCTCCCCAGTGAACCTCTGTCTGCCCTTGGACGCGCTTATTGCTTTCTGTGAGAGTGCTCAGTGCATGGTGCTCCCCTACGCTCTAAATCATGTGAAATTGAGCATGAAAGTATTTTAGAAAAAAATACCTAAGTAACCTGGAGCAGCATTTTCCAAAGGAGAAGCTGAAAGTCTCATGGGGTTATAACAAGACCTGGGTACCTAAACATTTAAATCATTTCTGAAAATGGCAGGTGAGCAGAGTCTTAACAGCTTTTGGAAAACTCACCCTGTATTTTATAACATTTATCATAGTACTGGCTTCATAAGATACACTATTTTTACACTTTATGGTAAAAGATATATGATGTATAATACTTGTGTGAATCAATATTTATTCCTCCCCCCTTAACATCAAGTTCACTCACTTGAGGATTGCATCAGAGGTGAGAGAGATGCTGTTCTTCCCACAGGAGGCTGTTTCTCCCCAGCTCTGACCTGTCCTCTCCCACCCACTGATACATACCCAAAAAAGACACTATTTTAATAAAGTTTCCGTGACTTTCATCTCTCTCCAGCTCACAAGGCTACTGCAGGTCCCACTTGGCTGTGCAAGAAGCAGCCTCAGAGGCATCACAGGTTTTGAGTTACTGGCAAACCCCCACGTTGAAAAAGCATCTTGGTGGCTGTAAGCAATTTGGGGAAGAGAGGCAGTCTGGAGTTTGTTCTTCACTTCTGTATCTTAATTAAATTTGCAACGTGGCAGAAATTAAGAATTAAAGAATTAATCATTGTCATAAGACAAAGAATCAAAAGATTAATCGTAAATTTGTAACTTAAACATATACAGTCCTTGGCATTTGATTTCAGGTGAATAACCAAAAGCCTGTTAGTTCCTGTAATAAGTTATGACTCATGTCTTCGACCCCTTTCCTCAATCTCTTTTTCTTACTTGGCTTTTCTATCTTACTCACGGCCACTGATAACAACCAAATTAGACAGGTCCTTCCTACCTTACACTGAGAATGACACTACTAATTGATTGCACCCCACAAGATTTTAAAACACAGGGGAAAAAAAAAGTTGCTCTTACACAATTTACTTACTCCCTAAAGATTCCTTTATTATTATTATTAAAGAGATTGAGTGAAGAATAATAGGAAAAAGCCAACGTTTTTACGGTACAAAGCAGCTGAAAAACAGCTTCTTAACAATGTACTTTCTAGAATTTAAAAATAAAAGTTCCCTGAAAAACCTAGATGCTAAGAATAAAAATAACTTCTGTAAGGAAATGGCAAGATGAGGGAGGAAAAGAGTATCACAAGCATCAAACAAGCCAATAAAAACTTAATTAGAATAAACGGACTGTAAAAGTTTGAACAATCTCCCTGGTACGGAGACCTCCAGAAAATACTTTTAAGATGTACAATTACAGCGCAGTTCCGTCTCAGAGCCAAATCAACAAAGCAGTTAGGACACCAGAAGAAATATTTGTCAATATAAGCAAGACACTGTGAGAAATACTTGAATTCTCTGCTGCCTCCTAAGAGCTTATGCTGCAGCCCGTAATATTATCTTTTCATTACTTGAGCACATATTTTAATTTAACACATCGGAGCTTAAAACCTTTAAGCTTATCACTCTTCTGTCAGATTTAGTAGAAGTTCTCAAGTTACTGGAAAAGAAAGGGGAAAGAAGAGGGAATGGCACTGACATACCCCATGTGACACCAGCTTGTTTCCTTGAATGGTCCAGGCTTAGAGCAGTTTTATTGCTGAGAAGCACAAAGCCTTCCCTTCCCAAAGTCAATCCCAGCTGGTTTACACGTTAGAGACACTGGGAACTGGGGGTCCCTCCTTTAAAATAGCGATGAGATTTTCATTTTGTTTACAATGCACAAATAAGTGCCTTTTACATTTGAAGATACAACCCAATTCATCAATTCTTATTGAGAGGAAAACTAGTTTTCCCCACCAAAAGTATAAAATAAGTTTCACTTTTCTGTTGACTCCTATTAGTTTGAACAGTGGAATTCCACACATTTTCATTGTTTGGGGGAAGAGGTTGGGTGGTAAATGGGGAACACCTATCTGAACAGCCAAATATTTTTGGTTGTCTCTTACTATTTCACTATAGGTCCCCCCACTCCATCTCTCAGGTCTGTCGCTCCGGTACATATGAATCATATGAATCCAGGCTACTTGAACTGCAAGCACAGCACAATTGTTAACAGACATACCTCATTCCTGATCTTAACATCTCCCACCTCTGGTGAAACCATGTGAATCCAGGTTTTGATTAAAAAGGAGAAAAAGAGAAGTCGGCAAGCATGGTGCTAATCTTGCCTCGAAGGAAAAATTCCTTTGATTCCCAAAACCTGTAACCTCATCAGACATATCACAGGCTTGGAAGCATGGTGTGAACTCTACCGTTGTTTTAGGGGTAAGTACAGTAAAAATCGTTGGTAGATACTTACTAAACACCAAGAACTCTGTACCCATCGAGCTGGGCACAAAAGGCAAGTCTCCTTTTCTTTACGGGGCCAGTTAGTGCCACCACACATCCAAGCAGATGAAGAAAGGCAGTCCTCAGATTGCACACACTGAAGTCCTTGCTGTAGTCCCCACCATCTCATCAAACAAGCATCACGTAGAGAGACAAGAAAAGTTGTTTAAATTGATCCATTACTGATCTTCTGAAAGGTAGCACCTTCACAAACAAGTGTATCATCTGACAAAGCATAGGATGAAGATGAACTAGTGAATTTGCTCTGGAATTGATGATACCCTGCATGGACAGAGTGACCCACAAGGAGAGACAACACACTGCGAGAGCAGAGAGCTCTGGAGCCTAACTCTACATTGAATTACTGGCCATGAGCCACTTAACTCCTGTGTCTTGTGTCTTCTGCCTGCCAAATAATGGAATAACTACACAGCTTCACTTTTTCACCTTTCATCTTTATTAGAAGTATCACTACCTGCATCCGAAACTGGGAGCAGTAAAATACCAGGCTGTGCAGCTTTAGATGTCTTCAACAAAGCATTCTGGGCATCTTGTCTATGGATCTCAGTGGTGAGCAGCACTCTTTTCCATCCTTTCTATCAGGTTCAGTTCAACAGAGAGATGATAAAGTGCTATTTTCCCAATTGTAATAGCGTTCTTAAATCTGAACAGAGTTGAGGGAAGAAAAGAAAAAAGGATATGAGCTCATCTGGTCTAACTTCCCAACCATTTTAGGCTAAAAAACTTCAAAATACTACCCAATGCTACATCACCCAAATATTTATCCCAAATGCTTTCCTTAGTCTCGTAATCACAGATTCACAGAATGATATGGGGTTGGAAAGGACCTCTGGAGATCATCTACTCCAACACCCCTGTCAGAGCAGGTCCACCCAGAGCAGGTTGGACAGGAACCCATCCAGACGGGTTTTGAACATCTCCAGAGACAAAGACTCCACCACCTCTCTGGGCAGCCTCTGCCAGGGCTCTGCCACCCTCAAAGTAAAGAAGTTCCTCCTCATGTTTAGATGGAACTTCTTATGGTCAAGTTTGTGCCCGTTCCCTCTTGTCCTGTCACTGGGCACCACTGGGCCCCATCCTCCTGACACCCGCCTTTTAAGTATTGATATGATCCCCCCCTCAGTCTTCTCCAGACTAAAAAGACCCAAGTCCTTCAGCCTTTCCTCATAAGAGATGTTCTAGTCCCCTAATCATGTTGATAGCCCTTTGTTGTACCTTCTCCAGCAGTTCCCTGTCCTTCTTGAACCAGGGAGCCCAGAACTAGACTGGAAATGTCTGTGACAAAAAGATTACACATGAGTTGAAGGCAAAAGACAGGAGAGTCCACAATCACCTATGCCCATTGACCATCAAGAGTAGGTAGGTTTGTTTACTTCACACTTGGTCAAATCCTATAGTAGAGGAGCCAGGTGGGCCTGGCTTCCTCTCCCCCAAGAAACCATCAACCTGACCTGCCATTAAAGATCCTCTCTCCAGCAGATAGTCACCATTATTATCCTAAGTATGTCAGGAAAACACCCCACCAGAATTCAAGACAATATATTAATGTCAGTCTTGCAGGGCTTTGTAAATTAATGTTAAGATTTTACATGTTTGTCTACTTCATGGTTTCTTCTTTTTCTTTTATATGCACAAACTGCACTAGCCCTTTATCCCACAGCATTATAATCACCATAAATAATCACAGCTCCAAGTCCTCCCCCAGGTCACAGAGTGAGGGATGGATGAGGTTGGAAGGGACCTCCAGATATTCATTAGTCCAAACCCTCTGCTCAAATCAGGGTCAACCAGGTTCCCCAAGATCACATCAAGTTCTGATTACCTCCATCCATGGAGACCCCACACACTCTCTGGGCTACTCGTTCCAGTGTTTGACCACTCTCAGTGAAAAACAACTTTTTGTGTTTAAACAGAATTTCCTGTATTTCAGTTGGTGCCCGTGAATCCTCTCATCTGGAGCATAAACTATCCCAGCTCTCCCTGTCTCTCGTCATATCACGCCCATATTCCCAAACCGGGGTTTCCCAACTTACATTTTCTGTACCAACTATAGTTTTACTCTGTTTTGATGACTGAACGACATGACTGCCTGTGGATATCTCTCTCCAGTATTCTTTGCGCCATCTGAAAAATATAGCAGCAGATTTAAATCACCAACAAAAGTGCTGATTATGTGTAACTGGGCCAGGAGCACACAGAAGACCCACTAAACGTAGGTCTTTCTCATCCCGTTAGAAGTTAAACTTTAAGCAACAGGACATTTTTAATCTTTTCTGTGTCTCAGCTACATATAATCCAGGCTTTTATATCAAAATTTTGTGTTGTAATGATTTAATGCCTGAAAAGAAATTAGTTTTATATAGCAATATAGGCCAGACACACAATCCTATTAAAAAAATACATCAGCTTTGTCCCACAAAGCCTCCTATCACAAAACCATAGTGACCAGCATTAATTATATTATTTTTTTTTTTTAGCTTTTAAGCCTTCACTTGGAAGTCCAAGTTAACCTTTATTTATCTTGTCCTGGGCTAAACCCACCGCAGCAGCCTTTTTGCCCTTTTAAATATAGAAACCTTTTGGAAGTCTTCCAGTACTTTGAAATAAACACATTTACAAGATATGCAACAATTCACATGAGTGGTTCTAGAGGCTCCTAAGACAGTTTTCTAAAGTCCCTGTGATGTGATGGCCAGATCTGTTTATATATTTTATTTATTTAATAGTTAATTTCAGATATCACTCCTTTGCCATCTTTAGCAAAGTGGGTGTGAGCTTTCTACTCCAAAAAAAAATAAATATATGGGAAAGGAGAAAACACTATAATAAAATGTGCAAAAAGCAAAATTACATGAAAAAGCCAAAAAAAAAATTAAAGCAGTACTACTTTAATGCTTAATGATGTATATAAGAAAGAGCTGACTGTTTTTATGGGACGCTGAAAATGACCATTTCACCCTGTAGCTGGTTGCCTTGGACTCAGAGGATGAGCTGCATTAGATACAAAGATCAGAAGATTGTGATATTTATGCACCTAAAAGCTGATTTCTGTCCACTTCTTGACTGCAAGTGAGATGACACGTTTCTACTTATTTCTCAAAATTGAAGGTTTGATGCTTTTCCACTTCAGTCTTCACAGAAGGATGTAAGATCATCAACAGCAATGATTTTGCAAGAGAGCTTCCAATCCAAGCTTTCGAAGAGATAGGATAAGAACAGGATAAAAGGATATTTTTCGAAGCAAATTCAAACAGGTAAAGTCTGATGTCTTTTAACATTGAATACTAAGAGTAGTAGTTGAAATATCTCCTGAATCACCTGTAATTTTCTTTGAAAGCTCATGGAAATCAGAAAAGCTCCCTGAGACATCAGGTGCTAACATAAACAAAACTTAGCCCAAAAGAGAAGAAAAAGGAGAAACAAGAATTACAGACAAATAATCCTTACTTCCATACCAACAGGGTACCAAAAAAAGAGATTAAATTATCTATTTGTACACACCTAGATGACTGATCAGTCAAGATTTGTGAGGGGGGGAAGTCACATCAAACTAATCTTAATTTCCTCCTTTGACAAGAAAAGGACCTTGACTTCAGTGAGACCTTTTCACAGAAGATTTTAGAAAATAAACAAGAGGAAATATGATCTAGGTTATACCACTAAAATGCAGGAATATAACACGATACAAAACAACAAGTGTAACTACCAGCAGTTTGCTACGAGAATGGCAGAACTCTGGGAAGAGCAGGAATCTGCCCTCAGTCCATTATGTTTCAGTATTTTCATTAATGGCTTGTAGAGTATACACTTGAAATAAATCTGAGCAGCTAACACTAATCTCTGGAAGGTGTTGTAAGCAAATACTAGAATTTCAATGTATTTTCAACTGAAGTGCCACTTTTGAATGAGAGCTTGAACCCTAGGAAAGATGTTTAGCAATTAAATTCCAAATTACATTCCCTATAGAGTTCATGTAATCTTAAATATACATAAAAAAATAATTAGTAAGTCAGAAATTGTTCAGACAAGTCTCATCCTACCTGAATACAAGCGATGAGCAATTCCCAGGATCCTCCCAGATCAAATTTCTATGAGTGTAGGATGGATCTACACTGAAACAATGGAAATGGAATGGAAATAAAATGGATAAAAAGATGCTTCCACACCAGAGGTCTCATGAAGGTCTCAGAAGCAGCTCAGAGGTGCCTCTGCAGTGCTGGGACATCTGCCCAGATGACCCACCCTCACTGATCTCCCACTCATCATCTCCATTTCTGTCCCCTAGGCTCTAATTTTGCCTGTGATAAACCTCAATCCATAATGAAAGAATTCACAAGTAATTTTCAATAAGGTCCACATAACTGTCCTAATCTCTGCAAAGAGACATTGCTCAGCCCAGTGTTTTTAAAAACACAAGCATTTTAAAAAGTTATCAGGGGAGCAGCCATAAAGTACTTTTCTCCAATAGCTATTTATATACTTTGACTCTTCAGTAGCCAATTAGTACAACACAAACATTAAACCTACAAAACTTATCTCTTTTTTTTTTACAATATGTAGAATTTTTTTTAATATGTCATGATTTGAAGACATAACCGAACAGAGCACTACTACTAATCTTCTAGTTATATTTTTGCTAGGTTTTAATGTCAAAACATTTAAATTACGAACTCTGTTTGAAGATTACTAATTACAATGTGTTCCATTTGGGGAACAAGAGTTCAATATCCTAATATCAATTAAACAAAATGCACTCTCCCAGCTGAAAATTAAAAACTAAAATGCAGCCAAAAGAAGTTTCTTCCTCGTATCTGTCAGATCACAAAAGCATCCAATACAAAAGGATATGGTTGCCGGAAAACCCTAAGACTTCCAAAAAGATATTATTTGGTATCCGGGGCTTAGCTCCGGCTGAACCAGAAATGACACCCAAGCTTAGGATAGTAAGCCTTTTTGCCAATGAATTTCTTGTAAAGTCAACAATTATAATTTATTCTGATCCTTTGTGTCACCATATTAGTAGTTATTTTTCAGCAATCCCAGAGCAGCAACAAATAATGCCATAGAAGAGGACTGATATAATTACAGGCTGAAAAAGATAGGCCAGCACCCTTACACTCGAAACTACCCTCTGTGGCTCCTTCATACCCCATATGTTGCTAATAAAACTGGTTGAATCATACCTATGAGACAGTTTTACTGATATTGTATCAGGTCCCCAGGTTCTTTGTATGAGATACGATGTCACCAGCACTATAACTATGCAAATTTGGTGATACAGGATCCCACTGGACACAATATTACATACGTAATTCGCGGTATGAAACCGTGCATTAACAATAATTCTAGGGGTATATAAATGAAACCACTATGTTTATTGAAAAGCTCGCCACACTACAATGAAATCAAATTTAAAAAGCAATAAAGAGCAACTGACGTGCTCATAGTAAAGATGGCAACACTGTTTTTTTTTTCCCCAAACAATGTAAATTTTGCTTTGTGCTCACTTGGCAGCACTTTACAGAAACTTTTAGCACCAACACTAAACAAATGCAACTCCCTCCCCCCCAATATTAATTATTGACTTAAAGTAGGAACCTTCTGAGCCCCACTTTTAGAATAAACCACGTGACTTTCAGCAAGAATCTGAACTGTGTTCACATGCGAGCATGATTCTCAGTTTCTACTACTAATAGAAGAATAAATGATAGATGAAAATGATAAAGACTGAGAACTGCAGCAGTAAAAACCCAACAGCTTGAGGATATCAACACACAGGGCCCTGAAGCACCTCAGAAGTGTCATCTCCTGGTCAGAAAACACCTGCGCTCTAATTCTGCATCTGACTTCAAGTATCTGCATGACCTCAGGCACACGGTGCTTCTTTCCAGCCCCCATCACGTCTCTTATTTCCTGCAGAAGAACATGGTCAATGCTTTTTTATATGCATACCTGGAAAAAGTCAGGTCTGAAAGACCTTAAAAATCAGAGCTGCAAGAGACGGTAGAGGTGCAAACAGAAATCTGACAGTACCAGCCTGAAACACCTTCCTCTTTTCTGTGTTTCCAGTGATTTCTTCCCTCTGCTATTCATTTATTGGTTTGCTGCAGGTGGGGAGTACCGAGACTTGTAAAAAGAAGTCTATTTTTAAAAGAAATCTATTTTAAAAAGAAAAAGGTAACAGGCTAGTGTGATAAAGTGAGTATGGTGAAGAGCCAGACTCAGGAGACAGAAGTACACTAATTCACCAAGGTACTGTGAAAATTAATAAACCAGATAATTTGAACTGTAAATTCTCAAATACATAGAGGGAAAAAACCCACAGCTCAGTATTCCCACTTACAATGCCTTTGACTACAGATAGAAAATATAAATGACACACATCACAACTAGCTAAGAAGCCTCACACTGAGCAGCACTGCCTTAACTAAATGATGCAAGGTTTTTTCCTCGATGGAAGGAAATCAGAGTTGTAACCAGGCTCTCAGTAAGGAAGATGATGAGCTCTTTCCTATAACTTCTGTGCTTCCAGTACGGGGGCTGCTTAACGCAAAAACTTCTGAAGTTTTCCTTGACACCACCCTCTTTGCAGTACCAAGACCATAATAGTTTTATTCTCTATTTAAATATAAATAAATAGTAGCTTAGGCAACATCTTATGAGGCAGAGTTCACACTCTGAACATTCTGCTCTCTGCTACGGCTTCTACATTTTATCATCATGCAATTCAGAGAGAATCATATAGAATCTTCAGAGAGAATCATATACCTATTTTCCAAGTTTGAAAAAAAAATAAAGCCCTCCTCCCAAAATATGGCCCAAAGCTGTTATGAAGCAACTTATTTTTAGAAAAAGCACTTAGGCAGATACTTAATTTTAATTAATAGTCTCACTGACTTCAACATTTGCACAGCGAGACAACTCCACGCTTCAATTAAAAGTATGCACATAAATGCTTTGCTGATTCATAGCCAAAAGCATGACAGGAACATCATCATATAAAATGCTCATAAAATTTATAGAAAAATAATGATAACAGCAACCTCACCCTCAGACAGAGCATTAGAAACTCTGTAAAGCTGACAGCCTGAGCACAACTCACAGGTTGCTGAATTCAGTGAATGTATCTTAACCCTCACATTCATACAATGATTTCAGAGTGGGGAAAAGAATATTTGTGGAAATATCTTAAAGTTGAGACTACATGTCCCCCAGCTCTCCATCCCTGGCATCTACTATCTGCCAAAACTGGCTTTTCAGGAGCTGGGAATTCTTTACTGGAAGAGAGGAGGCAGCTACACCTTTGCTTCTAATGACTTGCTCTCTTTTTTTCATTGTTTGCGTAACAGATAAGCAGATTCCTTTCGATAAACAATTAATTACATCCAGTTCAGTTCCATCACAGATCACACTGAACATCACTTCCAGGAACAGTCACTCTGAGCTACAACATAAATCTGATTTTAAAATTGTATGACACAAGAAACACTAATGAAGTTTTCTTCGCTATGTCTGTAGCATCACAAACTGTAACCTTTAACTTTTAGGCATTTAATCCTTAAAGGTAATCCTTAAAGGCAATCAGTAACAGGTTTTTGTTCAAATACTCTCTGGTCCTATTCACAAGCAAAACTGTAGCACTTGGTAACTTGTGGCACACTACTACCAACTGATAATTTTACAAGTTTAAGCATTAAAACCCCCTTCATTCCAGGAAAATCAAGCCAGGACAATCAAGCAATACCTAAAAGTAATCACACACACCCCCCTCTATTAAAGGCGTCAAAAAAGTTACAGCAAAAAGTGAGCTAAATGTATAAATTTGAAAGTAGAGACCACTAAGAGTTAATAACTTTTTAAGAAAAGCTAAAGATGAGAAGTGTGGTCCCCAACAACCTGCTTCCTTTCTCCTTCACCCCGACGAACAGCGGGGTGCTGTGGATGGGGTGGGCAGAAGCCTCAGGAGTCTGCTGCT
>JAHREE010000229.1:4109912-4139912 GCA_033628505.1 Tringa tobata
TGGCAAATCACTCTATCTGTCCTGCACCCAGTCCTGCTCCTGTAAAGGTTTTTCTTCTTTTGCCTTTTTTTCCCAGAAAGAATTATGCTAGTGGTGAAGTTCTGCACCGTTAGCGTAGTTCCTTCTGGAGCACCGTGACTCAGACCAGCACAGATCCTGCTCAAGGGTTCTTGACCTATTGATGCCCTGTGCAACTCGTAACCACGTCAAGTCGTGTGAAGCTGTAGGTTAAAATAGCCTAAAAGAGCTAGAGAGCTTTGGGTCTATAGACGGCGTTGACTTCTCGGTCATGTGTAGGTCATAGACTTGAGTGCAAACCAGCTTGGTGACAGACAGAATTTTTCCTTTTCCAATAGCCACTCAGATAGCTTTTGTTTAACATACCAGCTTTTTCAGTCAAGTAAGTAGTGGAAAAGTTTTCTGCCCTGTAGAAATTTCTCCATTGCTCCTCTACTGGTAGTGTCCAGATATTGAGGGTCACAAAGAAGCTCATAGGGCTGGAGCTCCTCTGCTGTGAGGACAGGCTGAGACAGTTGAGGTTGTTCAGCCTGGAGAAGAGAAGGCTCCGGGGAGACATTAGAGTCCCTTCCAGTCCCTCAAGGGGCTCCAGGAAAGCTGGGGAGGGACTCTTGATCAAGGAGTGTAAAGATAGAGGACAAGGGATAATGGTTTAAACTGAAAGAGGGGGGATTTAGGTAAGATATTGCCCAGAGAAGCTGTGGATGCCCCACCCTGGAGGTGTTCAAGGCCAGGTTGGATGTGGCTTTGAGAAACCTGGTCTGGTGGGAGATGGCACCATGGCAGGGAGGTTGGAACTCAATGACCCTTAAGGTCCCTTCCAACTCAAACCATTTTGTGTTTCTGTCTATGGCAAGGCGGAACACGGGAAGCGTGGAGTTACCCATCCAACCCTGAAGAGCACCGATAACTTTGATGAGACAGGGAAAGTGTATTTTGCTACTTTCATTCCACCAACTTCTCTGGAGATAAATATTACAGA
This sequence comes from Tringa tobata, assembly GCA_033628505.1. Lineage (NCBI taxonomy): Eukaryota > Metazoa > Chordata > Aves > Charadriiformes > Scolopacidae > Tringa > Tringa tobata. The sequence goes on from JAHREE010000229.1 coordinate 4,110,913, forward strand.
TTACATTCTCCGGGGCTATCGAACTGACACCTTCAGTGAAGAATTAAATGCAAAACCTCTTCCCATGGTATTACTTGGAAGAAATTTCAGCAATTACTGTTTGCCATCTACAATCGGACAATACTGATCTCCAGCGATACAATCTAAAAGCTCATGAGATGAAGCTGCAGTTAATTATATGCCTTTAATTTATTTACCTATTTCAATAGCAAAGTAATTATTAATGTATTAATCTCCCTAATACATTGACTCTAACTATCAGTTTCTTCAGAGCCGCTGCTCTCAAAGAACCGTGGGATGGACCCAATAAATGAGGTCTGTGCTCCTTAAAGTTGAGACCTGCGCTGCAGCAGCAAGTGTTTGACCCCTTTAACGGGATCCAGAATGAAAGTTAGAGATTTATTTAGACCTTCTAGGGAATGCCTGGAAAGAGTTTATCCTCTTTGCAGACATTAAATACCTACCTCAAATTAAGTCAACGTATTAATTGCATCAACACAACTGTGTCCACCCAAGCAGTCTTGAGGGGGTGATGATGTCAAAGGGTTGGGGTCGCTTTAAATGACCTATGAGACTGTGGTTGCGATGGAAGACTTCAGTCTGGAGAGGAAGCTCCTCCATCCCTTTGACATTCACTGTGCAAAAGCCTTTTCCTAGGACACCATTTGTAGCTGCACCCTCTCTGTGTGAGCAAGGCTACAGCTTGTGTTGCAGCCTCATGGGTCAAGGTCTTGCCAAGGAAGTGGAAGATTTTGGTTGAAAATCTTTTTGCAGCTTGGGAGGAATCAAAAAGGGTGTCTCCCCTCTCTCGTGAGGGGCTCCTCTACCCTGGATCAAGAGCTGGAGAATGGAATGAAACTCTCAGGGGAGACTGAGGCTGAGTTAGTGTAAGTCAGCCTGAGTCGACACTGCAGTGATCTGGGGGCTCAGTGGGGAGCATCCTCTTGGTTTCAAACTCCACTCGAAAAGCCTTTTCCACCTTTCTTGCACCTTTTCATCTCCTTTCCCTCTACCCATCCCACTCGGTTGCTAATCTTAATGTCAAGCAGTATGAAACTCTGTATTACGTTGTGCTGAACTTAGAAGTGAAATTGTATCACCTTTTTTTTTTTTTTTTTCTCTCTTTAAAAGCAAACCTTGTGAAGCTTGTATCCAGCAGAGCTATCTTACCAGAAAGTATTTTCCTGAAAACTTTGAGTCTCTAACTTATTAAAGCGCAGATCCTTAAGATGATTGGGTCTATTCCATTAGTAGATTTATAAAGCGTGCAGACTGGGTAAACAACAGTGACAGCTTGGGGAAGTGTATGCACCTGTTTATTAAAAAGACGTTAACAAGGGCAAATCTAAAATAAGAACATGTACCACAACCCAATTTTCAGCAAATTTTTATGCATGCCTACACTTAAGGTTACCAATGTTATTGGCAATTTCTCTCTCTCTTTTCTCTCTCAGAAGTACACGGCAACTGATGAGCACGGAGCATCTGTGGCAAAGGAAAAAAACACCGTCTTCAAATTTTGAGGAGCAAACATGACCCTTTCTGTTTCTACTGTTTCCCACCCACATTCGGTTAGCGTGAGAGAAGAAGGAAAATGAGAAAAAAAAAAAAAAAGCAGAAATATTTTCTTTACTTGCAAGGACCGAAGAATGTATTGTTTTCTCAATCCACAAGCACTTTCATCACCGTTTGTGCTCTACATCATAAGCGACAGCGAGTTTTCTATATTTTACTGGTATAACTTCGAAGAGGTCGCGTTTCCAAAAGTCCTTCTGCAGAAGTGAGTTCCTCTGTTTGGATGTATGCAAATTCTACAGCGCTTGTGCAACTTGTAATTTGCAGATAGGTATAAGCATATGCAAAATGGAGATTAAATGTGTATATGCAAGTTTGCAGAATTAATCAACCAAGAATGTATGAAAACAACAAATACATTGTCGAAACTTGGCTCTGAAAAGATTTACGAATTAGCCTTCTATAGCAGCTTTCACCTGAGGATGCTAAATACACTTCATTTTTATTAATAATTTATAAGATTTACGTGATAATATTATTCCCCTAGAATAGTGTTTTAAAAACATACATGGACCTTGTGAGGGCCTGTCGGTGCTTCTGCCTATTCACGATTGCTGTCGTGAGTGGTGCTTTTTATGAGTATAAAGCACTTCCAGCCTGGAGCCCCTCCAGGATTAGATCTTAATCCCCAAAGATATGTAAGTGTTACCCTCTCCTTTTTGAAAACTGGAAACTGCGTGGGGAAATGCATGCAAGTTTACACATAAGGTTAATAATAGCATAAAGAATCAAAATTTAGGCTCCAAACTTGTGAAGTGTATTACAAGGACAGCTACTATCCCTGCTCGGAGTCCCCTTCATGTCAGTAGTTGATGTGAATGTTAATTGAAGACAAATCAAAGCCCTGGACCTGATGGCGAGTCCTGTGTCGCAGCGTTTGACCAGCTGAGCCATCGTGTCCATCCTTCAAACACGTTTGATTACTTCTGTTACCCTGAACTGAAGCCAAGGGTCTTTGAACGGTTCTCACAATACAGGAGGCAAAAAAAAAAAAAAAAAAAGCAGTGTTTTACTTCAATACACCTTTTACTAGAGCTGGGTACAATAGGACGTGATTATTTTAGGAACATTAAAAATATCTACTATCTTCCTCCCATGCTAGGTAGAATAGTAGTCTGAAGTACTTTTGCTTTGTAATTTTCTGAAACGAAGAATTCTGATTTAACCAAACCTCTTCAGAAGGAAGCGAGCTGATATTATCTTACTTCCCTCTTTTCTTACTGTGGAATTGTTGAGAGAATGCCAGTTGTTGCTACTTGTCATCACAACTTTCTAGTCCATATTATTGCTCGTTAAAGACAATAAATATTAACCAGCAGACTACTTACAAACTGACCAGTGTGCAGAATTTGAGTGTGTAGGTCAGAACACAATGGCAGTATAAATCTAGGTTTGCATTCATTGCTTAATTGCACACACACACGTGCGCTCGGACACAAATCATACCTTCTGAAAAACAGTTCTTTCTTTGTCTTCACAATATTTATTCGGTAAAAATTTTAAGGATTTTTTTTTATTATTTTTTTTTTATTTCTCAGATATTAAACTCTACGAGCGAATGAACTCTGCTTCTCTTCCAGGGGATTGCAGCAAGAGTCGTTGGCACAAGGTATTGCCCAAAGTGGGAAAACTGGGGGTTGCAGTATGAAATGCAATGCCACCGTTGGCGACTGCTAAGATACTTTTGACACCAAACAGAAGACCTATTTCATCCCACGTGCGTGGCCTTAAATGTGTGTAAGGTACCGTGTTTACCTCTGAACTGGGCGGATGGAACCTGAGACCAGTCCTCCCAGTAATGGTGTGTATTAAGGGATCCACACAGGTTTCCCAGCTGTGCAGCAGCGAGTTGCTCTCCTAAGCCTGAGCTAATGTACGGCTGATTTCTCTCTGGGGGGCACTTTGATTCTTGGTTTCAGAGGGGATCCTTTCAGTATTCCTAATGATGTTTTTGGCTACAAAGCTTGGCAGCATTATAGAGTTGTTGTGGACTCTGACACCAAAGAAATTGAGCCTGAAGAGCTGTAGCAAAAGAATTCCTACCACTGCTGCCCACCACTCAAAAAGGCAAAGGTATAAGTACAACCCCCCCCAAAAAAAAAATTCAAGCTCTGTGAGCAGATTAACAAAGCTGTTTGCTATTATGGACAAAAGCTGCAGGGAAAAAAAAAAAAATGAAGAGGAAATGGGCTGTATTACTGTGAGTTGGCACAGAAACAAAATACCAGGCTGCAATTTATGTATAGTAATTGTTCACGAAGCATTCTTTGGGTTTTGATAGTGACTCATTGTGTTCTTTGTGACCTTTGATGTACAGGATGGGCTGCTAGAAGACAGAGGAAGCCACAGTAAGAATATAAAACTTTATTAACTTAAGATGTTGTTGGTTTGTTTAGTTTGGGGTTTTTTTATTGCTCACTTATAGGTAGTACCTCTGGAAAAGACTACTAGAGGCATTTAACTTGAGTCCTCATGGGCTTTGCCATCTCTCCCAGGCTTTTGCAGTTGAAAAAACAGTTCTGGTTTAGCTGAAAAATGGCTTTGGTTTTAAAAAGGAAATTTGTTAAACAATTGGTTGCTGACGTTGATCACTGAGTTTTGAAAAATAAGATAACTGATGGAAGTACTGCTGTGTTAGTAGCCCAGGTAGTGAGCGGTGACAGGCCCTGCACTGTGCAGGATGGATGGAAAAGTTAGCGAGAAGATATTCTTCTGGGTGAGTATTTTATGTTTTAAAGAAAATTATGGAAAAAGCCTTCCACAGAGTCATCAGAGTTGACACAACAGACTTCAGCGCCGTTAAGTTCCATTATGTAAATCCACGGTGATGTAAGCCAGACACTGTCAAGTTTGATACGCCCCAAATTTGACCTAATTAGCCATTTGGTTGTTACTTTTTTCAAAGCTTGTGCAACTCGGCTCGGTTCAGGATATAGATACTAATTGAACGCGTAACCTACAGGTGCTAAGGAATTCTTACAAAAGAAGGTCTATCCTATTAGGAATGCAAGTCAAGGCTCAGGGTCATCGGCTCAGATAGTGGGGATGGGAATAGAAATCCCGTCTTACAGCTCTCTTTTATTTCCAGGAGTGAAATTCAAATCCAGAGTAAATCAATGCGATCTAATAGGTATATTTGCCAACTGGAAGCCGCTCCAACTTCGGTTGGTTGAACAGGGAAAGAGCAGTTCCTTAAGAGTTTAAAAAGCTGAGACTGTATATTGCAAAGTTTGAAGTGGTTCACTCTTCCCCCCAGTGACAACTGTCCTCTGGTGCAAATCACAGTTGAGATTTTCTCTTCTCCTTGGACCCGCCGTCCAACATCCAGCCTGCTCCTTTGTAGGCACTGTTGCTGCCTGACTTGTTCCAGGTTTGCCTTTCATATTTCCCATCTCCATCCATGTGTCCCCAGGCAAAGATCATCTCCTTCACGTGCAGGTCCCCTTCCCACCCGTGTGACAAGCAGGAATACAATAACCTTTTTGTCGTGACTACACCTTGGACCAGATGCCTTAATGTAAACACTCTATCTCTTCTGCTGTTTCCCTGCAATCCCCTAACCAAAATGAAACGAGATAAAAAGAGCTGCACAGCCTCTGAGTTTCCTGGCTTTTATCTTTTTATACCCAAGCCTTTGTGTTAATTTTGCATAGCTATTTTTACATGAGGAATAATATCCTGAATTACTGCTGTCACGTGTGCTTAAGAATCCCACCTCACCGTCCTCAAGTCATCTGGCAACCTGATAGTGTTTCCTGCTCCTTCCCTCACATCAGCGCTGCAGAGAGCCTTGCTAAAAGTTTCACATCTGAAAAAGCAGATGATTTGGCAACACCTTCCTGTAGATATTTCTTCCTTTTTTTTTTTTTCCTAAAAGGAAAAAAAAAAACAAACCAGAAATGTGCCTGTCTTTGAGTAAACTTTTCTTTCCAACTGTTCTTTTCTGTCAGCTTGCCAGCTCGACTTCTAGTATTGTTCTGCGGAGATTGCTGTAAGGAAAAATGAAAGAGAAGAGAAAGGTAGAGAACTGGGGGAAAGGGAAGAAGGGTTCAGAGGGCATTTAAAGCCTGGGGAGCCTAGCATGGGAAGGGAGATAGGCTTAGGAAACAGGGAATAAAATGGTGGAATGAGAGATAAAACAAGAACATAAAGGATAAGGGATTAGAGAGATAAGGAGTTCAAGAGATGAAATGTGAATAAAGGAAAACAAGAAAAATAAGGATGAAAGGAAAGAAGTGACAGGAGTAAGACATGTAAACAATTAACTAAGAAAATATTCTGTTTATTTTACTGAAAGAAAATTATAGTATCTTTATTATTCTCTGGTTTACTAGTTCAGAGGAATTTTTCAAACTAAGAGCTGACATTTGGGTAGTATTACTGAACAATGATAGATATAAGCCTGCCAGTTGTTGAATTAACCAATTCTGAATTTGGTTAATTAATATGTTGTTCAGGCAACTTAAATTTGGATAAGAAAACAAAGCAATAAAGAAAAAAAAATATTAACAGCTGCAATACAAAGTGCAGATCTAGAAGAACTCTTCACAATATTTGCAGTTACATCCATCAGCTCAGCGACAATCACTCCAGCACAGAGGGACCAGCTCGATGGGACCGCAGATTAAGGCCAGAGCTGAGAAGGGCAAAAGTACTTGGAAATCAGGGCTGGGTTCGAGTTTTAGCACTGCACACTGACCAGCAGAAAATTTGCTCGAGATCACGATTCGTCTGTAAAAGTATTTCACGGTATTTATTTTTTTCCCCATCTGGGTATTTATAAAGTGTTATCAGGTCTTGGTTTCTGCTTGATTTGCCTGAGCTGTTCGTGTAGGTCACATAATGTGGTGGAACCTAGATAATATTGCTTGTTTTCCCTGATTGTCTGAACATATATCTTCAGGAAGCTGAAATTTAGTCAAACCCACACTCAATTTATTTTTTTTTTTCCAGAAAGGCTGCATTTACCTACAAGTCTAATAGACAACTTCAAAAACCCCAAACTTTTTCATTAGTTTCTGTGCTTGACTCCGATAGGACGTCACCAAACATCTTACTAACTACTTTAGCCATCACCCCTCCCTTCCCAGTACCCTTAAACTTGCATAAAATAGTTCAAGTCTATAGGGAGAATATTCCTTGAGGTCAGTTACTTGGCATATAAAACCTAAAGTCTTCATATTCGGGAAGGGAAAGTTTAAAGTCCTATAAAACCTTTAAAAAGGTTTAAAGTCCTTGACTTCTTTGACGAGCTGAGGTGCGGGTTGAGCTGCAGCGTGTTTCCGTTGGATCACAGGGTGTCCTCAGCCTGCTGCTCCACAGGCTTCTGAGCAGATCTCAGGCTGTCATGAAGGTTTTTGAAGATACAGTCAAGGTACGACATCGCCCTTTTTTTCTCATATTTGATGAGACAATCCCCCAACGTTTTTTTTTCCTCCAGATCATCCACAAAGAAGAAGAGAAAATGAAGTCTTTAATGAGTGCTGGTCCCATTTCTGGTGCCATCCAGTCCCGTTAATTCTGTCAGAGGGAAAGAAATCTTAAGATTTAAATGTTTTGATTCAGTACAAAGCATGAGGTAGTCAACAGAAAACTGGATTTGCTTAAAAGCAGAAAAAACACACTAAAATAACCCTAAAACACCCTTTGCATCCACCCCTGTGAACCCAAAGTGAGCAGCCTAAAGCACCTAAGAACTGTAGTAAGTAGTTGTGTATTTACAGAAGGACCCAAGTCCCAGGTCCTCTCCTGAAGTGTTTGAGGTGTCACAATGAGAAACCACCAGTAACAAACAGCAATTTAAACATCCTAAATTACATTCTGTAAAGTCTGGGCTTTGCCAAATGCCTGAATGAAAAAGGATGTGAAAGATGGGCTCTCCTTCATTCTAATTCAACCCAGATTCCGGGATTATCTGTTAAAAATAGGACATTTTCTATTCTATAATAATAATAATTTTCCATAGACAGCTGTTGATGTGCCCGTAGGTTCACAATAGCTCTTTTTGCAGCGGATTGGAATAACAATTTCTTCAACTCCGTCTTTGAATTCAGAGCTGTACGAGCTATTCAGAGCGAGCGCTTTAATCAGAGAATTTCAGCTTTTATTCTGCCTGTAAATCGTTACAAACGTTACCCGCAGACGTTTGAGATAAAGAAACTTTGCCCCACTGGTTTGTTCACAACCTGTTTGTGCTGCTGCGTTTTGATATTCACTCTTCCCGTTGCACGACTGGTCACCTCGGTTGACCAACGTTGTTTGTGCTGGGAAAGAAGCAGTAACCAAAAGGAAATCCATGTCGCCGAGCCGTGATGGTCCGGTGGATAAGGTGTGCACAGTTCACTTAGGAGGAGTGAGATCACAAGACTCAAAGAGGTTTTTTAGGACTATTTTAATATTTCCTTTCCAGTTCCCTTGACTCAGACCTTGCTTGTAACATCGCCATGAGAACAAAGGGGCCACTTGAACATTATAGGCTGAGGTCAAATTGAAAATTAATGATCTCTTATCACATTCAGACAAAGCTCCAGCTGCAAAGGGTGGGGTTGGGTGCTTTTCTGGTTTATTTAATTGCTACTGAATCAGGGCTTGCCTGGTCAGAGCTGCAAAAGATGAGCTGAAATGCCATTTTCCAAGTCCCTTCACCATCCCCGCGCCAAAGCCCGGCCTGGCAATCCTTTACATGGCTGGTATCTTGGGCAGGAGCAAACGAAGTGCAAGTTTAATATCTTAATGAAACAAATGTCAGACATTTGTTTTATATGAATAAAACATCTTTTGGCATAAACCTCGGTGAAAAACAAATTCCAAAAAAGGTTGTAAATCAGAATTCAGCTTTCAGTGCGCTAAAATGTGTGTGTGAAAAATGATGCTGAAGAGCCAGCTCGAGCTAAACTAAATCGTTTTGGCAATGTCCTGTCAGTGCAGGAGAAAATGGATGTAACGTGCACATATGCACAAGGAGTGACTCAGAGTGATGTACAAGTGTTACTGTATCTCGTCCAAAAGAAATACCTGGAAGTCAGGAAACAAGGCACCGCGGTTCAGCAGATTTGTCTGAGGATAGATGTTCTGGTTTTGAAACTCGGGTTTTTCCCCAGAGTGCCATAAAGATGTCTCAGGCAAACAAATACAGTCTGGGTCAACTGATATCTCTGGGACTATTGCACAAACTATAGTTTTATTTGGTATTTATGGGAGAAGAATTTCAGGAAAAAAACATAACCGCTAGCAGCTTAAGGACTGAGTAGCTGTTTGATATCTGTAGCTCCTGGAACAAGACCTATAGCCTAAACACACACTCATTAATCTATACCTAAGTCCAGGCATTTCCTTAAGCAGTCGTGACAGTTTAATTGCCTTTGAATATTCATATAAATGAGTTTTGTTTGTAAGAAGGGCAGCAATCTCGAATACTTCTACCAATCTGTATTCAAGCGGAGAAATCATCTGAACTCTCTGGTTTCCTGTTTATAAGAGTTTTGGGCTGCCCAGACAAAACACAGTGGCAGGAACAATAGCACGGGGCTTGGATGACTCTTATGGCACCTCCGAGGCCGGGTTGTCTCAGCTAAAGGTAACATCACTCCAACTTACCCTCAGAGTGTTGGGGCTGGTGACTCCAAAATGATCTGCTGTCTGTTTGTAAAGTGGGTGCTCAAATGCGTAATGAAATGGCACCACAGAATCATAGAATAGTTTGGATTGGAAGGGTCATCTCGTCCAACCCTCCTGCCACGGGCAGGGACATCTTCAAATAGATTAGGTTGCCCATCCGGCCTCACCTGGAATGTTTCCAGGGATGGGGCATCTCCCACCTCTCTGGGCAACCTGGGCCAGTGTCTCACCATCCTCATGGTAAAAAAATTCTTCCTTGTATCTAGTCTAAATCTTCCCTCTTTTAATTTAAAGCCATTACCCCTTGTCTTATTGCAGCAAGCCCTGATAAAAAGTCTGTCCCCATCTTTCTTATAATCATAGAATGCGTTAGGTTGGAAGGCACCTTTAAAGATCCAACCCCCCTGCAATAAGCAGGGATATCTTTAATTAGACCGGGTTGCTCAGAGCCTCACCAAGCCTGACCTTGAACACCTCCAGGTATGGGGCTTTCACCACCTCTCTGGGCAACCTGTTCCAGTGTCTCACCACCCTCACTATAAAGAGTATTATAAGTCCCCTTTAAGTGCTGAAAGGCCATGCCTTTACCCATCCATCCCATTAGCATACTCTATTTTACTGTTAATTTTCCCAAACTGAAAACACAACCTTGGGCCTTGGGTCAGCTACTGTCAGCTACATACCATCTGTCCTCGAAGGGGTTTGCTGGGGTCACCTGCCCTTTGGAAAACTTCCAGAAGGGAAGAACATACTTTCCCAAAGGCAGCGTCAGGTCCTTGTGTTCGTTTGCTGGAAAAAAGTCCGTCTCTGTCAGGTAGAGTGATTGAGGCTTCTTGGAAAACTCTGATGAGGAGAAAAAATGATGATGATGAGCAGAAAAAAAAAGATGGAGGCCCTTGCCAGGATAACAGATCAGCTATAGCTCTCTTGGTCACCATGGTGAAGTGGGAATCCAGCTCCAGTAGAGCAACAGACTGTCTCCCGGGAACTAGACCGTGATGCTCCAGTTCATCCCACTGAAGGGCATCCCTCAGACAGCGCTGAGCACCACTCCTGAACTATTACGTAGCAGGTCGTGGCATTGACAAATGTTTTCAATTTTTCCCTAAAGTGCCGCTGACGTCTGACTTCCCCGTGTCCCTCTCTGCTGCCACCCCAGCGTAAACACCGCAGGGTCGGATGGAAACCACTCTCCCTCTCTCCAAAACGGCATTGCTGGGGATCTGGGGATGACTAAGCTCTCCTGTTTACAGTCTGCTAGCTGTTTGAATCCTAACATAATTTAGATGACAGGGTTCGGCAGACTAGAGAATTGCATGTTGCCAAGCTACTAAGGAAATTTTTTTTTTAAAAAAAAAGGCTTTTCATGAGGTTTTTGGTAATTTCCCTCACAGCCTGTAGTTCTGCTGCCCTGCTCTTGCCTCTGTGCTTTCAAGAAACACCTAATGCGTTCACCTTACGGATCTGAGATCTGAGAACGATTTTCAAGATGCCCATGAGAAGATGAAGAAGAGGAAGGAATAAGAATTAGTAGTTTTATCATAGAATCATAGAATGGTTAGAGGTGGAAGAGACCTTAAAGATCATCTAGTTCCACCCCTCTGCCATGGGCAGGGACACCTCCCACAAGACCGGGTTGCTCAAAGCCCCATCCAGCCTGGTCTTGAACACCTCCAAGGATGGGGCATCCACAACTTCTCTGGGCAACCTGTTGCAGTGTCTCACCACCCTCACAACAAAGAATTGCTTCCTAATATCTAAACAAAATCTCCCCTCTTTTAGTTTAAAACCATTACCCCTCTTCCTATTGCTCCACTCCCTGATAAAGAGTCCCTCCCCATCTCTCCTGTAGCCCCCTGCTATAAGGTCTCCCTGGAGCCTTCTCTTCTCCAGGCTGAACAACCCCAGCTCTCTCAGCCTGTCTTCGTAGGAGAGGTGCTCCAGGCCTCTGATCATTTTCGTGGCTCTCCACTGGACCCGTTCCAACAGGTCCATGTCCTTCCTGTGTTGAGGACTCCAAAACTGGACACAGTACTCCAGGTGGGGTCTCACCAGAGCGGAGTAGAGGGGTAGAATCACCTCCCTCTCCCTGCTGGTCACGATTCTTTTGATGCAGCCCAGGATGGGGTTGGCTTTCTGGGCTGCCAGCCTGCACATTGCCTACTCATTTCAAGCTTCTCATCCACGAGCACTCCCAAGTCCTTCTCCTCAGGGCTGCTCTCCAGCCATTCTCTGCCCAACCTGTATTTGTGCCCATAATCATGCCCTGGACTGATTAGCGTTTAAACAACTGTGCTGGTATGGGAAATTTCCTATAGAAATTCCCACTTGGGCATCTTGTCCCTTCTCCATACCTGTAGCACATATCTATATAAAAAAGTATATATAATCCTCATATTTATATATCTATACACATATACAAAACCCCCAGCTGTATGTTCACTAACTGCCTTCGTAACTGTCCAGTGAGCACTCAAATTATCTTGCCGCTTATTTCAGTCTACATTTGAGCCCATTTAATAAATCAGAGAAGATAACACAATTCTAGAAGTCCTTTTAATCACAAGACAGATATTGGCATGAAATGGTCGTCTGTCTATAAACTGAAGCTGAAAAAGTTGTATCAGAAATGAGGTGTAAATTTTTAACATTGCACATAATTTAGCTGCTAGAACAATTTAACATTTGGATACTACACATGGGATGTGGGATAATTTTTTGTCACTTTGAAGCCTTTGAAATTGGAAAACTTCCTAGAAGATATGTTCTAGCTCAACCACAAGTGACTGAGCTACAGACTCAATAACTCAAAATTAAGGCACACTGTGGAAATGTCTGGGATCTGCCTCACACGGGATGGTGGGCTGGAGAACTGTGACGGGCTCCAAATCTATGGAAACACTTTGTTTTTTCTCCTTGGTATTTTAAAAAGGAGAGGGTGGTGAGACCGTGGCTCAGGTTGCCCAGAGAAGCTGTGGATGTCCCATCCCTGGAGGTGTTCAAAGCCAGGTTGGACAGGCCTTTGAGCAACCCGGTCTGGTGGGAGGTGTCCCTGCCCAGGGCAGGGGGCTGGAACTAGATGATCTTTAAGGTCCCTTCCAACCCAAACCATTCAATGACTACAAGGTGAAAAAGGTACAGCAAATAAAACCACAGTCAGTGAAAGCCTGAAGGTGGAAGATGTACCTACCTTACAGAAGATGAGGTGAATTGTAGTGATTAAACAGAGTGGTCCTGATAAATTGAATAACGAATCACATTCCAAATTTGATAAAACTTCAGGAGGAAAAAGAAGAATTCAAATAGCTGTGGAAGAACATAAAAACCCATTTTGAAAATATATTCAGCCAAACAGCTGTCATAGTAACCTTTGCAAATAAAAGTGTTTAAGAGGATCTTTACTGGAGAATACAACATTAAGTGGTATATTTCTTCAGAAACCTGGCACTATTACTCATCTTAAACAGGAAAGATTTGACAAGAATGGGAAAATTCAGCTGTGCCAGCCAAGCAGGTGTGAGGGAAAGAAAGGTTTCAAAGCAAAGCCCACGGTGGTTTTCAATGTTGTGCCCTTTCACAGCTCCTCGCTATGAGTTTTACCTAATGGCAACTATTTTTCTACCAACCAGGGGTTTGGCAGGCGATCTTTTTGAGTCATTTCTGGAAAAAAGTACACGTGGCTGTTTGTAGAGTTGTTGTTAGTGGAACGAGATCTTTCCTCGATTATGCTCATCTTTTGATTTTTTTTTTGATTTTTTTTTTTGCATGATGAACTAGAAAGTGTTTTGTAAAAGATCCCCTTATTAGCACAGAATATATGACTGAGTGCTGTGAGAGCACAGTCACATCAATTTGCAGAATATGTAGAGGGGATGCAGTCAATTTAAGTTGAAAAGCAACTTCAGCTACACGGGCACGTTTAAAAGCCAAACCCGACCTCTTCTTGTCTCCATCCGTGGATGGGAATGAAAAGGCAGAAAAATCTGCCTCTCTCTAACTAACCAGTCCAACTGCTCTCTAGTGGTATTGTTATTAGTAAATGGAAAACGTCTTGCAGAAGGAATCAAACAAGATGCTGACTGCGATGGTTTGGGCTAATTTCGTGTAACTGTTCCAACAGGTACTGCTGGCAGCAGATGTGGGCGGATTCTGATAACATGAGATGCTTCTGAAATTAATAAACATCAGTTCATCTAGGTACTCAAAGTGGAGAAAAGGCAACCAATTTTCCCTTAGCCACCCTTCTGCAGCAACAAGGACGTTTTCCAAATCATGAGTTTATATCTAAAACGAGGAAAACTAATAAGGGAAAAAGAACGTTATGTTTATTATGGAAAATACCAGAGTAAGACATTTATAGAATCACAGAATGATATGGGGTTGGAAGGGACCTTTGGAGATCATCTAGTCCAACCCCCCTGCCAGAGCAGGTTCACCTAGAGCAGGTTGCAGAGGAACATGTCCAGGTGGGTTTTGAATGTCTCCAGAGAAGGAGACTCCACCACCTCTCTGGGCAGCCTCTTCCAGGGCTCTGCCACCCTCACAGGAAAGAAGTTCCTCCTCATGCTTAGGTGGAACTTCTTATGTTCCAGTTTGTGCCCGTTCCCTCTTGTCCTGTCCCTGGGCACCACTGAAAAAAGACTGGTCCCATCCTCTTGACACTCACCTTTTAAGTATTTATAGGCATTGATCAGATCCCCCCTCAGTCTTCTCCAGACTCAAAAGAATGAAGTTCCTCAGCCTTCCTCATCAGAGAGATGCTCCAGGCTCCTCATCATCTTTGCAGTCCTGTGCTGTGCCCTCTCCATCAGTTCCCTGTCCTTCTTGAACTGGGGAGCCCAGAACTGGACACGGGACTCCAGATGGGGCCTCACCAGGGCAGAGGGGCAGGATGACCTCCCTTGACCTGCTGGTCACACTCTTCCCGATGCACCCCAGGATGCCATTGGCCTATTTGGCAACAAATTTACAGAAATAGGAAAGAAATACCTCTGTTCACAGTATTGTGTTTCGGTTACATCCAGCGGAGGAGTATCCTGGTCCTGCTCTCCCCATCCCTTTTTCACCTGAGCGCTGCTGAATTGCTTGTTGTCAAAATTACTGGAGTTTCAGGAGTATATTCTTGCAGGTCTCTCTTCTGTTGCTAAGAGAAAATCCCGATAAGTTTGGTGAGATGACTGGCATTTACTGGTTTTTTGCCCTATCTCTGGTTTTGATACCGATATTGAATCTTTACCTTTAACTGCAGCATGAAATCTAGGTGCTTATTACAAGGCTAGAGCTTCTCTATCCTAGTACCTGGCCTCTCATCCTCTACTACTTGGCCTTGTTCTTACCAAAATTCATTTTGCTTTATTTTAGGTTGTGGCATAGAGACTTTCTATGGCATAAAAAACTCCTGAACGATGGCTTTTCCTTCAGCATGAGTTACAGTTCCTTTTTCTCTGCTTTATACTCTACCAAACGAGGCAAACGATGATTGCAACTTCTCCCAGTGAGTTTTTACAGTTTTATTACACTTTGGTCAGTTGATAAAAATAACTGCATTTCACTGCTTCTGTAACCTGAACTGCAGAAAATCTTAATGTTAACCATCATCACACCAGGACAATGGGCAACCAGTTTGCAAGTATGGTCTGACCCATTCTCTCTCTTACAATCCCCATTAAACTATGGCAGAAAAATCCTTCCCAGATCTTCAGAGCTGTTACTGCCTTATTGAAGCCTTCACTGCCTTGTGTGTAAAATCCTGCATGTTCCAGTATCTTTGAGATAAGATTTATCATTTTAAAAGGATATCTTGCTTTAAACTTACTTTTTCTTGAAACCTGGCCTCATATTTAGTTCATCATTGGCTGTTAAAAAAAGCAGCCAGGTTGGGAGGAAATGAATATAGAAGTTAGAGGTAATTAAAAGTCAGTGTTGGCTGGACACTTCTGAACAGTGCAGCTGACTACCTGTGTCCACATATGCAATGCATTTGTCTAAGTTACCGGTGTGTGAAAAGCAAGGATCGGAACGAAAGCCACTCTTGCTGCCATAACTACAGCAGATGCTGCTTGGTGCCTGCTGTAACACAGAAATATGCTCCCGGTGCTTTTACAGCAGCCTTGTCAGCCCTTGTTGTCCTACCTCTTGTGCCCTTGATTTCAGACCTCTGACCTTGCATTTCCTCTGGCATCCTAAAACAAATAAATAAGTAGATGAATAGCTGACTGTGTGAGATTCCAAGTTATTTACTGGAGAAAAAGATACCGGCGAAGATGCTGCTCAGAGATGCTCCACAGTTGGCAGTTTAAAATTCTCTATTTCTCTCTGATTTTAATTAATAGGCTCGTATTTAAGATGAAATGTATTCAATTTGTGCACAGTGTAGAGAATGTCACACTACAAGATCGGTTATATACATAGCAATACAATTATCATTCGCTGCTGACAAATGTACCATGATATTGATAAAAAAGCAATAACTTCAATGTACATGTCAAAATCAACCCTGATAGCTTATTACAGATTGTTAAATGAACATAAATATCTAATGTTCAGCCTGTAATGTTCATTCGTACCATGGCAGATGAAGGTATAGGTTGAAGAATTAATTTAAAACACAATAACAAGTCCCTGATATTCACTGAGTCTAAGCTACGTCTCTTTGCAAGCGTTCATGAAAGTATTGGGGACTAGTTCCCCACCCCAGGACCAAGCTGCAGAGACCTGATGACGTTCAGCCTGTTAAACCTCTTTAGGTGTCCCTGAGATCCTCTGGTTCCGGCCAACAATCCACCAGCTTATCCATAATCACCTTTCCATGTTTCCAAGAAGAGAGCGTGGCTCCTCAGGCTGCCGGGGTGGCTGCTGGCCCTCTCCCAGCTCCCTCCCACATTCAGCCAAGGCAAGGGCAGAGTGATGGGCCAGGCTTTCCCAGCAATGAAGTGGGTTGTGGGCTGGTCAGTCCGAGCCTTTTATGAAAAAAGACTATCACATCAACACATTTGCTGATTTTTATGTATTTTTTTTTAAAGGAAAGGGAAATGGGGGGCATAGCCTCAGATAGATCCCGTTTCCTCCTTCATTCATCAGCTTTCTTACACACGTTTAGAAATGTAAGGAAGCAAGTTTTGAACAATCTATTTTAGACACTTCCTAGATGAAAATAAACCCATTTCTACAGTTGTGGAGCTCGTGAGGGTGTTGAAAGGCTGAGGGCTGAAGTCCCGACACAAGCGGTGATGAGCCCAAGAACCTGCCAAGGCCTTCCCCATGTGGTGCATCAGTGGCTTGGCCATCCCCTTGTCCATTGGCACCACAGCGTCCAGCTGAGGAGACCAGGTGGAGCCACCCACTTGTCTCCTTCTTTCTCACGAGGACAAGATGGCAATGGCCCCTGTGCAAGGACTTGTGTGGAAGAAGGGGGTTTTCTACCCACGTCAGCAGAAGAGAGGCTGATGCTTTTGGTTTTCTTCCAAGTGGCTTGTACCTCTGCTTTGTGGAGAGGAAACGAAAGGTATATTCAGTGATGGCAGCAGCGTGATTTACTTCGGTGCTGGGTGGTTTTTTTAAGGTCATCAGCTGCATGATCTCTTCACATAGCACTTTCAGCTGATTACCACTTAACATTTTCCTGTTTATCCTTTTTTTAATTTCTTCACATTTTCTGCCCTTTCTGCTGCATTTTTCATCTGAAAAATACCCGCTACAAAGACTTTACTCTCTTGATGTTTGCAGAGGTCCAATAAGATCAGCATCGGCATCAGCTTCCTTAGAAGGACATGGATGAATTTCATCTGGGTTCCTCTGGGAGGAAAAACTCCCACCTTTTTATTCAGGTGCGGCAGAGGAACACCCAAGAGATAAGTATTTCATCTCCAATTAGCCTTTATGGATTTCAGCTGACTTGATGATTGAGTCCCTGTAGAGAAGAAAACTGTTTCACTAATAAGTATTTTCCTATGTAATAGTACGAGTCTAAGTTCTCCAAAAAAAGGATTTCATTGTCAAAAGCAAAATAAAGTTAGCTTGCACCAACATAATCATCCTCCTTCGCAATCCCACGGAGCAGGAAGGTTGGGTTACATCTGTTCAACAGTGAAAGTCCACCTAAAACGTGGCATCTGCCATCTGAAGTGCAGGTAACAGCAACTATTGTGCCACATTAAAGATGAGATATAAACCCAAGGACTTGGCTACATGTAAATTGCAAAATACTGTGGCGTTTTTTTTAGGAGCAGTTGTGTGCAATATCGTCACCTGCTTCACATTTTAAAACCAGTGACTGCACCCCAGTTACTTATATTTTTCCTCCTCACTTGGGTGTAGCTTGCTTCATCTCTTAAATTGCATTATAATACCATATGGTATTAAATGCTGATATTGGTCCCACTGCAGTTAAAAGCACTGAGTCCACAGAACCCTGTAACAGTTTCCACATTTTGCTTTAGAGGCATCAACTTTTAGGTAAAACAGCTCTTTGTAAGTGTATCGACCGGACACACACATAAAGCACTTTGGGCTTGAATCCCATACATCTCCTGTTATGACTCAGCTGCCCTATATTTGCAACCTTTATTTTGTCAGAAAATTTCAGAAAGAAAATAAAAATCCTCATAGTGCCGACCAACTCACTGCTAATTGTAGGCTCTGAAGAAAATTAAGATGCTGTAATACACCATTATAGTCTCTACAGTTTGTATTAGGCACCCAGATATGTTTCACTAATTAATAGTTCCTTTCATGTCCGGATTAAAAATAGCTATGAAGAGCTCTGGGTGGATGATACAGCAGTATGAAATAGCATCACACCTGTCTCCATGTTGCAGCTTCCCAAGTGTAAGTAGGAGTCAAAATTTCCCTCCTCATTAAATAAAAACACTGATAGATAGTACATCACTTGGCATCTCCAAAGTGATGTACCTAAGACATACCATCTGCTACGGAGTTGCAAAAACATAGCCTGAGAAAAGTGGGACATCAAGGTGGAGCTTAATTTTTCTTTAGTCAGTTTTCTGTCTATCCTGGACTCGAGCGTGGATGGTGCAGGGACGGCTTCTGGTGCCTGGAACTGCAAAGGCACAGAAAGGGAGCACGGCTGCGAATGCCGTCGGGGAGGAATAGGGAAATTTCAGTTTCCCGCTCCCAAAACAGACAGATTTTTAATAACCAGGAAGATACTAGTTTTGAAGGCAGCAGGAATCACAGCTTAGGGTTCCCCTCTCATGGTGAGCGCTCTCAGAGCTGAATTACAAACCGTATTTCCATTTCGCTTTTTTCTTCCCCTGGTTGTAGGAATGAAAAAAAAAAAAAAAGCCCATTTTGCAGTGTTGCAAAATGTACAGAACCTGGCTCTGCCTCTGCTCTGAGATCTCGGGGTGCTTCTGAGATCGAAGCTGGAGAATGAGGTGACCAGAAATCCCAGATGTCCTACTTGCTGGAGAAGTAGGACAGAGCAAGCGCCAGAGAAAATGAGCAGACACCCAGCACCCTCCTTTCTGCGCATCGCTAGATTCAGACCTGGGTGTCAGGCTGAGAAACAGCCTGAGAAATCAGAGTGAATATAAAAAAAAAAAAAAAACCGACGACTTTCCAGCTGCATTTGCAATGGCATTTTTTGGGCACCCTCCATCAGCATTCTGAGTGCTGTGAGTCTCAGTCAGGTTCCCTGAGAGCTGGAGACAGAAATACGGGAACATTCCCATCTGCTCAGAGACAGCCTCAGCCTTTCAGACATCCAGCAGTCCAGCTGGAGACACTGCTCTGCTCAGGTTGCCAAACAAAGAGACAATTGGATAAAATCTGGGGGCAGAAGAAGCGGCTCCGTTTGGAGTAACGAGGTCATCCTAGTTCAGCGGCGTGATTTCCAGCTCGGAAGGCAGGGATGCAGCAGCAGGTCTGGCAGCGCCAGCCACCACCCCAGGCACTGCTACCTGCAGCCTTCCTGGAGCCCACCCATCTTGCTTCTTATACAGTTCCTCAAATAAAAGACCTCTAGCATAACATTCACGCTCAGAAAAAGCATCTCACAAAGATATGACACAACAGATAGTTACCTGGAGTCATGAGAAATTATAGAAAGTCCCAATCCTTTCCATTTCAAAACCCTGCAAGCAAAAAAAAAGCTCTGCAACTTACGGCATCCTGGTCCTCGAAGTCACCACTGATGAGCACGTTGTCTGTAAAACACATGGGTTTTCCAAAGACAGACTCTGAATATGATCTTCACAGAAGAAACATATCTGCTCTCTTCCCAACCCCAGCCTTCACAGGTCTTTTTAACTCCTCCACCAGCATCCAGGGTGTCCCATTGTGGTCCACCATTGACTTAGGGTGCTTTCCTAGAAGGCTGCGAGCACCGAGACCTTCTCTTAGTGCTGCAGGAGCTGGTAGGACACAGGCAGTTGCTACACCTTGTTTCTGGTGGGTTTTCTAAACTATTCCCACGCACAAACCTAACAAATTCACTGCTCTCTCCTCCCTGCTTTTCTCCAGGCAGAAGGCAAAGGCTGCTGTGGAGACCACCTGGGTTAAATTACTGCAATTTAAACAGTGTTAAAGCAATTCTAGGAAATGCAACACTGTTTTCTGCATTACTGAAGGCCTGGTACCTGGCTGTCAAATTACTGTCTGGGAGCAGGAGGACGACCTGTGGGAGGAGAGCAGAGTTGAAACCCTCACCCACGTGCTGCCACTGTATGTAAAGCTCCATCTCCTCATTTAAAGCAAATCCCCATTAATGCCCTGCCCCTTTTCACCTTACACATTTTTTAATTAAAGAACAGGTGTGCAGGGGAGCTTTTCACCTGCTTGCCTCTAGGACATGGCAATCATCTCCAGCAGCTGAAACCAGGGAGGTTCTGCTGCTTGTTGTGCGAGGGTAGGTAGGACCAGGGTCACCATGTGGTGGATCAAGGCTTGCCAGTGCTGGTCGCTGTTTCCTAATTACAAGAGAAGTGGCTTTTTAATACTGGTGTCCTTTCTCTGTCAATAGAAGCATTCAATGGGGTCACATGTAAGCGCACATAACAGTTGATGGGTTTTGGGGCAACCCCCGGTATCAACCCAGGGGGGTGAACGGATTGAGAGTAGCCCTGCCGAGGACTTGGGGGTGCTGGTGGGTGAGATGCTCAACAAGAGCTGGCAATGTGTGCTCACAGCCCAGAAAGCCCCCTGCATCCTGGGCTGCACCCCCAGCAGCATGGCCAGCAGGTCAAGGGAGGCGATTTTGCCCCTCTGCTCCACTCTGATGAGAACCCCCTGCAGTGCTGCCTCCAGCTCTGGGGCCACCAACATCAGAAGGACATGGACCTGTTGGAGCAAGGGCCATGAAGATGCTGGGAGGGCTGGAGCCCCTCTGCTGTGAGGACAGGCTGAGAGAGTTGGGAGTGTTCATCCTGGAGAAGAGAAGGCTCCGGGGAGACCTTAGAACCCCTTCCAGTCCCTAAAGGGGGCTTATAAGAAAGATGGGGACAGACTTTTTAATAGGGCCTGTAGTGACAGGACAAGGGGTAACGGTTGTAAACTAAAAGAGGGAAGATTTAGACTAGATATAAGGAAGACATTTTTTACAATGAGGGTGGTGAGACAGGGTCCCAGGTTGCCCAGAGAGGTGGTAGACGCCCCATCTCTAGAGGTGTTCAAGACTAGGCTGGATGGGGTTCTGAGCAACCTGACCTAGTTGTAGATCCTCATCATTGCAGGGGGGGTGGTCTAGATGACCTTCAATGGTCCCTTCCAACCCAAACTATTCTATGATTCTAACACTGGAGGGAAACTGCCCGGCAGGTCTGAACTCCTCCTTCCCCATCCTCAGGTCTCAGAGGCATGTGGGCCGTGTGAGATGGGAAGTTAATGAAGTGGTCCTCTTGGGCCTTCCTCTCTTATCTTTGAGGGTGAATAAATGAATGGCAGCACAGCATGTAAGGTCAGCAGTAGCCAATATTCTGGGTTTTCAACACAGGGAGAAGATGGGGACTCCTAGTAGAGCTCTCTTTCTAGCATCTGCAAAGTCAGAGAAGAAACAGGGTGCAAGAAAACATGCAAAGCATCATTAGTGGAGAAAAATAAGCGTGCTTTTTGCATTTTATTAACCGAGAATATTACTTGTACCTTAGGTGATGATTTTTTTTAAGCCTGGCTACCCCTTTAAGAAAGGCGAGAAACACCCTTCAGAGACTTGTAATGAAATAACATTATTTATCAGTATTAAATATAGATAAACAAAAATGAGAAACAGACTTAATTGAAACCCTCTGTGAAATCTGGCTAATCAGTTTTCATTTCCAGGAGGCTTTAACTTATGTTATTTAATTTATTATTTATCTGTTCTATTTTTATTTTGCTTTTCAGCCCCAGTGCTGGGCTTTGGGCGCTTTAGAAACAGTTAGTGAGAGGTTGGAAGTATCACCCCGACTTCAACCTGGCCAATACTTCCCCCATGTCTGAACCTTATTAAGGCTTTGAGAAGCTTAATGATCGTACAAAGGTTCTCCTCACTTCAAGAGTGACTCTGCTCTTGAGTCCAGGCACATTACAGTGTATTTCCTGGGCACCAAAGGACTTTTCCTTTTAGACCTGGTTTTACCTCCATCCAGCCCATGCAAACACGTTGCCATTGCACTTTATTTCTTTAATTTATAGGCATCAAAGTTGCTGAATCAGGAAACTGAGGTTATAGCTGTTGAAGAAACGAATCCCACGTTGTGACAAACTGCTTTTTCGGCAGATTTGCTCGTGTTCCTCATTCTGAGTCATTGTCACACATTTTAAAGGCCAGAGTTACATATGAAGCTCTTGATGGTGAGAGCTGTGCCCTTTCTTGTGGTTTCTGCAGGCAGACGAGTACCATCCTGCCTCTACTGGTTGCCTCTGGTTAATGATGCTTAATTCTCATCGCAGGACTTCCTGTGTCACCGGAGCGTGTGACATTGCCTACCAGAACTGGAAGTGGTTAAATTTAACTAAGTTAGTTGGATTCTAATTAGCCCGACAATGCTACTCAGCTCTGCTGAAGTGTAGCTTTCTGGGATTCCACCTCTTTGTAGGAAGGAATGGGAGAATTTTAGGGGAAGAAGTAAAATTCAAGAATCAGGAAAAAAAAAAAAAAAACCCAGATTAAAATTGGGTAGAACAAATCAAACTCTTTGTGTTTTGCTATGGTAGTAATTGGCCGTGTACTTCCTCAGAAGTCACAACTTAAAAATGTCTGTGACATTCAGGGTGGTGGCCAGAGAATGTAGAGCATCGTTGTCTCTCTAGAAGCAGGAAGCACTGCTGGGTCTATTCATTTAGGCATGTATTTTCTGGCCTTCAAAAACACGATCTGCAATCGTATGCCCAAATTTATCCTCAAAATGTACCTTTGAGATAAGGAAGTCGGTTGATCCCCATTTCACAGGCGCTGAAGCCCAGGGTGGTGAAATGATTTGCCCAAAGTCATGATGGAAAATCCTGGCAGAAGCAGAGAGGAGCTGTGGGTCCGCAGTGCTCCTCTCCAACTCGACAGAGGAACCTTACAATACTTAAAGAATGATCAAAATGAGTGAAATGAGTTGAAATGAAAGGCTCTGTCCAGAGCTGGATTCATCATTTGGATTATTCACTCAGTTCTTTGAAAAATACACAAACGCGGCAATATTATGAATGCAATTACAGCCAATGGAGAATTCTCAAATGAAGGGCAAATCAAAAGGAAACCATCTATGTTTTATATTTCTGTGGTCCCTTCCATCTCAACAGTGATAGAGAGCGTGGCCGCGCATACAGAGCTGAAGCATATGTTGATTTTGGTGCTCGTCAGCTAGTCGGGCTCTGGGGGAATTCTCCCACAGTGGTTACACTGAGATAGAGCAAGAAAGAGGGCAAACAGCTCATGGGCTTTTAAGATCTTCTTCTGTTCTTCCTCAAGATGCAAGCTGGAGAGCCTGCCCTTGTCCTCTTCCACCCACCCTCATCCTCCTTCCATGCCAGGACTTCCCGTCCTCCTCCTCCTCGCCGGGAGCGCTCGGGAGCAAATTATTCAGGATGGAGGGAGACGGACACAGATGTGACCACCTGCTGCATGTGCCTTTCTTCTCTTTTAAAAGGCACTTCATATTTTTAAAAAGGGAGGGAGGAAGAGACAGTGGCCTTTGGTGTTGCTCAGCGCTGACACAGCTGGAGCTGGCCAGGGGTGGCGAGGTGTTATTTTTTACAGGTTGGCAACCAGACGCTTGTTGCAACGATATACTTTTTTTTTTTTCTTTTTCTTTTTTTTTTTTGTTCCAGAGATCGCCTGAGTGTAGATGTGCCAACACGGGTTCCGGTTTTACCACAGCTAATTCTCTTATTTCAAAGAGAGGAAATATCCTCGGACAAATCTGCTTTGTCAAGGTTGAAAACGTTCCACACCACAGATGGTGACCATAAGGTGCAAGTGAGTTTTCAGCTGAACCGGTGACACCCTACCCATTTGCTTCACTGCTGAAGATTTTAAAACTAGTTTTTGTTATGAGAAGCTGAGCGAGATACTTCTCTCCAAATGTCTCTTCCTCCTGTTAGCTCCTCACTTCCATATTCATGGCACTCCTGCTGCTACTAGCACTACCATGCGTAGCACCTACCACAAATTGTCCAGTTCCTGTTGTTAGGATGGCAGTTCCCTTCGGTTTTTGAAAAATTCATTAAGCGAGGGGGCGGAAGGGGCAGCAAAGTCCTGTTCTGGTCCAGCACCCTATTGTAGGAGGTTGGTTTTCCCAGGTGTGCTCCTGCACCATGGCTTGCTGGGCTCCTAACCAGATGAGCACCTCTGCTTTGACGCAAAAGCGACCGGTTGCGTTTATACGACCTGCTTTGTTGCAGCACAAAAAAAAAAAAAAAAAGAAAAACAACAAATAAAAATTCAGCATACAGGAATATTGTTGTGGGGAGTTTCCCAGCGATGGTTTGGGGATTTTTCAGACCCTTCTTAACACGGTGTGAGATTTTTCTTGTGGACTGAACAGAGCCTCGACGGGAGTGGCGATGGCAGCTTACAATAATTGGTACCGTGCTCTTCTGATTCCTCTTAACTGAGGGGTTTTATGTTAATATGAGAGAACCCACCTGTGGTTGGTGGCCTCAGGAGCTGTATCTAATTTTTCACTTTTGTAAATTCCCCGATTTCATCGTGATGCCTCTGCTGCTATTTTGCCGTGTAGTCATCGGTCCTCACTTCCCTTTTCTCCCCGACTAATTCCTCCCACGAAGAAATATAAAGTTTAAGGGGGAAGCGGGGAGGGGGGCGTATAAAGGTTGGCTTGCTGCAGACGCAGCAACAAAAATACAAATCTAAAAGGAAACCTGATGCTGTCTCTGGGAAACTAAAACAGAAAGTAAAAGTGAGTGGCTAGATCTTCCCTCCCTGAGAAGCTCGTCTTCCTTTTCCTTGCATTTCTTTAACCGACTGTCTTCAGGGGAGGTTTGTCAGCAGAAGGGCAGCAGGTTGGGGACATAAAGTGCTTCAGCTTCATAAGGCAGCTCCTGCAATTCCTCACCCTCCTGATTTATGGTGCATCTTTTTAGAGCAAAAAGGTATATATACATCATTTCGGCATAATTCACGCTTCTCCTCTTCCTCATTTTGGGGCTAAACTCCCCCAGTATAAGCAAATGCACATCCCTGGACTAGAGCTACTACATGGCTCCCACAAAGAGAAGGCCAGTACGTATGGTCCTCACTGTTGTCCTAATGCCGGTCCTAACTATTTCTTCACCTCTGACTTGTCTCCATACCACCACTTCCCCATTTCTCTGCTGTGCCTCCAGCCCACGTACCCCATTCCCTCCTTTGCTCTGCCTCCCTTTGGCTTCTCTGTCACGGGTGGCATTCCCATCCCAGCAGATCCTCCTCTCCTGCCACTTTCTAATGCATCTTCAACCCGTAGCTGCTTTCCTGAATCCCATAACGTCCTTTGAGTTGGCTGCATGGAGCATAAGCTGTTGGACTTCTCTTTCAAGACCTACCATGTCGTTGCCCTTCTTTACCTCTCACTTTCATTTATCTTTTGCCTTTGTGTTCCGTTTCCAAACGCTCTCTTCAAACTTCCCCTACTCTGCCCCTCAAATCTATCCTTCATTATGGTGCCTGCAAAAGACTTGACAATAATTGTCACACCTATCACGCCGACCCATTTGTCTTGTTATCTTCTTATGTCACTTGCTCTGGTTTTATCTGAGTGTTCAGCTTTATCACAGTATCTTAACAGGCACCTGAGGGGTTTTGAAGCTCCATGAGTTACACTATTACGGAAAGGGCATGACATGAAAATAAAAAATCTCCAGGTGTTCAAAAGAAGCCTCACAATACTGAAAGCTGGGTCTGACTCTTTACAGGTCTTTTTTCTACTGGCTTCGGTGGGAAAAAGGCCGAGTGTTTTTCTCCCCAGTGCTCCTGTAAATTAGAGCAGCCCCACTTCAGTCCTCTGCTTGTCAAACGCTCCATTCCTGACAGATCTGTGGCAAATTTTTAGCTCTGTTGAGGCCCACCTTCTTCAAGTCAAGTCCATAGATATGGTTAGTGAAAGAAAGAAAGATGGTCTCCGTGCATACTCAAAATAGCCATATTAACATAAACTGTGAAAGCATTATAAATAGGTGCTTCCACTGCTTGAGGAGACATGCAAACTATTTGCCGTTCCTTATACAGCATGTAATTTAAATATTTTAAAACCTGAAATAAATTACTGATAATAAAATTCAACAGTGTAATACTTCTTTGAATATTTTAAATCAGATATAAATTGTTCAATGAAGTTGATCTAGTCTTAGCATACTTTTCAAGAGATTTAATAGTGCATGATTTAAATGTATGATACCACTCTGGTATATTGTATGGCATATTACATAGATTTAAATAGTCCTGGTTGGGATAAAGGTTTCATAGCTCAGTGTCTCTGTACTTTGATAGATGCATCTGCTGGTTCAGCAATAGTTTCTGTGTGCAGTGTCTGATGATCCTAACGTGAAGGAAGCTTAATTTCTTTATAGCAATTGTTAGCTGGCGTAGTAGTCCGTAATCAGCACATTCTTCCAACATATATTTGTGACCATTTTGAAGATGCTTTTACAGGGGGGAAGAATTAAATCTATATCCAATATATGTTACTAAAAACAATGTTAGTGCCATCTTTTGGGCAAGATTTTAAAGCACATAAGTCAAGAAATTTGATGGTCTAATTCTACAGTAACCATTCTCGAGACCATTTGTTCAGCTCATGTTTTCCAAGTGAATGTGCCGAAGACAAATGAAGAAGCTTTACAACACTTCTGCAGTGATGTTATTTCGGGTTGCAGAGCAGTCAGACAGTATTGAAAAGGAGGACTTTTTAATAGTGTGTGGTGGTGTCACCACTTCCAGCTTCTGACTCATCAGCAACTATTGCATATTTCTCAAGTGGAGGATTTTTTCCAGTAACTTGATGTTCTGAATGAGTTTAGAGTGAAACGCTGAGCCAATGTTAACTCTGAGTAAAGCAACAGCTTTGATAGCATCTACGTTCATTCATTTTTTCTCTTTCCTTCATATATTCTCCAGCTCATCAGAAACTTGTTCCTCTAGACTATTGGTTCTCTTGAATACCGAGCAGACCACACATCTCTAATAAAGATATTTTAGCTGTAAAATAGAGCTATCCCTTTGATGAAAAATTTGGGATGTACTGTAATGTCTAGAGTTGGTCTTAGAAAATGGAAAAAAATATTAGGAAAAAAAAGGATTTGCCCACTAAAATCGAAACTGATGGTTATGTGTTACTGTCTATTGTTGTCTAAAACTTACACTGTATGCTTCATACCGACACGCAGAACTTGTTTATTCTGGGCGTAAGAAAAAGAAGTGAATTTTCAGTTAAGGTCCAATTAAGATCTGATAGTTGTTTTGGATTTCGTTTTATTGGCTTCAATTAATGTACATATATTTTTATGTCTCTGTAGCTCAGGAGTCAAACAAACAGCTCAGTCTGTTTATTTAAGAGATTGCATCATCACACATCTGACAAATGCACTCGCTGCATTTACAGCATCGCCGCACTGAGTGCATTTATTTGAACTTTCTACCATGTACATGGGATCACACATTCAGATAAACACAGCTGTGTTTATTTCAGGCTGCACAACTCCAGATTGTAGATGTATGTCTGGAGCCAGTGGACTGCACATACACTGTACAGGGTTTGTCAAACTCTCGTAGCTTCATTATTTGTCAACCAAATACATCAAAGGCTCTTCTCTCCTTTAGACCTGGATAAAGATAGGAAAGGAGACCTTTTCATTACGTGCTTCAAAGCAGTATAATATTTGCTGAATACTTTATTTGGTATAAATAGTCAATGGTCTTTGTTAGGAATGTGTCCATGCTCCTGTTTGGCTGGACACGTACACGTGAAAGTCTTCTTTGTGTCTTACGTGACAGTCCGTGGACTTCAGTGTTGTCGGCCTGAGATTGTGATGGGCTGAGGCTCTGGTTTTGCTTTTACTATTCAGGCAATAACGTTGCTCATGTGACTCAAAGTCAGTTGTTTAATGACTTCACTCTTCGCAGCTTTGGGCCTAAAGATGTTTCTTTATTTGCAATATGAATGAGCAAACCTATTCTTAATGGGGAGAGAAAAGAACAGCATTGTGTGGCACGGCAGTGGTCGGTGCTGTGACATTTTGAAGTTCCCATTGTGGTAATGAAGGCCTTGATGATTCAAAGTCTTGAAATCAGGTGTTGAATAATCCCCTGGTGTTACTCATGTGCTTGAGTTGAGCTTAGGTGTAATTTTTTTTGTGTTCTTTTGTAAGAATACTGGAAAAAGCATGTCTGACCCAGCTCCCCTATCTTCAAACTCGCCTGTGTGAAAACGTGAAAAACTTCACCAAGATCTGTGCTTGCTCAGGCTTTGAGTATTAGACCCAAAGTCCACGGAGGACTGAAATTGCTAAATGTACCTATATACTGAGATACTTCCCTACCAAAAAAGAAAAAATCAAAATTACATTAGATAAGACCTGCTTTTGCACCGATAAGTCAAATACATTTTAAAAAAATCTGTCTTTTTCCTCGCCCTAAATCTGGCTTCTCTTTCAGTCTTAAATAGCTAAAAATAGGGCCTAGTAATGAATGTGTTTCTTGAACTAGAGGCCCAAGGATTATGCTCTGCTGAACTGTGGTTCATGCAAATGCTAAGGGCAGGTATGAGACAGAATGACTGCAGATCCTCTCAATTAAGAATTCTTGGACTTTCAATGGATTATAGGAAGTCACTCCGCGGGACAGCTTGGAAAACCCTTTGTATTCCTGGTGTATACGGAACCCCAAGAGAACCTCAAAGGCTCAACTGAAGACCAGGAGATGACTGGTGACTACTTACCCCTGCGGGAATCCAACAGAGTAAGCCTATTCTCCTCCTGTTCCTGAAGCCAGAACAAGAAAAATTAGTGATTTTGACAATGTCTATGCCTATATAGTGTTGGTAGGATAACAAAGATCCACAAAAACCTACGTCGCATGTGGTGTAGAGCACAAGCACCCATGGACACCAGTGTGCACACTTTCCAGCTGGGAGTCAGTGGAGCTTGCTCTGAATTTTGGAGTGTGTGAAAGCAGGACCAGAGCTCACCCGTGCCAAGCCAGAAAAAAGCAAAAATGTGTCACCGCTGCTTGCATTTTCAGCGCATTAAAGCCTGAGTTAATGAGTTAACGAGAGCAGCATTTGGCCCAGTGGCAGAAGAGCCACATTCCAGCACAGAGATGTGATGCAGGTATGCAAATCCGAGTTAATTGGATGTGGGTAACTCATAACTGTCATAGTGTCAAG
>JAHREE010000229.1:4144912-4159268 GCA_033628505.1 Tringa tobata
CAGCATGATGCCACACGACAAAACTCAGCAAAGCATGATGCAACCGTGAGATATCCAGACATAACATATGGTGCAAAGATTGGAATTAGTGAAGACCGATCACCAAACTTAGATTGCAGAAGGCAAAAAATAAAATCAAACATTAGTACCTTCAGCCAGATTTTTTTTTTCTTTTATTTTGGAAATGTCAAATTATAATCTTAGTGTCATTCAACTGAATGCTGCACAGTGGTGCAGCCATGGAGGTGGGTACAGTGCCAATTGGTCATTATTTTATATTTCATTCTATTTTTATGCATATAAAAATGCTGGTATTCGGTGCCTGAAATGCGGAGCCCTGCTTTGCATGTGTTATTGCTAGAGCAGATCGTTAGGGACTTATCAGTGAACTGGCCTGATTCCTCGGGCGTATTTATCATACTTAGCTAATGTGGCATGTGACCAGAACAGGAATAAACTTCACACCAGAGCCCTCCCATCCTGCCAGTTGTAAAAGTGTGGTATTTCGTTAATTCTTAAAGAAGCGAGAGCAGAGAGAGGAAGAGTAGGGTGGAGGGAAGGTGAGAAAACCCCAGCCGAGAGCGAAGGGCCAGGAAGGTGAGAGACCATCACTGGCAGCACCAGCAAGGAAGGAAATCCAGCAGGGAAAAAAAAAAAAATATATTTTTTTTCAGACCACTGAAAGTTCTCAACTTCCAGGAAAACTGAAGCTGCTCCTTTATGAACCTGATCTGCTTTCTATTCTCCTGCAGCCGCCGCTGGGACTCAAGAGCAGGGAAAGTCAGGCATAAAAAAAAAAATTAACTTCCATAGCAAAGTTGCTAAGAACAAATACCAAGGAATATGCTTTTTTTTTTTTTTCCTGATCTACTTACAGCTACCTTCAGGTCCCACTGTGAAAGTTCACATTTAATAAGGTGTGATTAACGAACGCTCAAGGAAGCCAAAAATTGTATGTTATGAAACGAAGGGGAGATCTGGCAGGAAGGAAAATACAGGAGAAACCACAGATAGAATAACCCAACTGACAGGGAAATTAGTGGATGCCTGGAAATGGGGACTCAAACTGCATTTCTTTGAGACTTTCCTAAACTTGCACACATACAGTGTTTCTTTTTTTTTATTACGTCCCTTCACCGTAAAATTGAAAATTCAAACTTGATATATTGAATTATAGAAGTGTCGCTTTTTTGATCTGTTTCCTAAATATGCATTTCTGCCAGTTTAACCTGTTGGTTAAAATCAGGCTTGAAGGAAACTCTGGGCTTTGAACCTCCAGCCTTGACCTAGGGATGCACCGAATCCAGAGCCAGGAGTGACTCAGAGCCCAATTTTTGCCACGGGAGGGAAATCCCACGGACTTAGCCGGGGAGATGTTAGCACCATCAAGTCACTCACTCAAATTAGCTTAAAATCCCAAAGCGCTCCCAAACCCCAGCACTGCCAGAAGAAAACCCTCACGGGGTGAGGTGGGAGCTTTCCCAACGCTACTGACCACCCAGCTGGATGCACCAGATGCCCCTGCCTGCATCCCTGCCTCATCCCGGCTCTCCTGCTGAGCCC
Source organism: Tringa tobata (assembly GCA_033628505.1). Taxonomy (NCBI): domain Eukaryota; kingdom Metazoa; phylum Chordata; class Aves; order Charadriiformes; family Scolopacidae; genus Tringa; species Tringa tobata. The sequence continues at coordinate 4,146,476 of JAHREE010000229.1, forward strand.
ACCCAGAGCAACACGCTACCGTCCCTTTGCCACGATCTCCATAGTTGCTGATTTCATTCCTCTTTTGTTCCTCGTAGACCTTCTGCTTTTCCTCGGCACCTTTTTTTTCTGTCCTTCTCCTCACTGAACTTCTGCCCACGCTCTCTCAGTCCCTCCCTCTGGCTTACTTTTCCCTACCATCGGCAAGCCCAGCCCTTGTCTTGTTCCACTTCTCCACAATGCTGCTCCTTCTCCATTAGTTCAAAAATTCCTGATTTTTTTTGAGGCACTCCACATTCGATGCCTGTTCTCACCCCGCAGATGTGCTCCGTCCAATTGCCCAGTGCTTTTCCTCTCCTCAGACAGAAGTCAACCACTGCTTCTCATCCAGACTTAGAACCATAGAATGAATCATGGGGTTGGTAGGGACCTTAAAGATCACCAAGTTCCAAACCCCCATGCCCTGGGCAGGGACACCTCCCACCAGACCAGGTTGCTCAAAGCCCCATCTAACCTGGCCTTGAACCCCTCCAGGGATGGAGCATCCACAGCTTTTCTGGGCAACCTGTTCCAGTGTCTCACCACCCTCACAGCAAAGAATTTCTTCTTAACATCTATTCTAAATCTCCCCTCTTTCAGTTTAAAACCGTTCCCCCTCATCCTATCGCTACACTCCCTTACAAAGAGTCCCTCCCCATTTGCCTCCACCTGCCCTTCCAGAGGCCAGGTGATGTTCTCATCCCTCAGTCTTTGCCTGCTTTGCTCATCCTTTGCAGCTCCTGCTTCTGCTACCTGGGGCCTCCCTCAGCCCAGCACAGAGGCAGCCTGGCGGGGAATCATCCATATTTTATAAATTAATTTAGAAATGAGAAGATTAAAATACTTCATATTTTCATATTAATTTATATTATTACTAAAAAGGCTATACTAGAGCTATTTAGTCTACCACATCCCTATCAAGGGCTCGGTTTTGATCTGAGGGAACATGACAGCTTGAGCAAAGTTCTTTGTTCAGACACCACACAACATACCTTAGCAGTGCGCAGCGTGCAGCTGTTACAACACTAATTGAAATATGTTTTTAAATGTATCAGGTTTCTGAACATTTGCGGAAGAATTATTTTTTTCCCCCGTGTGCAAAACCCTGTATTTCAGCCATTTAAGAGGAGAGCCTAATCCCTACAATGCATTAGTAGGCCATAAAATAAAGCTGAAGTAACGTATTTTATGCTGGGGATGGGGATAAGTCTACAACTGTAGGTGGATGGGGAGAAGCTACAACTGTAGGTGGATGGGGAGAACCTACAACTGTAGGTGGATGGGAAGAATCTGCAACTGTAGGTAAATGGGGAGAACCTACAACTGTAGGTGGATGGAGAGAACTTGCAGTTGTAGGTAGATGGAGAGAACCTGCAACTGTAGGTGGATAGGGAGAACCTACAACTGTAGGTGGATGGAGAGAACCTGCAGCTGTAGGTAGATGGGAAGAACCTGCAGTTGTAGGTGGATGGAGAGAACCTGCAGCTGTAGGTGGATGGAGAGAACCTGCAATTGTAGGTGGATGGGGAGAACCTACAACTGTGGATAGCGTTATTTAGCTAACACACGTTGTCATGCAATGTCCTAACATCAGTGGAGTAGAAATGGGTCAAAAAGAAGCAGATCTGAACATCCCACCCTGCAGGCTTCACCCAGTCTCGTCTGGGATGACCTCTGTCATCCACAGGGGATGGAGGTAGGAGAGAGGTACCCAAGGCAGCTCACAGGAGGGCTCATGAAACACTTGTGTGTCATCAGGCAGATGCATGATGTAGATGCCACATTTTACAGTGAAACGAAAAGATAAAACTCTCTCAAATATCGAAAGGAAATGTTTGGGCTTTTTTTTAATTCCACCATCTGCAAAAAGAGGTTCCCACAGGGGCCTGCGCTCAGTTTACACAGAGGAGAAATTATAACTAATCGGTTTTGCAAAGTCTCTAAAATTGTGTTTCTGTTAAAACAAAACAATAACAACAACAAATTTCTAACAGTATCTCTCAATCTTCCTGGGCTAAAAGTCTGTGACAGAAAAGCTCTGCGTTTCCCATTTGCAGTGGTATAAAAGTCATAAGGCATCAGATCATAATCTGTCGCTGGTCCCAGACTAAATATCACCCATCCTTTGCCTAAGGCAAGTGGGTGTTGGTTTTTTTTTTTGTCTGTGGGAGGGGGCAAAACAGAAATCCCACTCTTTGGAGGAAAGAAGGAAATATTTTTGTGACAGTGTGCTTTAATTTTTTTGAGGCAGTTCTTTTGAAGCTGCTCGGGGGGTTGGATGTTAGATGTGGTCCCAATGGAGATGGATTAGCGGCCAGAGCACAGCGAAGCGGTCAAAGGTGCAAGATAAATGCAATTTATATATAATTGCCCAAGCTGCACCTGTTCTGTTTTGAATAGGAGACCTTGTCTACAGAACACATTTCACAAGCATGGAATATATCCTTTTTTTTTTTTTCCCTTTTCTTTATTTGAGTGTAAAACGGGGAATTCTAAACTTGTATCAGAGTAAAGCAAGAAAAAATAACCTTTAAATAGCATGTAAATTTTTTATGAATCAAGCTCTAAATAAAGAAAACTCCTGAGCTGGGAATTCAAAACACTAGCCAGAGAGAGCTGATTTGCTACCAGGCTCAAGAACAATATTTAGTTTACAGAATCAATCTGGAAATAAAACTAGTGCTTGCATCAGCATGAAAGCTACAAAAATAAAAAAGAGGTCTTAATAAAATATACAGTGGAAAAAGGAAAGGATGAAAGCACTAGCACAGCTATGAGGCCCTCGACAGCCCACACAAGTAATAAAATAGAATATGATGTAATATAGAACAACAATGAAAGGATTTAAAATTTCTAGGTAGGATTCTGAAAAAGTGTTTCCAGGTTTTGTTGCAGAGCCGGCACGCTGCAAGTTTCCTTGCGAAGCTCCGATAAAGCTGGTGAGAAGCAGACATGGGTGTTGGCGATGGCAGAACAAATGCCAACCTTCACCTTCCTCCTGAATCAGCCCAACACAGCACTGATGACAAAGAGGGGCTGGATTGATCTCCAGGAGCAGGGATACTGATATTTCTCTTCTTTTCTAGGTGCTCCATTCTGTGTGCTCTCCTTCTCACTTACCCACTACTGCTTTCCCTCCTTATCCACAATGCAAAGATGTTTTTGTTTGCCAATTGCCATAAGGGCAACCATCATCTTCACCTCTAGGAAGGAATGTTTCTCGAACCTTGTGCTAAGTAGCTTGGAGAAATCTGAGATTAGAGGCATGCAAATGAAGCAGGATCTGCTCAACTAATTTCAGCCTGACCAAAGTCCAGATGGGTTCATAAGACTCCACAGGAAAATACTGTGAGCACTGAATTCTTGTGCTACCTGCCGTGCTCTGCACCCTAGTTGCAGTGCTGCATCCTCTGGTTTTAAAGAAAGCATCTTCTAAAGTTCAAACTCAAAGAGGGACACATAACTTCTCTTAAAATTAAATGGCAACCCAAGATTAACTTGGCAGAATTTGCTCCTGCAGCAAGCAGTGGCCTCTACACTAAATTTCAGTTCAGCCAATGCAATTCACTCATTGCAGCAACACAATAAATCTTCCTTCTCCACATGAAGCCAGAAGCTATTGCAAAACGCTGCTAATACCGCATAAATTAAAAAAATTACAGATTGTGAAATTTGGGCCCCTTTTTCTACTTGTGCTGAGGCTGTGGCAGGCACAGAGGACAGAGGTAATCACAGAGCTCCTTGACCTGCGGCTGCGTGGTCCTACCAAAAGGTCTTGGGTTGACATGACACAAATAACCGGCCACATCCCATTCTTGTCCTGGCAGGGAAACTCACCTCCACACCACCTACAACATTCCTGGTTTCTCCTTTACAGAAGTTGTGTTGCACACAATTAATCTAGCTCATGTAGCTTAATGTCTCAATGTGTAGCTTTTTGCTCCAAATAATTTCTCTAGGGCAGATCTTTAGGGGCTGCAAAGCAGGAAGGTGGCCTCTGTCTGACTCTTTTCACCCTTGTTCTAGAATTGGTTGCAACAAGTATATGGACTACGAGAAGTGGTGTCAAAGAAAAATCTGATTGTTCAAATATCAGAAAAAAAAAAAAGACCTAAAAAAGCATGTAGATTTTTTTTACATAGGATAAAGGACCTCAGTATAAACTACATCCACTATTTGTGCTTCTCCAGAAAAGACGGGAAGTCTTCCAATTCCTCCTAAAATATGTTCCTAATGAAGTAACAACAGATCATGATCAGCTGGTCAGAAGACAGCACCGCACTCAGAAAAGCAGTTTTTTCTCTTTTTGAGCTTTCAAAAAGTTGATTGAAAATTCTGGGCCTACTCTTACAACAACCCCAAATGTCGAAGATGGCTTTGCTTTCAATTCGGTTCCTTTCCTAGAAGCTTTTTCCAAAAACTATCACATTAATTTGAAACCCACTTCAGATGCATGCTGAGCCATTAGCCAAAGCCCTGGTGCAGCGTGCCTCCTGAAGGCTGTGAATGAGTTATGAAGGCTCGCCCAGCCAAGGTCTTCGGAGCTCCCAACCACCTCCATCTAACGTCAGCGTGAGGCGCGGAGGCTCCGTAAAAGCAAACGCGTCCTTAATAATTCTTCACACTTTATATAGCGAGTCCCAGCACGGTATTTCAGCCTGCATGAATTAAGACTTACAACGCCCCGGGGGAGGCGGGCTGGTATCGTTTCCCTCTCTTTCAAAGATGGGCGAAGGCGAGAGAAAGACGAAGGAAGCCCTTTTGCTGAAGTTGGCGGAGGAAGTCTGTGGCCAAGCAGAGAAGAGCGCGGGGCGCTCAGCCTCAGCGCCCGTGCCTTCCCCACACAGACCATCCTTCCTGTCTCTAAATGCCACGCTCGGGCTTGATGATGGGCTGCAGTGCTAGCGTATTAAATATGACACCGTAGACACGTTCTGGATCATAAGGCTGAGTCCCATAAAATTGACGGACGTCAAGTTGAGAAGCCAAAAGGGACAGAGCAAAGAAGGAGGAGAGAAGTCCCTACGTTGCAGCTGTGTGGTATTTTTCTAGGCAGCAGGTTCCCGTGCTACTTAAAGACCAGAACATATTTTTGCTTTTACAAATGCAGTTTATTTTGCAAATCAAGGTGATTGCACACATTTCAGCTTGTCAAATTTTCAGCCTTTCAACCATATGTCTGTCGACCTTATGGACTACCAACTTTATGGGATTCAACCATATGTCCAGATCCCGATATATATGAAGGCCAGTTCTAACATAAGAGCTTTACGGTAGTAGCGTAGTAAACCATAATGTTTGCAGATGGCTGTAATAAAATCATTCAGGAGAGGAAAGGTGCAGGGATGTAAAGCCTTCAAAGCTTCTTCTACTGAATAAACAATTTGATCTGAATAACGTAGCGGAGAGCACATTCCACCCATGAACTAGCTGATCTAGTCCAAAATGTTGCTTTTAATTTTCTTTCCTAATCCCACATGTATTTTAACTTCCTTTTTTATTTTCCTGTCTGGGATTAGCTTAAAATTTGGAAGAATTGGATAAGAAGGAAAAATAACAAAGTAAAGAAACTTTTTTTTAAAAAAAAGTCACAGTCCACTTCTGAATTGTAAATTTTTCATCTGTGAAATGCCAAATGGTTTTGTGCGGCCTGGAAGATGTATTAATAGAGAGGTATAAGTTTTTTACCGTCACATGGTGAGATTGAAGGATGATGTGACTTGCTTCATTTCCTGAAGCGGGACTCAGCTTTCAAAGTTAAGGAAAGTTTCCTCCTGAGTAAGCTTTTTCTAACTCTAGGAAGTTGGAGTTTGCTTTATGTCCTGCTGCACAATAATTCACGTGATAATTCACGTTCCCTTTGTCTAACATAACTTGATATCTCTATTATTTGGGGAGCTCCGGTCCCGCTTTCCCCTAAATGAAACATGCTGAGTCGACATGTCCCCCCTCAGAGACTTCTCCACCTCCGGGCTCCTGCCTGTCCTGGCTGACAGTGGGGATGGGAGCACCGCCCGCAAGGGGAACCAGGGCCAGCATAGGTGTGATGGAGGGTCTTTTTCAAACCAAAATATTTTTTAAGCTGACAATCCGCGGCCAGCTTTGGCAAGCTTCCTTCAACTAGGGGAAACTCAGTTCCTGCTCGGGAAAGAAGGAAACTTTCCCTGGGCATTGACTGAGAAATGAAAAGGCGAAACGCAACCTGCCCGCGCTGCTGGCGTGCGAAATCACGGTGAGAGCAAACTCCCCCCCACCCCTCCCCGAGCTGTTTGCTTTCAGATAACTCAGCCCGAGCCAGCTCTCACACTGCTAACGTCAGGGGAAGTTTTTCTATTGGATTAAACGGTGCGGAGTCAGATAGTGTCTAAGAAACGAGAAATACACTGTCACTCTTCCTTCCCCTGCCAGACTTTGTGTTGACCAAGTTTCTCTCCTTTCGGAGTGCTAGGGCCTGCCAAATTTGAAGAGGACTCATCCTGCAAGATGCCGAGTGCCACGATTGCCACCACGCTCAACGTGACGTGAGGTCACCTGGCACCTGCCCAGATTCACCCCATCGCATCCAACAGTCCTTTCCCAAGCAATAACCACTTAAAGACATTTTTAAAATAAGTTGAATTGAGCAAATTATTGCTTCCCTGTTGAAAGCCTCAGCACCCACTGAACCCTTCGTTGCCCGAGTGTACTCATGAAACACGGTGAAGAGTGCAGTGAAGACCTCAACCCTTCTGCCAAGACCTCAACCCTCCCCTCATCACGCACGGCCGCCCTACCTGTGTGCTCGTATTTGTGTCGCAGCAGGGAACTGCTCTTCTGGAATGTCTTGTCACATAAGTCACACGCGTACATGCCACTTTCTGTCTTCTTGATCTTCTTTCGGGACAGACAGGAGTCGGAGTCCGTCATGTCGTCGAGGCCGGACATGTAGTCTGGGGTTCCATCAAGCAATTCTCCCTGTGAGGGAACCACCCGTCAGCGACACCCCACTTCCACCACCGCTCCTCCCCACGGAGGAACCCACCACCCCAGAAAAGTTTAAATCACGTCTGCTCAGGATGGTGTGGGGGGGTCCCTCTTAGAACCACCAACCTCCTATGAACCCATTGGTGATGAAACTACACCTGGTGGGAGCTGTGGAAATAATAAGGAGGAGACTCCTACTTCTCTGCCTTCAACCAACTTTCTGCTTTCGAGCACTCTGCAACAGCATGATTGGCACAAGCGGACGGTATTTATCATGTTGGCACTAAATATTTCTGAGGAGCGGAAAATGTGAAGGGGAGGCTCTTCACGGATGGAAAAAGGTCTTGTAATATTTTACGGGGCTGAGTGTAAGCAACAGCTAAGAGATGGTTCCTTTCCAAACACTGAAACTTGGATATATTCTGTATCTGTAGAAAGGTTTTAATTGAATTTTATATTTAGGTACAAATGTTATTATTATGCAATCCATTTAAATGTATGTCTCCCGACTAAAGGCCTCAAGCTATATTTTTATATTTAATTTTGTAATTTGAAATAGGGAATATTAATAACACTTTTTATCAATGCTCTATCTATGTTAAAACAGCCTTCAGCATTAAGCAATAATGAATGTGGATCAGTAAATTATTAAATTTCTTGATATTTATTTTGTCTTGATCCAAAGAGAGTGCAAACTTGCATGATAACATACATTTCCATTTGCTATCACACAGTTCGGTTTTCTTAGACTAGGTTTGCACTAATTAATATTAGAGAAGATTAAATAGGCTTAAATACATTTACAAAGAGGGCAGATGTACTGTAAATTGGAATAGTGGAACAGCTGTTATGGAGGTGCAGTGCTATTTATGCTCCTATTGTGCAAAGAGGGATTACAGCCTGTAATGTAAAACCATACCTGATTTTCACATTTGAAACCATAAAACATTTACTAGTCAGTAAAATTACGAATAGACCGTAATAGGACATAGGGGAACATGCGCAAATGCAAAAAAAAAATTATTAATCTATAATCAGTTAATCTCATTTAACTAAACTCTGTACTTTATATCTGAATACACCCAGCAAAAGGCTATAAAAGTACGTGACTTCTGCAGAGCAGCTCTTTGCTGTAGGCGTGCGAGCGGTGGAATCCTTCACTACTCGGGTGTTGACTCTGGGACGACCCGAGAAAAGGATTAAAGGCTGTACCCCGGCTCGAAGAAGCCCTGACCCAGATTATGTGTCCAAGGAAAGACTTTGTCTGCGATTAAGGGCCCTAGCTGCTACCTCTCCACGTAATTTCGTTTAATCTCTGGGGTTTTTTTTTTCAAAGCTGTTCCGGATGACTAGCAGGATTAGAGGACTCATAGTCTGGGAAGGGCAGTAGGTGAGCTGATGGCAGGGACTACGGTGAAGCAACACGTCAACGTTTCTCATCCCTCAGACGTTCACGAGAAGGGAGAACACCTTTCCCAGGCACGGTGGGTGAACAAACTCCCCCCAAAAAACACGGAGAAGGAAGCTTTGAGGGCTTTCAATGGGATGGAGCTGCTACGAGGCCATATGGACCTCTGCTTAGAGGGATACAACTTTGCATCCAAGTGTGGGGGTGATTCCCAAAAGGTGTCCCACTGCTCCTTTTCCCCGTGGTGAGACGCAGTTATGCCCTGCAGAAATCACTTTCCCTACACAGTTTCCTTTTTTTTTTCCTGCAGGATGGGATTTTTTCATGGACGTTATTATTATTATTTAGATACAATTCTAATAAGTAATAACTGAGCTCTTAACAGAACAAAACTGTAAGTGTTATGGTTATTCGAAGGTATTGATACTGCTTCTGAATCCAAGTAGAGGTACTTTTAAGGAAATCACAGTTTGTTTTCCTATTCCCCTGCATTTTTACAAGTCCAGACTGAAATAAACTCTCCTAATTCTGTTGGACATGTTGACTACAGCTTTGGGCTTTTTCTTCTGTAAAAGGACATATCACAAAGTACTAAGTTCTAGCCTTTCAAAAGAAAACAGTTGCAAGAATTTACCTGAAATCCTTGTTTCCGCTGGTACTTTCTCCTTTGCTGCATATCGGCAAAAGTAGCTGCTCCAGTTGGGTAAGTATAGGCCATATGTGGTAGGAAGCTCATCTGATCTAGTCCTGGGTATGGTCGCAGCCCAGGAATACTGGTCTGGACTGGTGGCATAAAAGTGGCTGGGGGAAATGCGCTCTGTGGTGGAAGTGTTGTGTATAAAGGTTTGGCACTAAATGGGTTCATACCAAATACTGGGTTAGTGCTTTTATCCAGGTTATTTGAATTAGAAAACTCCTTCTTGATAAAAGTCAAGTTCAGTGGCTCATCTGAGTTTTCAGATGATGAAGAAACATTGTTGTGTTCTAAATTTACACTATTAGATTTTGTTTTGTTCTTTGTGGCTATAATACTTTTGGGTTCCTTCATTTGTTTTGGTAAAGACAAGTCCAAAGGCTCAGCCTGAAGCTCCTCAGAAGAGAAACTGTTTGGAGTGTAAGAACTACTGTGGGAGTTTTTAGAAGATGTGGAAGAAAGATTTAAAGGAGAAGGAGTATTGCTCCTAGAGTGGTCCAATTTATCAACTGGTTTAATATTGGTAAAATGAGGAGGTTTTGTTAGCCTGAGAGGAGTATCACAATTAGTAACACTGTTATGGAGTTCAGCTATAGATGGTGAAGTTATAGAGTCCACAGGCTTTATTGGAGATCTGGCTGACAAAGAGTCTTTAGTGGGAGTGTTGTTGGTGGCAGCCAGCGCCACCTTGGCACCGGCCCTTTCCAGTGATGGTGACCTGGAACTCGAATACTGGTAGACTTTTCTTTGTTCAAACCATTCCTTCACAAATTCCTGAGGAAGGCCAACAGCAATGGAAATTTTCAGTAGTTCATCAGAGTTGGGTTCCATATTCATAGCATAATATGCTTTAAGTACAGACATGTGGTCCTTGTATGGGTTGATGGGGCTAGTCATTCCTTTCTCAGAAAGTACTGATGACAGCAAGAGGGTTTGCTTATCAAACACTCCAGGTTTGTTGGGAACCATGTTCTCGTGAGGCTGAAGGACTGCCTTGATTTCTTCGTTCATTTTACACAGGTAACGCTCATGCTGATGCAACGGAATGGGACCAGGAAAGCTTTCTTTACAGAACTGGCATGAAAATGGAGTGGATACGTTATGGTTCTCTATCATCTTGTCTTCAGTTACCAGGTCTATTAGGGTTCGCAGCTTCTCTTTCTTAATGTTATTGAGCTGCCTCCTTGAGTCTGTGGTTAAGCTCTGGAGGCAAGCTTTGGCTTCATTGACTTTCTCTAATGTATAGTCAATAATACTTTTAGTGGCACCATTATGACTTACTACTGGAAGACCCACGGGGGGAATATTGGGGGAGGTAACTCCTTGTTCCTCGGCTTGAGAGCAGGAATCCTTCATATGGTAAACCTTCAACTTGGAGATCTCTTCAGCCTTGCAGTCCATTTTCTGCCTGGAAACCGTGTTGTCCACAATCTGTAGGACCTTCTGCACCTCACTTAAATTACTGCCTACCGCAGGAAACCCAAGCAATGGTGCTTCCATCCCTACACCTAAGTGCTGCATTGGACTTTGAGCAGAAGCGTGAACTCCTAAGGGGCTGGTTGCTCCAAGTCCACCATTCATAAAAGGACTAGTTGCACTAAACCCATGTGAAGCCATAAGAACCTTATATTCATTGAAATCTAGTGGTTCTGTTTTAATTTTCAGTAGGCCTGTTTGTTCAGACATACTAAGTGGTTTGCCATTCTCCAGCTTGTTTCTCAGCTGGGTAATGGCTGAATTAGTAGGAGAGGAAGATACAGAATTAGGAGAAGAACCCGTCTTGATATTGTTTCTCATTCTGCCATTTACAGAGATTAAACCAATACACTTCTTGCTGCTGATGTGCGAACTGTAGGAGCCAGAATGGGAGAAACGTTTCTTGCAGTTTGGACACTCATATGGTTTTTCACCTAAAATGATAATTAAAACCAGACGTTAATTATCATTGTTGCTGCTATAATTGCAAGCGATCGCATTTGATACCCGACTGATCAGGACGAGGGGAACAGTTTTAAACTGAAAGAGGGGAGACTTAGATTAGATATTAGGAAGAAATTCTTAACTCTGAGGGTGGTGAGACACTGGGACAGGTTGCCCAGAGAAACTGTGGATGTCCCATCCCTGGAGGGGTTCAAGACCAGGCTGGATGGGGCTTTGAGCAACCTGGTCTGGTGGGAGGTGTCCCTGCCCATGGCAGGGAGGTTGGAACTCAATGATCTTTAAGGTCCTTTCCAACCCAAACCATTCTATGATTCTATACTATAATGGTCTGTGTATCCACTGATTAATAATAGTGAGGAAAATATTAATTCTAGGAATATGGCCCTAGACAACCACTGCTTTACCCTCCTCTTTCTATGGGGTCTTTGAGTCAGTTTGGACCCGCGGTCTCCAGCCGGCAGTGGCCACCACGGTGTGAGATTGGCTCCAGACTGACCAAGTCACAGGTGAGTACCCTGTGGCGAAGGGAGTGAGATCAAATCCTGTCTGTTCAAATTTAATATGGTTCTTCTTATTTTTTCTTCTTAAAAAAAAAGAAGGAATTTTCACTAGAAATGGGCATGGTAGGAGAAACTGAGTCCTGATGTTAGGACCTCCATGTCAGCGTTGGTGGGGGTTTGTGCCCGACGGCGTTTCTCGTGCCGAATGTCCTCTCCATCAGGAGAACCAAATCGCCCAAGTCATTCGACAGGAGACCCTTGGGCTGACTCGTTATCTGAGGACACGAGCTGTATTTCACTTGGAGGGCTTTTTTGTTATGGGAAAGACAATGGGCTTTTCGGGGTCCGACCGCCCAGAAACGAGTGAAACGCTTCTGAACTCAAAGTGCCGAACAAACAATCCGTATTATTTGCAGGAAGCTTTAGTATTTCCAAATCTTTCGGTGAGAACCGCGGTATTAACAGCGTGATAAATGGGGATGACTCAGATATCACTTATGAAATACCTTAGTAGCTCCAAGAAGCCAGAAGCAGAACTGTGTAAATTTTAAGCAGTCTTTAAAACTCAGCTAATTAAACAAAATGCAAATGAGCACACCAGCACCTCCGCTACTCACCACTGTGAATTCGCAGGTGTTCCTTCAGATGGTGTTTATATTTGAAGGCCTTGCCACACTCAGTGCATTTGAACTTGCGATTGCCTGCTCCTTGGGTCAGCATTTGGTGCTGGGAGGGGGGGAAAAAAAAAAAGAAAAAAAAAAAAAGATACCAACATGAATTTTATGCAAGAGAAACCATGAATTTCTTGCTTAAAAAACAAAAACAAAATTAACGTGCCTCTGAATTTATCAAGCGGACCAAAAGGTCTGCATGTACATTTATTTGTCTCATCAGCGTTGCAATAAAAATCAAAATGTTGGCAGTAAACCGAAACAAATGAGAAAGTACTTTCACATGAGCATTCGATATTTGCTTTAGAATTATTTCCTAAGTCTCTCATCAGAAATGTGTTGCTTTAAGGTATCTTCCGATGAGAGAAACTGTTTTATAAGAAGATTTGTGGCTGTTAATATTCCTAGCAGATTCTGAACATGTGGGGCTCGGCTTGTTTAAAAATTCTGTTTACTGCGTGTGTAGGAAAGACAGAAACACCGTTGTCAGTGGCATTTCGTGTGAGATTTAATTCATTATCAAGCAGAAGAGACTGCGTCTTCGGCGTGAGCTGCTGGTGGGAACGTTTTTTAAAATCACAGAGCGGCAGGGAAGAGT
>JAHREE010000229.1:4159548-4169548 GCA_033628505.1 Tringa tobata
GGGGGGGGAAAAAAAAAAAAAAAAAAAAGGCAGCGCCGAAACGGTATGACAACTGCGAGGGTGGTGCTGCCTCTTCCCACATTCCTGGCGAGACAGATGGTGTTACATGGGACACAGGGAGGTTTGTTCAAACAGCAGCAACCTTCAAAGATCAAGCAGAGCCCAGCCCGCCGCGCGCCATTGAGGGACCCGCGCTCATATGTTGCTGAGTTGCATAAACAAACAGCAACAGCTGTTTTGTCTCCCCCCATCGCCCTCCGAGGACCACTATAAACTTTAGTTGTGCCACTGTTAATATGATACAATCATTTTAATTTACTAATTGTAAATGCCACGAGCAAATGAGGGGACTTTTCAACACCAAAGCTACCATTCATAATGCGCCAGCACCGGCGCGCTCTCGCATGTGAAATTTCAGGCGGTCGCGTTGGATAAATATCTAGACGGGTTTGGGGTTGCGTTTTGCTTTTTTGGTTTTGTTTTTTGGTTTTCTTTTTCTTTCTCCCCCTCCCCGCCCCCGGTGTTTTTCATGATACGAAGCGAAAGAAAGAGCCCTTATGGCAGATCAGGTCAGGAAAAGAATTACACATGTGAAAACGTGTTTGTCTACTGGAAAAGCCACGGGAAGGGAAGAAGGGGAGAAACCGCTCCAGAATCATTTATATTGATTTAAGATCAAGCGAAAAGTAGACGGTTCTCTTAAAAATGCTAATTGCGAGAATCGCCTGGTTAGGGGATGCCTGTTTGCCTAACTGAATTTGCCTTATGCTGGGAAAAACCTACCGAGAGAAATGCAGCCCATCGTGATCTTTAGGTTTTTAAGAAAAACAGATAGGGCGTAAAGCCTTTCCAATTTGACACAATGCACCCGTCTATTTATTGAAGTTTTAACCCCGCCGGTTGAGTTCCCGCATCACAGCCCTCCACGAGATGGGTTCTCAGGACTGATTCTCCGGCGAGGAGAGGGGTGGGTTTATTTTCTGCTGGTGTGTAAAGAGTTTTGGTGGCACGGGTCTGCTCGCCAGCCCCGCCTGGGAGCCCTAGGGAAGCTCAGTCACCTGTTTGAGACGCGCAGCATTTCCTTAAACGCGGCACTGCTATAATATTACAGGCACCACATCGAGGAAAAAACTGCCGTGATTTATTGCAGGGAGGCTGCCGGGCTGCCCGAAGCCCAGGGTGGCGATGCCGCGGCTCTGGTGCACGCGCGTGTGAGCAGAGCAACCACAAACGATGGCCCCTATGTACTGCAGGGGGGAGTTATTCTAAAACGGGGTAATTATGTTCAACAAACGACCATACACAAAAAAAAAATACGCGTAATTTCACGCGATGGAAAAGGTTACTCCGAAAGTAATGAAAAAATATTGGCGGATCTTTCGGTACGTCTTGGAGCTCCTATTTGCACCACTGCAAAGTAAAACTAGGTGAAAAATGGAATTAAAATTGCTGAGATGTTTAATAATGTATAATTAAAATGCTACAGTTTCATTCACTTTTTGAGGAACATAAAAACGAAACTAAAGTCAAGTTAAAGTGCAAATAAAATTTCTAAATTAGAAATTAACACACTCATTCGATCGTGAACATAAGACTATTAAATCATATTAGAAGAGACCATCAAAAAATCATTTAGACCTCAATTAAAGCTATTACCATTAAAAGATCTGCATCTTCAAAATGCCATGAAAAATTAATAATGATTGCCAATCAAAGCAATATCGTTTCTCTAAGGGGTTATTACAGAAAGAAATCACTTAAAACCAGCCCCCCCCACCTGATCTGTCCCTGGCTTGTGTGTCACCATATGCCGCTCGAGCTGGGTGCGGTAGGCAAACGTGTAGTTACAGAGAGGGCACGAGAAGTTCTCCTCGTTCTTCTCGTGGCGGTACTTGATGTGCTCCTTGAGGGACGTCAGGCGCTTGTAGCCCCGGTCGCAGTAGGGGCAGGTCAGCAGTTGGGCGAAGGCATCTGGAGTTCCAGGTGGCAGGTCTGCACCCCAGGATGGAGCCGGGGAGAAGGGGGAGTGAGGCAGGGAGTGGGGGGGAGGAAGAAGAAGGAGAAGAAGAGGCAGGCCAAAAGGTCAGCAAATCAATGGCAGCTCATGGGCTGATTGCCCGGGCTGGTATGAGAGGAATCGCCGCAATCTGCTGCCCGCTTCCAACCGGTGGCAGGAGGCACCGGCACCCGCGCACGCCCACGGCAGACTCGCGGCACCCGCCCCGGACCCCGCTAGGAAATTAATTAATTAATTAATTAATTACGGGCATCCCTCCTCCCGCAGACCTCGACGAAGGAAAACTTTTTTTTTTTTTTTTTTTTTTTTCCCAATCCATTGGCCCATTCGCATTCCGGCCCCAGCTCGTGATGTTACCCACACCATGGACCCAACCCTTCCTACCCACGCTTTTCCAATTCTTTATGGAGGTGACGGGTGGGCCACCCCGTCTTTCCTTGTCTTAAAACTCGAGTAAAAGCTTCCCAAACTCCCAGCCGGAGCGGCAGCCTCTTTCTCCCCTTTAAATTCAGCTCTTTGGCTCACCCGGCCAAATAATACAAATCTGCTGACTAAAAAATCACAATACACTGAAATTACAGCCCCAATCTTTGCTCATGAAATTCCATGCCGCTGCAGCTGTTCTTCAATTTTTAAGGTAAACACCCAGGCATGTAGTGCATTTATAATTGCAACAGCTGCACGAGGTCAGGATACTGGCTAAAAATGAATCACAGCCTCACCATTTTCTTCTTGCCCGTTGGCCTCCGGGGTGCCAAGGCGAGACAGTTCCTCGGGGGCTTCGGGGTAAATAATGGCCGTGTCGCTGCGCTGCAGGTACTCCGCTATGCTGACTGCGTGCCCGTCTCCTTCCTCCAGTTTCCTCTTGGCAAAATATTCCTCAAAGTCCGACGTGCAATTTGCGTTCTTCACTAAAAGGAGAGGAAAAAAAAAAAAAAGAAGGGGGTTGAGTGTCTCCTTCCTCCCTGAGAGCTGGGGTCGGTGAACACAGAGGGCTGGAGCTGCAGCTGGGTCCTCGTTCTCATCGGTCTTGCTCCAGCTCCTAATAAAATTAATGTGGGCTTTCCACCAGCGTGGATGGAAGTAAGGGTGGGCAGTTAAATCAACAGGAACACGGGCTCTACGGGGCAGCAGGAGAAGTTTATGAGGCTTGGGTAATGCAGGTAATCCTTCATCTATGGAACCTGAACCTTCAGGGGGCTCCCGGGGGACCCATGGCTTTTTGGCATGAACACGGCTCGACCTACAGGATGGAGCTCAGCTGCCCCCGGGTCCCAGGGACCCCGAGGCGGTCCCCACGTGGGGAGTTGCAGGTGGCAAAGACCTCAACTGCTTCTCCTCCATGAGGGGTCCTGCCTCAGGCTGCTCTGCTATGGCGGGCACGTGAAGAGAGATGCCCACAACATCTTCCTTTGATCTTTTTTTTCACCCTGAAAAATTTATTTACAATGGGAGAATAAGTTGTTCTAAGAAAAATTATTGCTTCATAGATTTCTACAAACAGAACCACATGTTTTAGACCATAAGAGGGACACTGAGCCTAAAACCACTTTTACAGTCTGTACAAGAGTTTTCCTTCTTTTCCTTAAATGTAAACTCAATTTTTTATTGTCCATGCAATGTCCGTGAAACATAATATATGCTCAACCACAAAACATCCTGTTACTAAAAATATGCTTTTCTCATCCATGTATGAACGCTGCATACAGGAAAGACCCTAAAACTCTGGGAGGTTATAGACAAATATTAATATAATTATGCCAAGGAAATAAAAGGAGTTGATCGTTTTATTTCTCTGATTTTTTTTTTTTTTAACATATCTTGGAATACACAGTTGGTGGCAGGGAATTAAAGATACTTGTTTTTAACTGACCGTAAATGAAAAGAACTGCTTATGATTGATTACATTTTTAATGTATTTCTCCTTAGGTGAAATAAGAAAATGAGGCAACACCATAAACTATTGTACAGTTCATGTAAAAATAAAACATTAAATGCATAATTCTGCTTTCACTGACGCCGGGGACCAATATGGAGTAAACTCACGGACATCAAAGGGGTTATGGCCCTGCAGGGTTACACTGGTTTGTGACTGCTGGAAATGAGAGAGGAACCAGCTCCTTGGTGTTTAGAAATGGGTAAATGCTTTGCCTCAGTTTCCTACAAAAATGCAAGGTGATGCTGCCAGAATGAGACGTGACCTCTGACTGGGGCACAGCTGGAAAACCTGGAAGCACCTGATTTGAAGGGCTGGTCTGGCCCTCATCGATAAAAGTAGATACTCGTCTATGCAAACCTCATCCCATTAGCCAATAAAATCAAATCCTCCGGCTGAGATAAATCTGCCCTATTTTTCATAGGAGCTGAGCAGCTTCTCAACCGTTCTGCAGCATTTTAGTGACAGTGACCAAATGGCACCGGGTGCAGGACCCCGTCTTGGGAAGGAAACTTCTGTTCCTATCGCAGCGGTTTTGTAGGGAGTCACTACGCCACCACAGTGCTCCTCCCTTGGTCCTTCTGGAGCTCTTGCTACCACTTGTTAGTATCATGAGAAGAAATACCTCCATTCCCCCCCCCCAAAAAAAAGCAATTTCTATAGAAGGGGAGCATAAATACGGAAAACAAGACCAAGTACCTTCCCTCCATTTTGTTGCTGTCAGGGAAATGTAACAAAATGGCAGTCACTGAAGTACACCTTATGCCCAGGAACTTCAAACTATGTTTTTGACTTTGCTTTTATCAAAACAAAGCTGAGGCATTACTTTTTATGTTTGAAACATGACTTTTCATTCCCTTCCTATGCCTACATCTTCCAACTGTTGTAAGATCATCCACCCTCTGCCTTAACGCTACCTCATCTCTGCTCCTTCTCTTGGTTTAGCAATAGATCCAAGGAAACAAAGTTTATTTTTTGCCAGATTCAGACCATGACCCAGCAAACACTACCTGTGAAGCAGATAAAGACAACTTTTGTTCAGAGAGAAGATACTGGAGCAGGAAGGGGAAAGGGTGGATTGCTCCAAGGGATGGCTCCACGTGTCCTTCTCCTCCAGGTAGGCTGGGGAGGGGTTGGAGCTTGCAACTGCATTTATAGAATGGGAATTCAAGCTGCCAAGGAAGGCCTGAGTTAAAATTAGGAGCTTCAGTCCCACACTCAAACGCAAATGAGGTTCTTCCTTCCCCCAAGTCTATCTGGAGGCTGATCCAACAGGCGGTGGGGAGGGCTGCTGAGATATTACTGGCCTTGGCTTCCTAATTCTCTGGATTATTTGGCTTCTATGTCTGTGCATGCAATCCGGGAGCTAAAGCAAATGTTTATGTCTATATTATAAACCCCTAAAAACAAGGGGATTTAGTGGAAAAGCTGATAGATCCTTAACTGAAACAATACAACCAGTGCTGCAGCGCTGCAGATTAACATAAATAGCAAAAGGTGACCATGTGTATCTGGTTCCTCACCAGTGACAGAACTGACAATTGAGACATGGCTGGGAGCTCACCCAGTGTTACTAAAAAGACCCATCTGATAACCATTAGGTTTCTCTCTCGATTTCTGGGGGGGAAGACTTGTTCCCCTCCCCGTGCCCTAATTTGTTTTCCATGCAGAAAGTCATGTTCCCGGATTCCTCGTGGGCTCACACTGCACACACATTGCACATCCCCTCCTGCGAGGAAAGAATTTCAGCGAGATCTACGGCGGGTGACCTCACCAAATAAGTCCTTTTTTAATTAATTATTGGAGCCTGGAGAGCAGAAATATTTTCAGCTCCAAAAGCTGATGTGGCTGTGTCACATAAAAATAAAACACATTAAGGAAAGCTATCTTTGGAGGCATTTAGGACCTTTCAAGATAAAGTGAGAGAGAGGTTCAAGGAGCTTGGGAGACCAGTTATTTTGTGTGGGAACTCGTCCTGCGAGATGGTGATAGCTGCCCTTAATCGCAAACAAAGCTAATAAAACCACAGCCTTCATTAGCCAGGAAGTGAGAGGCCCCCATTGGTACACACAGATTACAGCCTGAAAACGGCCTGTCCTCCAACCTGCCAAGTTTTACTTCTGTTTTCCTCTCCCCAAAGGGTTGGGGTTTTTTTTCCCTTCTTTAAATTATATTAAGAGATCTTTACTTGAAGCTTGTCAGATGTTAGTAATCGAAACCAGGAAATTTTTTTCCGTTTGTTTACAGGGAACTTGTTAATCTATTTTCTGCAAACATCCCAGTTGTAATAACTGTAGCAGGTACAATAAAATAAACCATAGAAATTTATTCATTCCTATTTGAAAAAAATGCCCTTCTGCAAAACATCATTTTGTCAAGTAACTCTTTCAGAAATCCCTAGAAATATTTACAAATTAATTTAGCAGGACCAAAGACTAAAATTTTCACTCTAATGGTCACTTTTGCTTTTCCACTATTAAGTCTCCACGGCTCATTATGAAAATGCAGCTGATTAATGTATGGATAACAAGATTTCTTTTTTCAGTACCACTAGGAAGTGGCCATTCTGACAATAGCAGAATAATTCAATAATAGAGACTTTTTCTTTTAGTTTTCTTTCTCTACTAATGACGTTCTGCAATGAATTGGATGCTAAAAATACAGCACAGTTGTTGCATGCACCTACAGCAGCTTTGCCAGTTGGATGTAAGTGAATGAGTCTGAAGCTCTATCTCCTATTTCTGTGCTCAGCCCAGGTCATGGAGCTCTACAAGATCTGGTGTCAAGCAGGGGGAGAGGCGTGCTGTGTTCAATGAGAGAAACCTCCTTGGCCCATCTGGAAGAGCCCATGTTAATCTGTAGGAAGACCCAAATGGCTTTCTTGGACACCAGAAGGTCACTGAGGTACAGCTTTCACTGAAGATGGAGTCACTGATCTAAC
Source organism: Tringa tobata (assembly GCA_033628505.1). Taxonomy (NCBI): domain Eukaryota; kingdom Metazoa; phylum Chordata; class Aves; order Charadriiformes; family Scolopacidae; genus Tringa; species Tringa tobata. Next base: position 4,166,443 of record JAHREE010000229.1, read on the forward strand.
TTCTTTCATTGGGCCTCAACCTCACCTCAGCTGTTTTATTGAACATCAGTGTTAAATCCCCTCACTACCTGCAGGGAAAAATTGAGGTAAGGCTGAAGAAGAAAACTTTGAAGGTTTCCCAGACAAGATAGGAAGGATCCCCAGTGTTTCAGGGAATAACCTCTTCCTTTTCCTCCTCAAATAACGGTTCGGGCATCCCAGCAGTCAGGCTGGGCAAGTTTTTACTCTGCACGAAGGATGCTGCAGCTCCTAACGGAGGACGCTGTCACCTGGCGTCTTCCACTCAAGGTGAAAAGACTGGCAAAGGCATTTAGTTTATCAGGTGATTATTTATGACTAAATAACCTAACATGGCTCTTAAGAGACTGCAAAGACTCCAGCCATGAGGGAAACATGTTCTACCCGGGCCATACGGCCTCTGCTGAGGAAGGTGGCTTTGAACGCCTCAGTCACAAAAGATCTGAATTCAACACTAGCAGAGCACTAGCAAACTCTATATAATGGTTATCTGAGCAAGCCACCCATTGCAGCAAGCAGCACCTGGAGTAAAGAGGAGGCTGGGACTTTTGCAGGGGACGTTTGGGGAAGGAATTGCCAGGTGCAAAGCCCTCTTTGAACCACAAGTTTGCAGTGCAGCAAGCTGGGTAGGGGCAACCCTTATCTTTTGCCCCAGAAGAGGGGTCTTGGAAGAGGCAGGACACCCCACAGCCATGGGTCTGACCCGGTTAGTGGCAGGGCTCGGCGGCACCCTGCCCCCAGAGAGATGCCGTGAGGCCGGAGTCGAGCAGGCAGAAGAGACCATCAGATACTGGAAGGGAAGGGGCTAAGAGGACATGAAGTCTTCCCCCTCGAGCAGACCACATTGCAAGTCTGAAAGAGTGAAGGCCTGTTATGGTAAGGAAAATATGCGCAAAGGAAGTCACACGGACTGATAGGGGACCTCAAAGGCTCTGGTAATGGTAATTCAGATAACCATCAAGTCTTATTTCTGCATCAGATGTCTCTTCAAGTCCTGTTTCTCCAAGCGCTGAGCACAATTTGCCATTTTATTAACGTCCCTTGGAACTAAAAAAGCTTTTAAAATACCTATGTATCCAGTTCTGTATGGCAACATCGTTAAGTGTATATGTAATGACAAACTGTGCCTCGGTGCCACCCTCCTTTCATGCATAACAAATCTAATGGATGAAAAAAGCAGTGACATGGTTTTATTTTCCTATTATTTTCTCCCTCAAGAATTATAAAGTAAATTTCTTGTGTTACTTAATAAGAGCATTGGGGTTTTATGTGGGTGTTGCCAACACGAGGAAAGTGTGAGTAATAAAATCCTTGCAAGACCTAGGTACCACCTTTTACAGTAACATTTGTAGAGAGCATTACCTCTGAACTAAATCTCACAATAGAACGCCTAGAAATGGGTTTATGCTAGCTAGAAAATGCTTACTTTTCACTGTGTAAACCGGGACTACCTGCAACATCTCGAATTGTGGCAAAATGCAGAAGAAACGTTGGGTGATGTATGGCATTCAGCCATGCTGAGGATGGAGTGGGGGCCTTGTGGCCTTTGGAAAACATGGTGAACCCCTGAATTCATTCGGATTAGAAAACAGTAACAGAAACCTTTTGCTGATTTTTCTCTGCTACAGAAAAAAAAAAAAAAAAAGAAAAAGAGAGAGATGGCTCGGAGATGATGCCTGCTACATATCTCTGTCCCCTTTCTTGTTCCACAAAATGTATTGATTTCTAAGAAGAGGGGAAAGAAAGAGATGTGGAAAGTGGGGGGAAAAGAAAAAAAAGATTAGCCAGAAACATAATAATCTCATAAATATGCATTTAAAGTGTGTGTGTCTGTGTATCTATGTAAGGGGTTTATGTGTGTCTTGCTGAAAAGATGTTTTCAGCCTCTGAAGCAGCTTACTCTGTGCACCATGCGAATCTGGGGTTGCCAAGAAGGGTGCACCCCATCCCCATTATCAAGCTCTTTGTTCAGTCTCTCTCATTAAAAGGCTCCTGCATCTTGGTCCAGCCACTTTAAACTACGAGATTCCCCCTTCGCTGGGAAAACATCTCCTCAGGCTGCTGTGAGAACTATTAGCTCCCGAGGATGCAGTTGATGGTTGGACTAAATGATCTTAAAGGTCCTAGACTTCCAACCTAGACTATTCTATGATTCTGTGATTGAAAGGGGCTGAGAGGATGGGGGGCACGGGAGGACTCTCACCGAACGAGCTTGTCGCTGCACCGTTAGGGTCGAATTGGGGGGGAAAATGAAAAAAAAAACCAACCAAACAACAAAACGAACAAACCAAACCCAAGGGGATTATGTAAACATTTCCCAATTCAACTGAAAACAAGTCAGGAATGGTTTTGCCACTTCACGCACGGGGAATCCGAGGGGATGCAGAGGGAGAGCGATGCTGGGGCCGCGCCGTGCCTTACCTGTACCGTTGTTCCCAGCGGTCTGGATTGCGGCTTCAGGCCCCATAGTGTCATAATCTTCCTTCATTTCTTCTGTGGAAAAAGCAGGCAGAGTTTTTTTAGCGTTTGCACCTTATTGAGTTGCTTACAAAGCTAGGCGTAGAGGGAAGATCCTGCTAAGGGATGGAGAGAAAAAGGGGCTCTTGTGGACAGTGGCTTTGTTCCAGCCACTGAATGAGTTCAGTGGTACTGGATGGAGGAGAAACTTATTTACTTGAAACATGACAGCCAGTGGTGGAAAACAGAACTATTTGTTCAGAGTAAATGAAGGGCTTTTCCCCGTATCAAATCTAATAAACAGTCGGGTGATGAAAAGGGATTTTTTTTTTTCTTCTTCTTTGTCTTTTTTTTTTTTTTCTTTTTTCCACATTTAACAGAAATAATCAGTTAACAGACACTATGAGATCTATACCTGGAACAAACAGCAAGTACAAAAGGAAGATACAAGAAGCTCTTGTATCTCTCTCTCTATCTATCGCCACACAGATCTTGTGAGCCGTCATCCTCATCCTAACCTCATTTGAAGCGCGGCGTGCATTAATATCAAGTGGTGCAGAAATGTGACAAATTTTCAACTGTGGGCAGTTCTTCTCTGCCCATACGACTTGTTTGCACCTTCCGTGCACTC
>JAHREE010000229.1:4174548-4176128 GCA_033628505.1 Tringa tobata
ACCACTACCTTACCTGGACCATCTACAGAGGCTTGCAGGATCTCGTTGTTGTGCCAGGTGTGATCTACTCCGCTTTCCCTCATTTCATCTTCCTCTTCCTCTCTGGGCATCGCTGCTTGGCTCACATGCGGGGAAGACTCATGGTTGGGCACGCTGGCCGGGCTAGTTTCCTGGTCCAGCGTGTTGATAGCGCTCTCGTCTTCAGCAATGTGTAGCTTGTCCTCCTCATCTGTTTCTGAACCCGTTTCCACTACATTTTCATAGTTCACTACTGTGGAAAAAAGCAGAGAACACAAACCATTCAGAGAAATCCCCTTTGCTCACTAGATCCTTACATGCAAAATTATTGATCTTTTAATTAGTTAGGCAACGCCAACAGAATTTGGCATTAATATATTTTCTTCCGGGAGCGTAGTAAAGCACCGGGTACTTATGGAAATTACGTGCGGCTAAAAATACAGGGAGGAAAGTTTTTCCAAACAAGTTTTCCTGCTGCTGAGGGTCCAGAGCCCTGGCAGGGAGCGGAGCGTTTCTGCGGCTCCGCGGAGATCTCCTCCTTCCCCGACCCTGGGGATGTCGGCACGAGCGCGCCGATGCCCTGACGGCCAAAGACCGGCCATGGTTTGGGTTACCCAGGGCTTTCCCCCTCCTCGTTGACCCGGGGGTTGCCTCGTTGACCATCCCTACCCTTGCAGAGGCGCGACACCTCCACGTGTGGACACGCAGGCAGCAAACACATGCACCCCCTACACGTACCGGCCCCATCCGCACGCACGCACACGTCTGTCTGTCCCCACACGAGCCCGAGGAGCTCTGTCCCTCTTCACCTGCTCGCCCTACGCTTTTCCGTGGAAAATGGGGAAAAGCCATATCTTCCGGGCCATTAATATTACTACCGAGACGTCTTCACAAGGCCGTCATTACAGCAGATTTCAAAGTGGCACAACCAGGACCAACACCGGTGCTAAAATAACTTGCAGGAGCAGGCGAGCTGCTTTTGCAGCCCTCAGTCCCAGAAATGCTCGGTAGCTTTTTCTTAAAATAGACAGCCTGTAAATAAGGTCTGTGAACTCAATTGAAGGTGGCTGTTTCTGAATTAGTCAGCCCTCACAAGGCTCTCGGCCTACATGCTAGTACATAAATTGTCCACTTTACCACCAGACAAGAAAGATTAGAGTAATAAACACGGGGCATTAGCTCAGCTAGAGAAACACACCAGCCGTTACGCACACGCGGGATTGCCAAGAACTGTTAACCCAACTCTCCAGAAACACACACACACAAGAAAAAAAAAAAAACAAAAACCAAAAAAAAAAAAAACAACCCCAAGTTAAAGCCATGACATCATGGGAACGAGAGGGAGAGAGGGAAGGAGGGAGAGAGGGCACCCGTGGAAGGGGAAAAAAAAAAAAAAAAAGAAAAAAAAAGAAGAAAAAAAAAGCGCAAACAATTTTCAGGTTCATTTTGATTTCTCTGTGCCTAATAAAGCAATCCTCTGCTAAGTTATCAACTGAGCTATCTCAAGTGGCTCTTGCCAGCTATCGGATTATACAAAAGTGGAAGGAGGGAGGGGACGGGGG
>JAHREE010000229.1:4179025-4184025 GCA_033628505.1 Tringa tobata
TACAGTCAGATTTAAGCAAACAAGATGTTCTTTTTGCTGCCTCTAGAAAGAGTTTCCTTGTTTTATGTACTTTTTTTCAACAATGCGATGGCAGAACTACATATGACATTTTCTTCCTGTAACGGTACCTACTGAAAAAAATTCCACCCTTAAAAATGGCCCACGCTAACATTTAAATGTTGATAATAATTAGCCTGACATTTGAAATACAGTGGTTGCAGTGTTGTCTTGAAGATGTTCTGCTCAACATTACCTAACTAGCCCCTTTTCATACTTACGTGCTTTCTGTACATTATTCTGTCAGTTACTGAACAAATAAGACATCAGTTGCTAATGTATTAACATGCAAAAACTACGCTTAAGGGCCAAACACTGCCCCCAATCCACAATGTAACTCCCATTGATGTCAAGTACTGTTAAGGTTGTGACAACCAGTAAAAGAAGGGAACTGAAAAGTAGGGGATCAATTTTCTCCCTGATCTGCCAGGAATTTATGCAAACGGCTCCCTGCAGAAGGCGAGATGGGAAAGGGCAGCCTGTGTCCTCCTGCCACGGCGTGGGGACGGCTGCTTTCCTCCTGCTTCAGCCCATCCTCCTCAGCCAAGGCTTTCTGGGGTAACCTTTTGAGAAACAGCCAGCCATTTTGGGTGTTCTAGGTGGTCAGGTCACTGGTCGTATCGTTCCTTAACCTCAGAGTTGGTTTTTCCATAACCTCAGAGTTGCTCAAAAGCGGCAACTAATTTGCCAAGCGAGCTGAAAATGAAAGTGTCCACGCAAGTATGAAAACATGCCCTTCTTCTCGATGGATGATGAAAGCTCTGTCTCATCCCCACCTAAAGAAATCCACACTCGTTAGGACCTATCTACGCACAGAGAGCTCCTGGTCAGGAGTGGCTGGTGGGGTGGACACCTCCAAACAAACCGCAGGGGAAGCCCTAGAAGCAGCCTGGCCAAGCCTGGAAAGGGGAGAGAGAAGAAACTGCTTGCTTCCAACTGATTCTTGGGCATTCCCAAGCCACGACCACATATTCTGGCTCTATGTGTGCAAAGGATTGAAGGAAAAAAAGACTTACACGTGGGTAAATTCTGCATGTAGGCAAGAGAGTACTTTTTTTTTTTTTTTTTTACGCCTTCTTACCGTGCGGATAGCAGAATCCTGTAGTGCTCACAACGCTCTGCAGCACATTAAGTATAAACGATACCATCTACGAATGAAGTAATAGCATTACCCCTGCATTTCCTTGCTGTTGTCATCTACAGGCTCTAAGCAGAAAAGGCCTTTACCTGCTTTTTGTGTGTGTGTGCGTGTGTGATTTTTATCTCCTCTGTTCTATTACTAATAAGCGTCTCATCCTAAGAGAAATGAGGACAATACAAGCGATAGGACAGGAAGCTTAGGGTACACCCACTCTTTTCCCACCAGAATAAACACTGTTCTCAGGGAAGGTACACTGATAATAAAAATACATTTAATTTTAGAAATTTCTCAAGCAACCACAACTGGTATGGGACTGGAGATTCTGATAGGATGTACCATCATCATGTAAACTCCACAAATAGGAAGACACAGGATTTAAGATAGAAAATTTTGTCAACAGACAGGACCTCAACTGTCCTTAGGATGTGATATTAGAAAACTGAAATGCAGACCTCGAGGGTTGCTCAGTCCTGAAGCCTAAAAGTTGATGTTCAGGCCTGTGTCTCACCCTGCCAGGTTGCCATTACAAAGAAGTGCTTTGGAATGTGCATTAAATTAAAATAGTTAAACCCACTACCAACTTCAACAGAAGACCGTGATTCTATTTTGTACCCCAATAATAAGAAAAAGTCCTGTGTCATGTAGGTACTTCCTATTTCTTCTACTGATATCTTTTGCTGAGGCCATTGCACAAGTTGCTCTGCCAGGTGAGATACACCACAAATTGGTGAGGCTCTTGGCTTCTCTTTCCAGCAAGTGTTTGTTTCCTTGGTCCTGCTAAGGGGCAGGGCAGGATGAATCCAATGGGATTCATCAAGGTTTATATATCTTGATTGGGAGACACTAATTTTGGCGATCACATGGTCAACCAATCCCTGCTGTTCTTATGGCTGTCCCTGAGCTGAACTGACAGGACAGTTATTGGAAGCCGATGACCAGGAGCAGAGTTGTCTTCCTACGAATCCTGAGGGTGTTGATTAAATCACACACACTAGATTCCCAGACTGGAAGTTCTCTGCTGAATACGTACTTTTAAATGGCTATAAAGCAATAAGAGCACGGTGGAATGCTTTTAGAAATATAAATAATTGATTATTTATTTATCCTTCAAGATAGCCTTTTCTCCTGGTAGATTACAGAGCTTGTTCACAGGAGAAACAAAAGCGTAGCCTGGAGAAAGACAATTTACCTTCAGTTTTTGCTTGAAATGAGTACAGAATTGGTATGACTCTAATGTTCATGATGTTCAAGAAGATGTTTTTGTTGCTTAACTGTATCTTTGATCCGATTTTTATGATTTTTAAGTATATAGGGACACATTTTGTAAGTCTTAAGAAATTAAAAGTACATTATCTTATGAGGAATCAAATGGCAGAAGAAAATTCTCTCCATAATAGTGCAGCTAATACATTTACAGTTCTCTTTCCCTTCCCAAAGTCTGCTTTTCTCTTTCATTAAACTTGAAGGCGAGAACAGGACTATTCTCATAGTTATCCTACGGATATACTTTAAAAACAAAAGAATAGTCTGATTTTTTTAAGGACTGAAGAGGCAAGTGAACAAAAAAAGATGTGTGAAGAACAGCTGTGAGCTCTGGTGAGGGATTCTCCTGTGTTTAATGCTAATTCTTTCAGTTTGTGTCCTGCTCCTGGTGAACAGGCCTAAAATAACCCTTTTCACCTTTCAAAACCCATGTGTGTGTTCCTATGTCCTAGATGCTGTGGAACTAGAAAGCAGAATGGATATGGTTGCAGAGTCCCTAGTTCACAACATTTATTTGGGTTTTATATAGGAGAAATCACTAGTATTTTCATGTCTGCATTTTGACTAAATTACCTTCCTTTCACAGTCATTTTAAACCACTTCATGGACTTCAGTGAAAAAGCTCCAGAGTTACAGAATTTGGTCCACTTTTTCTACTGACTGACTGAAAAAGGTGGCTACAGACAAGACAGAAGAACACAAGATTTACAGCGGAGAGAGGGAGCCAGCCCTGTGTTCTGATTAGCAGCTTGGATGCCATTGTTCTGTCTGGAAAACACATGTCATCCGCAGAATCACCCAAGCTGTCCATTGGCATCTGCCAACATATCCTCCACCTCCCCTCTCTTTCTTACTTCTCACTCTCATCCTTACACCTCTTTCCTCGTTTCCCTGTATCTCTGAAACCCCTCCCCGCCAAGTATTCCAATGCAATTAGGAGTTAGCCCTTGTATAAGCTAATGCAGATTTCACACCCCCCTAACACTATCACCTTCAATCTCTAGCTGACCGCCTCAAAATAACAGAAAACAGACCATTCCTCCGAGTCTTCTAGTGTCTCAGATTTGTGCTGTGTTTCTCTCTGGGGACAGAAATTCATAATAGCCCAGAGGCTTCATATTTTTTAAATTGTCATACTAAGACTTGAGTGCCTCCATGAAAGAAGCAGTAGAAAGAGATGCCTGAAGGTAGGCTGGGAAGAATCCAAAATGATGTCAGGTTTCCTTCTACCTTCCCATCAATAGGGTCTTTGAAGAAGAAGCCTCTTCAGAAAAGAAAAAAAAAATAACTTTCTCTTTAGTTAAAAAGGCTACCATGGTTTCAGTTTGGAGACTGACAGTTACGTTAGCTTTATTACCTAAAAATCTATACAGCCTCATAGTTTGCAGTGGACGGCTTTGCCTCCACGAGTTTTGATGATGTCCTTGAAAGAGAAATACAGATACATAGCTTCATTCAGTGTTGACTTTGGAGGTGAATATTTTATCCCCTTTCCTTTCCCTGGCTGTTTGCAAACAGTAGTGATAACTCCTATGCAGTATGCTTAAGAATTGTAGGAGGAGGGGGGAAAAAAAAATCAAAGCTTTGACCGGACTAGAACAGTTCCGAGTCTGATAGTTCTCCTTCCTCTCTGCAGTGACTGATGATGAGGGACAGAGGAGATAAAAGAGGAGCTGGACCTCTGTATCGTTCTCTATTATCTTTTGTCCCAGAGATACTTTTATTATTTTCATTATTTTTTTTTAGCTTTTATGTAGAAAGAAAAGATTCTTAACTAAAGGAAAATATGTTTTCTGAGATCTATGCATTTTTGTGTATAACTTTCTAAAGAATACAATCTTTCACATTTTTGAAAAGTTCTGAGAAAAGTGGGAGTCTTGCTACAGTATCCCTTTCCAGCAAAGGATAATTTCTGTTGATATATATGGGCATGGCAGTTTCTGGAAGATAGTGTATTGCCATTTACCTACCTTATGTGTCTATCAACCTGTTGAGAACTTGCTCTTTTGCTATGAAGGGCCTGAAATACAGTTTTTACAATGCTGTCACACCCAGGAAGAGCTACAACAGCTGAAGATGATTATTTCTTAGGAACTCAGCTCTCCCACTATCTCCCTGCAAAGAGTTCAAGTTTGTAATTGCCAGCAGAATAACTCTTCTCCAGCTGTGGACTGAGTTGGGTAGAAGAATTTCTCAGGTTCTCACCATTATGAGGGAGCTGGCAGTAACCTGAGAAGGGAGTCTCCGGGTAGTAAACTTCATAGGTAAAAAAAAAATTGTCCTCATGTTATTCACCTAGGGTGTATTTTATAGAAAAAGAAAAAATAAAAGTAAAGAAAAAATCAGCCTTTCCTCCCACCAAGTAAATCTAGACCAAGAAAACAATATTATTTTTTTCTAGTCAAGAAAGGCTGGGATGGTGGGTGAGTGGTTGTGGATGAGTGGTTTGTATGGTCTTGTCAGATGAGTCAACTTGTCCCTCCTTCTCAGTCAAGAGGAAGTCAAATCCACTGCTAACACAATGGCAGAAGCAGTTGCT
>JAHREE010000229.1:4194025-4199025 GCA_033628505.1 Tringa tobata
AAATGATGATGTACAGACCATTCGTCCCTAATGATCCTTTGGGGTATATGGAGAAAAGAAATGTAAAAACGAGCATAGAAATTCAGTTTAATATGCACGAGTGAGTGTTTTCCTCCCCGAATGGCACGCCGACTATGCAGACTTGCTGTTATATTTTTAACTTAATGCACAGTGTATTAGCCATTACGTCCTCGGAGTGGACACATGTCAGCCTGAATCGGAGATGAGCGCCACATGGCAGGGATCCCTGTGCCCGTGTGGGACTCGGTACTGAATCAGGGTCTCTCGTCTGTAAAATCTGTTACGAGCCCAATCCCGCAATACTCCCTCCGGTAAAACTGCCATTAGCTCCAGGAGCTGATATTGTTAATTTACATTTTGCCAGCTATAGACTCGAGTTACTAACCGCTGCTTGTTCTAGGGACAGATTTAGACCTAATGATAAAATTATACTTTTTCGCAATAACTGTTGCCCTTGGACATGCTTAGAAGTTTTATGGCAGTTCTGCAGCTGCTTATCCAATTGCAAAACCAGCTTTTCAAAGCTCCTTAGCTGTGCTACCTGCAGTAAGTGTGCAAATCTCTTCCTTGCTCCCGATGCAGGAGCAATCAGTTTTCCTTTTGCCAACTAAACACACGCACACGATTACGGTTCCCAGTGTCTTGCTGTGGCTTCTCCTGCTGCCACATTGTGACCGGCCAATTTGGTCTTTGCTCCATTGGAGATAATCCTGTTTAGCTGCTCTACAAGCCTGTCCACTAATGTGACAGGCTGACGGCAACTCTGGAGCACCTCAAGTCTCAGCAAAAAACGTCTCCTGTTAATTGTACGACAGGCCACTGACGAAGCCAAATAGCTATGGAGAACCTCCTATATCACTCAGAAGTTCGCGGGTAATACAAGCTGTGGTGGTGCAGAGGACACCACTACGGCAGGAAGGCAGAAAAAAGGGACAAGGAGTTTATAGCCCCTAATATCAAATATCCCTAATTCTTCTACAGACCTTCAACAATTTCTCTTACGGGTCATGCTCTGGTCTTCTTCTATCCTCAAGTTACCCTTTCGTCAATCTCTGAACTGCTTCACTTTGCACCCTCAAGGGCTTCGCTGCTTCCAACTGGTAACAAAACTCATGGAAGCAGCACCCTTGGGTGACCCAAGAAGAACAGACACTGTGGGGCGGGGACAGAGAAGGAAAAAGTCAACGAAGCAAACCATCAGACAGGCAATCTGCTAATCAATATCCCTCTTTTTCATCCAGCTGAACCTCTATAGTACGTGCTTGGCAGGCAAGTTTGAGAGCCACGGAGTATTGCAAGTTTTATGGCTGTTGGAGCACCAGAGCCACCAGGAGAACACGGGGTGTCTGGAGAAGTTCCTCTCCTGCTCCTTGAACAACTCACCTCCCCATGGCAAGGGCTTCCTCATCTACTATTTTGTCACTCTCGTGCCACAACTTTGAGTAAGTTTGAAAAGCATTCAGCATGATTTGTAAAGATAAACCCCACTGACAAAGCTCACAGCAAAGGAATCACATAGAAATTGGGATTAAAACCCATTTCAGCCACAACAGCCCTCCCTGAGGGCGAGCAGGAGCTCAGCTGCTTGGGGGCTGCATCTTTGGCGGACCCTGGCATGCTCCCAGCCTGTGGCCAACTACGGTGGCCTCACGCCACAGGTATCTGTGGCACGAGCAAGTGGAAGTTGGGCTGTGACCCAACGTAGGGCTGAACACCACTCCACTTTCCTTTGGTGGTCTGGGAGATGGGTAAGCAGGCAAGACGCACCCTGTCTAGAAAAACATCAAGCAAAGCACTGCAGAAAGTGGAATAAAGATAATATTCATGATAAGGTGTGCCACCTTGTTGACCTGCAGCATTTTTTTCTTTCTGCCAAGGAGCAGCCAAAGTGCTGCCCACCTATGGAGGGTGGTCTTCAGCTGCACCTACAGAGCTTTCTGACTGCAAAGAGCGGGAGGCAGGCTAGAGAAAGAGTATTAGAGTTCCAGCAAGTTGGTTGCTAGCTTTCCAAGCCTGGAGAGCAAACTGAAGTGTATTATTAGCTCTTTTCTATTTGCCTCAAAAGCTGATGAAGAAGAAGTTGGAAACCATACTATTCAACTGCCAAATAACTACAAAAATTCCAATAGCGCCTGACATATGAGCCAAGGAACCCACTGAAAATGTACATTTGCATCCAAACCATAATGCATTGAGCTATGATCTCATTCTGAGGTGGGCTCTTTTTTTTTAATTTTTTTTTCCTTTTTTTGTTTTATTTGGTTTTGGTTTTTTTGAGAAAGAAAGGAGGAAACAAAGATTAAGCCTTACATTAGCATGGTCTTATGGGGGAGAACAGGGAAAGTCACTGTTAGTCTCCTCCCCACAGAGCTTCTGCTCTACGTGAGGGATGGTTTTCTCCAGCTCTGCCGTGGGGACAGGGAGGTGGTAACCCCATGCTGCCCTCCCACGTGAGCTGACATGTTTAAGAGCCAAGACATGGCCCCTCCACCTCCCTATGGAAAGCAGAGGACAAAGTGGGGAGCCGCAGTCCTCCCTGAGCCCCTTCCCTGGCTGGCAAGCCCTGCCCAGCAGCCAGGGCTATCCCAGCAGCTCGTGGGAAATGCCACTTCCCAAAGCAGGAGCCAATCACTTTCACAACATCCAAGCTAAATAAATGATTTCCAAACTCCCCATCAAACCTCTCTTTTTTATTGGCATTCATGTTTGAGTTCAGAAATTACGAACGGGACAGCCCAGCTTTATCTTAAAAGCATCTGGTGTTTGGGAAGGAGAAATAGCCTGCTCTTTTTTTTTTTTAAAAAAAAAAATAAGCTTTAACATAAAAATGCTTGCGAGACTGGCAATTCTTATTAAAAGCTAGCGTTTTTTCACCGGGTAATTTTCCAGATTTCTCACAGCCCTGGAGCTCAGGAGAGAATCTGGGAAACAAGGGAAACATAGGTGGGAAAAATATACGAAAAGAAAACATGTAAAAGAAAACACATTTAAATTTGTTTCCACATATGAGATCATATTTCTGGCACTTTGTAGAAGTCCTATGGAAGCTGTTATTTCCAATATAGGAATACTACAGTGACTAAATTGGTGTTAAATTTAAATCTATTCAGGAAGTAATAGTCAATCTGCATTCCATGTAAAGACTCTCACAGGCAAAATTATTTATACAAGGTAAAGTTGGCAAAAGGAAGTCCAATGAAAGAAAAGAAATTACATGTATTAACCCAACCCTTCCCAGCTAAATACTTCTGTACTTCAATAGTCCTTCCTCAGGAAAATGGAGTTTTAGCCAGTGTGAGAGTAACACATTTTGTTAAAGTGGAAGTGATGTTTCAGGAACTGCTATTTTAGATGCATTATGAAACAATATAAGTCCATGTGATCTTTTAAAGTAAGTGTCACTATTTGCAGACAGTTTTTTACTAATAGTTTAATTCCACATGAAGTGTAAAATGCATCCTGCAAATGTGCAGCTACGTAATTGGATAGATGTTTTCACAGATGTATATTTAATTTTACAACTTCTGAACCTTCTTTGCATTTATTAATTCATTTCTGCAACATTCAGGTCCAAATTTTGCCACACATGCACAGCTCCAAGGAGGGCTGATTTTAATTATATTCGCCCAAGTTTTATGCCAGTGTAACTATTGACTTAAATCAAGCTGCTTAGACCATGATTTACATCAATATAACTTCGACTAGAGTCAGACTCAGTTGAAGATGTGTGGAAATAACTTTGCCAGAATTTCCCTCCGGGTTCTTTTTACTACTGGTTCTACAGAGCAAATAATTATTTTGGGCCAACATGTGTCAAAACCTAAAATATTTTAAAAACATGGGGAAAAGGAATACCTGCTTTTCAGAGGACTCTCTATACCCTCATGCATGATTTCCTGGCTTGATTTTCCTGTTTATTTTTGGAGAAGTACATTTTGTCATGTGCATACTATCACGAGAGAAAAAAAAAAAATGAAAAAAAATCAGAACCCCAAATTTAAGCAGCGATGAAGCTTAAGTTATGTGAAAGCCACCTTGTCCCCTCTTGGACGCGCTGAGCCAGCGACACACAGATGGAAGCCCTACAGAAAAGCCTTACAAGAAAACTGCAGCCAAGGAGAAAAGGCAGGAGAACATGCTCCTTTCCACAATGCGTGCCCCGCACAGGCATGGAGCCCAGCAAGGGCAGCTTTAAGTCCCCATACGGTGCCATCACCCTGATCTGAGGTCTCCATCTATGGGCTCCTTGGAATGGCTTCAGGATGAAGCCCACGGCATGGGTTTATAGTCACAGGATGGCCGTCTGAGGCCAGACACACCAATGAGCATCGCAAAAAGTCCTCTGGGTAAAGAGGGGAACCACCACATCCCACTACCCAGCACTGTGGTGCACCACAAATTCTTCTGTCAAAGTCAGCCGCTTGGATGTGGGTGTCCCCCTGTTGCCCACACAGGCTGAGCTGGTGGGACCCACGGCCTCTCCCCTCACCTTCACTGCCTGTCAGCCTGCTTGACCTACCTATGAGGCTTGGGTTCCCTGAGCACCTGCCCCCTCAGGACTCCGAAAGCCACTATTTACTCTTGATGTACCCAGCCAAGCTGCCTCTGGGCCACTTCCCCATCCCCTTATAAGGACACGTGTGACCATCAGCCTTCCACATTGGGTGGCCTCACCTCCACGTTTCCTCTTCCCTTCCTCAGAGGCAGAGGTGATTGCACACCGGGGCCGTGCTCCTCTCGGCGCTGCTCGTGAGAAGCCACCACCCTGTGAGGCACAAGCCATCTTCAGAGGAACGAGACACCAGAAAGCCTGTTGAATTGACCTGGTGGTATGCTTGGGACTTCTGCGGGGTGGTGAATCGCGGCCTTTGTGCTTTTTTAGGACCCTCACATTTTTCTGTGTGCTGTAGGACAAGACACCCCAGTATGTTACCGGTCTTGTGATGCAGAAAGAGATGAAACCCTTTCACGAAGCCTGG
>JAHREE010000229.1:4204025-4241810 GCA_033628505.1 Tringa tobata
TACAGCTGATTCCCCATCTCACACTGTGATTTTTAACAATTTATTTCCCCGCCTGCACGAGAAGGCTCACGTCTCCACTCTCTCCCTGAACTGCAGCTACAAAAGTTATTTCTCCCAAGCCTTTTTGGTTTTTTTTCTTTTTTTTTTTCTGGTGTGCTCCTTTTCCCCTTAAAGCACAAGAGATACCCCCCAACCACCCAAACTGTTGATTAAAGTAGATGGGAGTTGGTAGGAGAAACTAGGAAGAGTTTCTAGCGGTTAGGCAGGGTTTATATTAGGAAATAGCTCCTAACATCCTTCCCACATCTCTGCTCGTCGCTGCTCCAGTTTTGAAAACATGCAAAATTTATCTGACTTACCGCAACAGCTTGAAGGGCCAGCTTGGATAAATATGTATTTTTGTGATCTCTATTGGTTTTGCACATATGGTATCATCTACCTGATTGATTGTAAGGGCTCCATTGACTGAAAACTGAAGGGATTTTGGTGCGCGCACATTCATCCTGAAAATACATATTCATCGCGGGGCACGCCGCAATCCCCTAAACGTGAAGTCACTGCCATGCACGGTGTCGGTGTCTCTCGTGTAATGAATCACCGGCTGATGGACCCCGCCGGAGCCCTGACACTTCCCCCCCTCCCTCCAGCCTTGTCCCCGGCTCCAAGGAGGGGATGAGGCACCGGCCGCCCTTCCCCACCTCCTCCAAACCCCGGCTTTTAGATCGCAGCGTTTCTCTCCTTAGTCTTTTTATTATTATTATTCTATATTTTATTTAAATTTCAACAAGGACCAAACTAATTGCTTGCAAAATGAAGAAACGGATCCTGCAGCAACCTCAGCCCTCTGATAACCCCTCACAATTTGCAACAGAGTTCCCACTAGCAACTAGGGTCTGCATTTCTCCTTTTAAGAGTATTTTTCACTCCTTCCTTTCCCACCACCTGAAAGAGACAGACCATATTAAAGGGAAAAAAAAAAAAAAGGGTAAAACAAATAACTGCCTTTGCGGGGAAATGTGTTGTTTCTTCCCCCCCCCTTCCTCTTTTACATCCCTATATCTGACCCTCATCTAGATCCCACAGTCAGTGACAGAAATATTGACATCAGCCGGGGAAAGATCAGGTTTCTTTACCCAGGGGACGAGTCCTGTAAACTCTGCCGTGTTGACAGAACCAGGTCCCGTGCTGGTGGGTCCTTCTGGTGGCCTGGAGAAGGTTTAAACATCACTCCTGCTCCCCTGCAGCCCAAGGGAGCCCTCTCATTAACTTCAATACCAGCAGCATTACACCTTAAAAATAAAAAGGGATGGATCCTGCTGCGGGAGGAGCGCTGACTCTTTAGGCAGCCTTGCTGCCCACAACAAGGCATTTCTTTTGTGTAGCATACCAAGAATACAACAATCTGGCCCAAAATTAATTAAAAAATAAAGAAAAAAAAGCTGAAAGCGAGTTAAAAAAAAAATTACTGCTCTGTATTTTTTACACTCGAGGTCACAAACTCCTGATAAAGAGAGGCCACAGTGGGAATGCTGACACAAACCTCTGCTTGGGACCGGGAAGAGGCACCAGCGCCCGTTACCTGCTCTGGTGAGAGAATTCATAGGTTCGTGATGAAGTAGGGGGACTTTGGATTTCTACAGCATTTCCCTTTCTATTACAAACACTGGCTCAAAACCCAGCCCTCCAATTTTTGGTCACAGCTTTATCTCAGACAAGGCTGAATAGGTACTTAAAATATTTTTCAAGAGAAAGAAAGAGGAGAGAGAGTGAGAAACCCCTGCCCATTCTTCTGAAATTTAAGTAGGCAGCCCTTGAAAGATCACTGAGAAAAGTCTGTATTTTCTCAGGTTTAACTAAATAATTTATGCATACTTTCACTTTGGCATGATGAAGCAATTTTAGCCTTTAAAACCCACAACTACTCAGGAGGGAAAAGGTCTGGTTCCTGCAAGTTAAATAATTTAAACATCCAGGTGGAAATGCTTTCAGCGCTGCTCCTTTCTGAGACAAAGGAGGAGGAAGACTCCGAAACTCCGAGACACCGAGAAGAAAAGGAGGGATAAAAGAGCCAACCTCAGATGCACCCAGCATGGAGGGGAAAACCAGCTTTGTTCGCTGGAAAAAGATGACCAGAGATGCTGAGAGTATAGAAATACTAGGTAAAAAAAAAAAAAAAAAAAAAATAGTAGTGGCCTGAAGCTACAACAAACACGCTTTCCAAAAGAGCACAGCAAAAATATCCCTCTACCCTCTAACCCAAGTCAGAAATGGTTTGTGTACGCTTAAGGGTTAGGCAGATGTTAGGGGTCACTGCAGAACGCTGTGTGAAAAACTGCACCACCAGCTTCTGAATTTACAGAAATGAGTGCGTCCTCCTCACCGGGAGCCGAGCAGCTCGGTGCCGATGAGAAATGAAAAAAGTACCCGGGCTACTCCGCTCTTTCCCGCATGGGGCGGGTAAGATGTGAAACTCCTGAGATGCATGCAAAAAAAATTCACCAGCTTCAAAGACAGGTAGGGACGGCACCTCTGAGTCAGTGGCCCAGAGACCTCCCGTCGGGTTTCGAGGCGCGTGGGATGCAGCCGGAGCCCGGCCGGGCTGATGTCCCCAAGAGAAGGGCATGGGATGCCCGAGGGGAGCGGAGGGTTACGGGGAGAAATGCCTACCAAAATAAAATAAAAATAAAAAATAATAATTAAAAAAAAAAATCAGAACGAAAGTGCCAACAGCATAGGTATTACTAGAACTAGATAACTGGTAGCGATTTCATGTAGTATTAAGTTCTGTTAATCAAGATGTCTCCCAGTAAATAGCATTACTGAAATGAACATTTGGCTCCAGCCCAAGGACAGACATGCCTCGGACTGCTCTCCCCTTTGGTATGTATTGAGCAGAAAGTATTAGAGGCAGAGTTAGCAGTGACCCATATATCTAAACCACCAGCATTTGCTGTTAGGGGAAAAATATCTGATTGTCCTCTCTAACGGGCTTTAAAGCCTCCATTGTTCAGCCTGAGCCTTCAAAACATGGCAGGGACGGTGTCCCAGGGCTGGAGAGATACCTTCTGCATGCCCGTGGTGTTCTCCTTGGGTTTTGCAGAGATAAGGACTCGCTAAATGCCCGGGAGTCGTTCACCGCTCGCCTTCCTCACGAGAAGGGCAGTAATACACCAAATTAATAACGGCACACACCCCTCCTACAGCCGAGCTCAGCCCGGTGCCAGTGGTCACACGCTTGCCTTGGGAGATGCCACGGTGAGGAGGATGATGGAGAGGGAAGGACAGCCCTGACCCTGTCCCTGCATGGGATTTCCCCCAGCACCCTTCACCTGCCATTTCCTACTCCTCCATGAGATACCTGAGGAGGGGAAGCAAGAAATAAGCCATGCTCCTCCATTAAGCACAGGCCCTATTTCCCCTTTTTTTTTTTTCTCCTTTTTCTCCCCATCAGGTGTTTCACTCAATATATCCTGATCAATGCAAAAAAAAAAATAAAAAAGGGCAAATTTCACGCCTTGCAACAGTAGAAATCCTCCAGTTGGTGCTGATGCTCCTCCAGCATGGATTTTTCTTGCCGTGCACGTGAGAAACTACTGGCTTCCAGTGTGTGTGTGTGTGTGTGTGTGTGTGTGGAGTAACACCACCTCCAGAGCCCGCTTCCCACCAGACTCAAGAGCTTAAAATGACTCAAAGTTTCTCCTATCTACATGTGCCTCATGGTCAGCTGAAATGTTCTTATTAGGCTGATCCGCCCCCCTCCCCTCCCCAACCTTATCCTCACAGCCAAAAGGAAATGCAGAGCTGGGCATAAGAGGCTGTTGAAACCGCACGTCATGTTTGGGTTTGCTGTGTCATAATGATTTTATTCCGGTTGGGGTAAGGCTTTCTGCAGCTGTTTTCCTCTGGAGCTGATGGCAAAGGGCTCGGGCTTGGCTGATACCAAGGAAAAGGGAAGAGCAGCAAGAAGAGAGACCTTCCCAACAGAGAAAACACCTCTGTTAAAAACACACTACTTTTTTGTTGTTTTAAATACGTAGACTTCAGAGGCATTGCCCGCAGTTAAGAGGTAAGACAGGGGATGTGGAGTGAGGCTTCAGACCTCAAGCCTTCAAGTATTTTCCCTTTCTTTCAATCTTCTGTATTTTCCCTTTTTTAAATGTGGTATTAACAGCGGCGCCCTGGCCACAGCCTCCCCAACAGCCAAGCGTGGGTGTCCCAGTTTGCTCCAGCACCTTCTCCACTGCCAGGGGAAAGAAATTCTCCTTGCTCTGCCCAATTCCCTCTCGGGTGTGGGTCCTCCCTGGCCGGGCAGGACGGCCTCATCCTCTAATTAACGTGCCAAAATACACACCACTTATCCCCGAGGATGGGCTCCCTCCTGCACCAGGTACCCTCAGCTCGTTGCTTTGAGACACGAACATCCTTTTAGTTGCCTGAAATTCAGGATTTCAGCCGGTGCCTACCTCGAGGTGAAAGGCTACCATGAGTTTCTAACAAGAAAGAAGCTACTTGAAATTTTAAGCTGTTCCCTCTTTTAATGAAACACGGAGCAGCGATCATATTTCATGGGAGAAAGCTAAACTTGCGAGGTTAATATTGTCTCTGAACAAAGTATAAATCAGGGGGTGGGGAGGCCTTTTTTTTTTTTTTCTGACTTACTTCTTCCACCCGCGAGTTTTGGAGGGGACGGGAGAGCTCACGTTTTGCAAACCTGCACGGTTTTGGGTGCTGGAATAACCCTTCTATCAACACCAGGAACAAAGCTCGGGAACCGTGTGGGAAAATCCCCTAACAACAACCCAAAAAATAAAAAGGCAGCCCGTTTGGCACCGCGCTCCCCGAGGAAAACGCATGAACCCGAGGTGAAAGGCCTTTTCTTCTATTCCCAGGCTGCTAAACCATCTAGTTCTCCTCATTCATTACCTCGAGTTAAGCTTCGCGAGCTGACAGTAAACCTGGGAGAGCTGGGGTTTTGTACGGAGGAATTTCACATTCAGGATTTGCTCTTCCCCCCTCCCCAGCCTGTTCCCCTGAATCTTCAAACCCAACACCTGACATAAACCTAAAATCCTAATCTAGCCTGAAGTGCATTAATAGGAGCTTTGATTTTTTCCTTTAAAAAAGAAGAGAATTAGCTCCGTAATCCTACTAGTTATACTTCTAACAATATTATTTTAAGACAATTAATTCATATTTTAAAATAATGAAATTACTAGCACAAGACACTAAACTTCTTTTAGTATATTAAATTGGGCAGATTGCTTCTCTCCTTCTAATTATGAATGTAGCAGTTACAAAAGAAACTGTCATTTTGATAGAGTAAAAGACAATCTGTCTGCCAAAAGTGTCCAACCATAATTCTAAAAAAAAAGTCATCTGCATCAAGAACATGCTACTTTGTTTGATGTACTGTCTTATTGGAAACCTAATTTGCTTTCAACCTCTGAGACAACACATAACATAAGTTTGTGTGACTAATTTTCTTGGAAATATGAGTAATTAGAATAAGGGACCATTTCCATCGGAGGAACGGATAGTTTTCAAAATTCGAAATAAACGCTGTAAGTTGCTTTCTTTTCCCTTCCAGCTGCGTGTTACAAGAGGGGAGGGGGATGGCTTTGTACGGCGCAACGTAAGCTCACATGTAAATTGTGAACTACCGCAAAGTACAGAGAGGTTTATTACCTGAGGTGAGCAATCCCAGAGCTCCTGGAGTATAAAAGCATTAGCCGTATGTTCTAACCGAGTAATAAAAATCAATAAACAGGAACCCCCCACCTGTGCTATGGCCCCAGTGTTAAGTTTTATACATGTAGTAATAGTGCATATCAATTTTCACCACCCTTCCTACGCTAGCTATTACAAGGCGTACAACCACCGGAGGGACCGCGAGAGCAGTGCCATTCATCCCACGGAGTTGTCCAGATGCCAGCTCCATTGCATCATTGTCAATTTTATTCTATCTACAACTGGACAAGGCTGCGGCCCCGGCTCCTATCCACCCACTCGGCCCCGCAACAATTGCAAACTCTGTTCGGCTGAGTTAAAGAGTTTACAAGCCAGCTGAAAGAAAACAGAACAGTTGCATATTAATGCGCCCAAACCCCTGAAAGATCACATAATGGAGCGGGAGAAACGTGTAACTGCAACCAATATGGGATCTTGTCCAGCTGCCGCAGCCTGTGGATCAGGGACCGGGGTTTGTTTTGGTTGTTTGTTGTTTTTTTTTTAAATAAATTAATGGTAAGCATCCATATGCAGCTGCACCAGTTTTCAACTGCAACTGGTTGTGTTGCTATAAGTTCCTTAATCGTGCAGAGGTTGGGAAAACGTAGGTCAGCGTAAAACCAGTGTACGCTAAAAAAAAAAAATAAAAATCAAGCGACGCTAGAGATGCGGTAGCTCTGCCAGGTTGCAAAAATAACTACGAAATCACACTTATAATTAAAAAGAATGCCCCTTGATAAGGCAGGGAAGAGTACGAGCACAAACCTTTGCCACGTCTTTTGCGCTAGTCATTAATCTATGGAAATAAGGGTGGCAGGTTTATTTAAGTACCAAGCAGACCAGGAAAGTTAGTTGCTTTTTATTTCCCAGTCAGTCAGGCTGTGCACCCCCCCCCACCCCGAAAAAAAAAAAAAAACACCACCAAAAAACCCTTTGAGGAATATTTCATTCTACAGACCTCCTTTAAAAGCGTCAGGCTTTCTAATTACAGCCCAAAGATGACCACTGCAGACTTCAGCAAGTAATGAGGAGCATTTGAGGATGAAGGCTTTGATTTTGAAATAAGCATGACCCAAGTGTAGTCTCCCTTTATGAAAAAAAGCTGCAGTTTTAATACGCAAGAAGGAAAAAGAAGAAGGGAAAAAAAACCCACCACCAGCACTTGACGATGACCCTTCCTCCCCTCCCCAACAAAAAGACAAGGAGTTTTATCTGCCTGAGGTTGCCTCTGATAGTGCTCATGGTCCGGAAGTACCACTCATGGGCACTTAAAGCAGCATCACTCAGAAGCATAAAAATAGAATAAAGTCGTACAGCAAATGAGAAATTATGATACAACTCAAGTGTTGTGACACGAAACAAGCAAAACCAACGCTTCAAACATTCCCTGGAACTGATAAAAATCTATCTGAAATTAGTAGGGCCATCAAGGTGTTGCTTAAGATGAAGTAGTGCCTTTAAAAAGCTATCTACAGTACCAGTCGCGACAGCTTTGCAGTGAAGCTAACCATTTTAGGCAATGGGAAGAAAGTAAGACCATTGTAGTTGCGAACAGCTGGCATACAATAGATAATTTAAGGGAAAGTGACCCTCATGTATAATTTTTAACTGAAGAACTGTCAAGCCCCATTAGTTCCAATAGGGCCTGGTAGTACCGAGGTAGGTTTATAGGGGCATTGTATGAGAAGAGTTTCCAACAGAGCAGCGAAAAAAACATTTTATGGGAACTTTTGTGGATTCGGAATTAATTCCTTTTTTTTTTTTTTTTTTTTTTTTTTTTTTTAAGTCTTAGCTGCTGTTTGAGACAAGGGCATCTCCGCTTTTCAGAAGAGAACCCAAAAAATAGCAAAAACGTCTTTTGGAGCCACGTTCTGAGCCACATGAGCTGATAATGCTGAGGAATTCTGAAAGACACCCGTTAAATGTGGAAACTGTGCTGCTAAATCTACCTCACCGCCCCGGCCGGTGAATAAAAAGCCAAGTAAAAGAGCAAGGGAAGAAAGCAGGACTGCTTAAATGAGTGCAAATAACGAAGGGTAGAACCTGGGCAGAACATAAAAAGTGAGCAAGTTAGGTAAAATAAAGCTCCGGCACCGTTTCTGCAGACATATTTTAGAGGCCAGTCCAACATTATAAACAATTGCTATAAAACCTGAAAGGTCCAGGTGTCGCTAAGTCATGTTTACTTTATGGCTTTCACTTTGCTATTTGGCAGTACTTCTAAGACCGTGCTGAATGATGTTGCCCTCAACTCAAAGCGCTATAACTTTCTTGCCCAGACTTAAAAGAGACACTGTAAAATTATTTAGCAACTTCTCATGCCATAAACAATACTGGGATGTAATCCCAGACCCCTCTCTTGTGTTTCAGTCAACCCCCCCATTAGATGATGTGTTTTGATGGTGGATGTGTGGTGGGTCTTGGGGGCTTACATGGGAATCGGGTGAAGAAGGGGAAGACCAGGAAGATCATGCCTTCTCTCAAGGTGGGGATAGTAGAAATGGGAGCAAAAACAGTAAATATGGGCAAAGGTTTGGGCTTGCCTTGTCTCCTCGTGGAGTTGTCCTTCCTCGGGGAAAGCAGGGTGGCAGGAAGGTGCTGGGTTTGGAGCAAGTTATCTCCCTGCACCGGTGGGGCCCCACCATGCTTTCCAGCAGGGCCAAGGGTGCGTGGGAAGGTGGGTGGGATGAAACCAGGGGGTGCTCACAGCTGAGGTCAATATTGGATTTAAAGTAAATGAGAATGGCTGATTCTAGCCTTAACGAGTTGACTTAAGGCCTATATATTAAAAAAAAAAAATACAGGTTGTTATTTAAAGAAATGACAAGAGAAACATCCTTTTAAATCCAAGTCAAATAATATGACAATAAAGCCAGGAGTTATAGGTACTGTAGATTGTCCTTTACTAGACACTATATTACATGCAGTCATTAGGCCAGCTATAAAAAGAAGGTTTAAATACTAATGTATTTTTTAATTTGTTTTATACCCTAAACAAGCAATCAATGTACATTAATAAACATAATTGTTTTTTTGGCATTTGTCCATTCATTTGGTCTACCTTGTCAGCTCCGGCAAACACATCAGCAAAATTCAGTAACCACAATACACAAGAAGGAAACACCAATGAGGCCATCTCAAATATGCATAATGTATTGAATTACTTTGCTGCTCCTCCACTGACAGGCTGAAACCTCCAAAGTTAGCCATAAGGTTCTCCTGTCCCTCTTAAACAACGATTTTGTCCACAAATACAGCTTTCTCGAGTGCTAGTGCAAAGAACCTTTAACGAGGTGGTAAATATGTTTACCTTTGATAAGGTGAGCTGCCTGATAAGATAAGGTGGATGGCCACTTTTCAAAAGCAAACATGTACAGAGCTCGGGGCTCTCACCCAGGAGCTGTGCTGGATTTGATCAGCATAGGGCAACGTCTACGCTCTCCGGAATAGCTTCCTGAAATCAATTTGTTCCTTTTCAGTTTTAATTATAAAATACCACTCGCTAGAGAGAGAGATTTATTCACTCAAGAGGGTGCAACGTTGGAGATGGATGTGCAAAAGGTGCTCATCTCTCTGCAGGCTCAGCAAGTGAGGTGCAGCTCTTGGTTTAACTAGGACACTGTGGGTATCTACCTCCTGGTGTGCCACCTCCAAGCAATCCCCATCCAAGGCACCTCCTGTAAAGGGAAAAGATCGGGAAATACCTCGGAGGAGGAGACTCTTGATGGTCTGGTATGGTTATCCTGAGTGCTAGTGACCAGGGAAGTACATACCAAGAAAAAGCTCCACTGGGGGCTAAATCTGTGTGGCAAGCCTGTAATGCCTCCTGACATCTCTACCAGGTCCTCTCTGTAGGTGACCCTACCAAAACAGTCCTGGCTGGTCCCTCAGTTGAAGGCAAGAAGACAGGAGGTAACATGGGTAGCATCTGAGCCAGAGAAATTTCTTAAGATGTCATTTGTTGGGGGAAAGGCAAATGGAATCGTTGCAAAGAAGAGCTTTGCAGGAGCTGAAAAGTCCAAAATGGTAGCTCCACTAACAGCTTTAACGCGCTAGAAAATTTATGAAAACATGAATAAAAGGTAACTTATTCAGTGTCAGCCTTACATATTTATAGTTTAAAAATTAGTCAAAGTTTATGTCCCGAGGTTGCACCTACAGGAAGCCAGATGTGTGCCTTCTGCATGTGACCTAAGACAGGCCTGAAGCAACAACTAGATAATTTCTCGCTCATACTCCACACCGTCGATCGCGGCGGCTTTCTGAGGTGAGAGAATCTGACAGCACTAACTCTCCAGGGCAGAACTTTCCAGTCAAGTGGATCAACGGACTGAAAATCTCTTATGAATAGTCATTAGGCCTTCATTACAAACCCCTCACAACCCAGTTCTCTTTTCGCAACCAAATGCCTTTTGTCATCTTCACAAGGTGCATCATTTAATTACCAATTGATTTCTTTATATATGACAACATGTCAGATAGCAAAATACAGTGTATCTCCCTTAGGGGGAGAAGTCTGTTAACTATCAGCGTGCCAGATTACTGAATTTAGCTGGAAGACAGCTATTCCCTCCACTGCGCCTTTATTTTAACGCGCTTCCCACTTTTCCAGAGGAGCGACGCGGGGAAGAGGCAAAGGCGAGGAGCGGCGCAAAGAGGGATATTTTATTTATTTATTTTTTTTTTTAAATTTTTTAGCTCCCCCCCCCCTCCCCTTCCTCGTTCTGTCAAAAGATTAAAGCTGGAGAAACCTTCCAAGGTTTCTCACTCTCTTTTTTTCGGCACGAGCTGGCCCCTACGGAGGCTGGCATCCAGGGCCGCGCGCACACGGAGCGCCCGGGCCCGACCAACCTCAAACAATTGTTCTCATTGTGCCAGGAATCCACCCGGCCTCTGACTCCGCTCGGGCCCTGAATCTTCCCCTTCACAACTGAGGCCTGATAATCAAGCCAGTACTGTATTAATAAGCTGAATAATAAGGGAATTTCAGAAATGTACAGGACTATTATACCGTAACAATAAAACCTCAAACTGAGTAAACCAGAGCAGCGCTGAAGGTAGGCGTCGGAAAATAATGAAACCAGTGTTGCAGTAATGCACCCCATTGTATGGCAGTGTAAATGCCTGCTTCTTTCATACACAGAAGCTACATTACACGAGTCCGAAATGTTCTCAGAGCATCACTGTGCCTGGTTGTGATAGAACCTGGCACCAGCAAGCACTGAAAGCTGACATTATACTGTAGGATGTGCTGCAGGTGTGCAGGCCTGCGAACGTGCTCTAATTACATATTTTCCTGCAGAGCAACAATTAAGGTCGCCAAAGTAATTGCCAGTTTCTTAATCCCTCTCTAACAAGACTGACATAAGGAACAGTTTATTTTTCTCTGGTTATTTTGAAAGTGCTCCTCAAGATTTTGGTTTTTCTAGCGCGCCGCATAAAACTAATTCTTACGTTCAAATCTGTGATTATACCCATTGCTGCTGCTGGGATGTTGGGTGGTTTTTTTTAAGCCCAAACCCTTTCTGAGTTCGAGCACAACTGAAATAATGAAGAAATGCTGATTGTATAACCTGGCATGCTGTTTCGACATCTCCCCTGCGTTGAAGGTACCTATTTTCCCTTTCCGTGTGCATTTGCTCTGTGTTTTGGGGCTTTTTTCCAGGACTACAAGCTCCAGGCCAGTGCTCAGAACCCTGCACAGTGGCATTGGGGCTGCACGGTTCCAGTTGAGCAGCTAGAGAACTACAAGATCCTGCCTGTGTCCGGGTTTCAATAAAGAATCACCTTTATTTTCATTACAACTGGCCTTATCTTCTGTGGGAGACATTACAGAGACTTCTTTCTCAGCGGCGTAAAGCACTCGACTTCAAACATTTGAAACAATTGTAGTACATGAGACAGAAAGGAGATGTCTAGTGCATCCATTTGCAAGGCTGAGGCATTTAACAGCAACCATTATATATTGTAGTTATATATAGCTCTCTTGTAGACCTTGGGAATAGTGGCCAATGTGAGTCAAACTCGGAGCTGGCATCAACGGCCACAAGTCAATTGATTTTCGTTGGGAAGCACCAAGTGATAAGAGCCAGGAACCCTCCATTCCCCCCACCTCCAACTCTTACAGAGAAGAAAACCTGCTGGAGAGAGCCGTGGTCTCAGCCTCTGCACAGAGTCCTTCTCATGTTTGAACGCCTTGGAGTTTTAGGCTTGGCTCAAGAGGTCGCTTGGGACCTGGAAGCCATTGAGGTGTCTCCTGTGGGGTGTGGGCTGGACCCATTCAGTGTGCCTGAAGACAGGCTCCAAAAGGTATTTTACATAGGAACACAGGGACATTTCTGTTCTGTCATGTCAAGACAAACCTTCGCTTCTCGATTAAACCAAAGGTTAATAGTCTGTTCTCGATTACATTTTTAAATAGTTGAACTCCTTTCTAACTCTCCGGCAGAGCCTGCTGTCGCTGCCCTACCTATGTGCAGATCCTACCCATGTCAGAACGAGTATTGCTTATGTCAGGATTAAATTTATCTGAGCAACCCCAAAGATCAAACAAAAAAATGCCACACAGCACCAGTCAAAGGATGTCCAGCGGTATGCCAGATAGATTGGCTTGACATGCAAAATCATATTCAAACATCTAAGAATATTAGCATTAATGAAGCAGGCAAGACACCCTTTGATAATCGCTGGCAATCTGAAAACTTTGCTCTGAGGATATTAAAAGTAAACTGTTATCGTCCGATTGCCAGTTTTAATCCCACTGATGTAAACTGCCACAACCTGTCAGCATTAAATATATAACAAGGGGGTCTGAATATAAACTTCTCCTTGGCAGCGTGGGTAGATGTCCACCTTTGCACAGCGCAGCGCGTGTACGCAGACTTCAGAAGTGATACTAATATCACAGACTCCTACTAAGTTACTGGTTTTACTGCTAACTCCACTACTCACTTTCTAAATTAGTCCCTCTTTCCTACACTTCTCTTGCAGTCTTTCTTCTGATGAGCTAATCAGTTGCTTAGACACCCGTCCTCATAAAGCTGTTCACATCTCTCTATGCTTCACCTGCAAAAGCCACAGCAGCGATACTGTGATACATGAAAATGTATTTTCCCCTCATTGTACTTATTACTTTGAAATGGTCATTGATTTACTCTGCAAGTGAGGAAACAAAGGAAA
Organism: Tringa tobata; assembly: GCA_033628505.1. Lineage (NCBI taxonomy): Eukaryota > Metazoa > Chordata > Aves > Charadriiformes > Scolopacidae > Tringa > Tringa tobata. Next base: position 4,216,932 of record JAHREE010000229.1, read on the forward strand.
TTTAAACTTTAATGGATATTAAATTATTTGCAAATGAATCGTTTGCTCTTCTCAAAAGGGACAAATGTATTTTGTTCGCTTGAAACCTACTTAGAAGGGCTGCATGGGAATGATAAAACTCATAAAGCTCAGGGTCATCTGCAACCAGCTTAAAATTTTCAGACCTGGTGATTTCATTAAGACTCTGCACGAAAACACACAGTGTGGCTCTCCGAGGACTGAACGCCCCGTAGTTTAACCCATGTAACTTGTAGGCACTGAATCTTCAGCCCCCAGCATCTTGAGATGTTGGTGTACGCGCCTGACTGGGGATCCAGGTTGGAAAACACTGGCCTTAATGGGTACATGGACTGGGGTTACTGGGAAAACTCACAGCAGAAGGCAGACCAGAGCCAAACCGTGTCCCTAAAAGAGGGCCAAGTCTCCTTGGTCCTACTCACGTGAGCAGCTGCAGTGATTTCAGCGGGGAAGACATGGCCCTGTTTACATGAAAATGCTTTGAAGGGAAATATTTTAGGTTTTGATCAAAACCTCATTTACATTCTTACAAAGAAACAGCAAAGTTTTATAAATGAGCTGTAGACTATATTATAAAACATGTTTCAAAAGCAACACGTGCTCAGAGATGGATAACATTAAAATAAAAGTAGGTGCTATATCCAAGACGAACATTTCTGCTGAGCAGTGATCACGCGAGAAAGCATTCCACGGGCATAACTTTGCAGATAATCAAAGCCAAGTATTAATACATTTTTATCAGTCCACCTTCTAAACAATATTTCAGTAGATTTCCTTTCACACAGTGATATTTGTAATAAATGTTCTGCCTTTGTTTTAAAGTCAGTCCGTAGAAAGATGACATCAGCTTAGCAAACAATAAAGTGCCTGTAATATTGTCTCCAGAGGGCTGTTACATTTACTTTGTAGCAGTAAAATTCAATTTTCAAAAAACACTACATGAATGATGTTAGGTTATTAACCCTATCACCACCGTAAAACATCATCATTGTGTGCAGAATGTAGGTCACTATCTAGGAGCTATAAGTTGCTTTTTGTTAAATAATCCATTTAAGCTGCTTTTCTTTCCTATAGCCCGGGTTGTGTCCCTTCCCTTTGGAAAAAAAAAAAAGGGCAAAAAAACCCCCAACAAGTCCCATTTTTAATCGCAAGGCTCTGAGTGAGCGTCCTTATTACACATCTCATTTTAAGGTGTTCTTCCTTTGTTACTTTCAGATTTGGCCACACACTTTTGAAGAGCGACTCTCTGTGAATTCTTGTTATTCAGAGCTGCTCTCAAAGAGAGAGAGAGAGGAAAGAAAAAAAAGTGTATCATATCAGCCTACGCCTGTGGTGACTCTCACAAGTTTCAGTTCAAGGAAAGAGAAGAAAAAAAAATAAAATAAAAAAAAAAAAATCGGCAGCTACAAATTCTGACTCATTTTGAGATTTCAGTGGAGTTGAGGAGCCACCGTCCCGATTCGGGGACCGACTCCCTCGGCTCCTGCTGGGAGCTCCCGGATGGAACCTGGTTTCCCAGAGCGAGCTCCGCCGAGCCAGGGGAAAGAAAGACCGGCCAGCAAACTGTCCGCAAGCCAACCCGTCACATGGCTCCCTATAAAAGAGGATTTGCATACCTGACGCAGCTATGGAAATATTCCCTGCCCGGGAAGGAGCAGGGGAAAAAAAAAAAAAAAAAGGAGTACTAATGGCAACCCGCTATCAGGACACAAGGGGTTAACTAGTTAAACTTCTACAACCCCCCACAGTAACTTTCCAAAAGCTGACAATAAGTAAAAGAAGTGCTGGTTATCCATTTTTTAAAGGGATGGGATTGGTTTTAGAAGAAAGGGAAAGAGGATCAAACACCTCAGAGCAACAAAAGGTTGTGTCAGAGGGCCCTCAATCACAAACCTCCTTCAACAAGAGATATTCCAACCTTCCAGAGCAGTTACCCGGGCAGCACGGCTAAAAAGTTCCCTGACATGAAAAGAACAAAAACAGAAGGGACAGAGGTAGTTATTGTTATGCACACTCCTCTTTTTTTTTTTCCTTCTGTGCTGGGGCTTTTTTTTCTCCCCCACAAAACTTTTTGCATAAGCTGTTGGGGGGGTTGGAAGGGGGGGAAGTAATAGCTCTGCTTATTGAAAAGAAATCCCCCCTCTTTGCATCTCCTACCTCCTAGGTTGTGAGGTACAGCCCAGCAGATTCTCAGCCGGGAACACCTGATGAATGGGAAGGTCAGCTCCGCGAATGCTTCAGGAGACGCAGCCGAAATTAATAAACATAATTATAAGAGTGTAAATGTATCCTGGTTTTCATCGCCCCCTGAACACATATTTGAATATTCTTTTTTTTTTTTTCCCCAGCCAAGCGAAGTTGTGTGCGCACAAAGAATGTAAATTATTTGCATTTGTGGTGTCAGGTCTTGGAGGTATCTTAACAGCATGTAAGAATTTTCCACTTAAATGTAAATTATTAACAAGTCAGAGTTTTCATTTGTTTTATCTCCTGATGTGCAATCTAAATAAATAAATGGCACATTTTACAGTATTCACCACCCACTTCTCTGCTCTTTCAGAAACGTATTTTATATACACTACCTCTGCTTAAATAGGCTGGTGGATCATTCGCTCTTTCATCATTTATCTTTGTCTCGGTGCTTCAGAGGGCTTGTTGGTTGTTGTTGGTTTTTTTTTTTCTCTAAAACAAATTTACCTCTAGTACTTCATCAAGTTTTCCTGTGTAATATCGCTAAGTAAACAACACAGTGGTTTATTCATAAAATATTCATATTTCAAAATGTTCTTTCCCAACCGCCCCTCCTGGGTTTACCTATGTTTACAAATATGTAAGCCTTGTTAATATGCCTTGTCTGGGGAATGGTGAGTAGTGACCCTCCTTGAGGCAGAGCTCTTGCTGAAGAAGTGTATTATTTCAGCTGGGAGAACAGCAAAGCTCCGGGATGAGACTGATTGATTAAGACCAGATGGATGGCCACACATAGGTGTGACAAAAATAGAAACGCATTGCAAACATTCCTGGCATTGTCCTCCCGTGGTCCGGGAGGTGGATGGACCCGGTGGTACCTTATCTACCTCCTGATGAGCTCCAGAATTGAAGAATGTTAATGAAAGCTAACTCTCCTTCGCCTGCTTTACAGTGACGCTTATTACAATGAATCGAGCTTAAAATTGCATCTCGAAAATAAACTCTGGGTTTCTCCCCCCACACCACACACACCTCGATCGAAAAATGACAGCTGGCGTGCCACTGGAAAGCACTCACACGCGTTTCTATGAAATTAATTCGAAGTAAAGAGCTCAGAAAGAAGGAAAGAAAGAAAAGGAAAGAGAAAGAAAACAAACAGAGCTTACCCACATCCTCTCCTTAAAATTAAACTTTCAGAAACCACATAAAGGAAAAAGTGCAAAATGAATGACCTCTGGTTTGGAGAGGAATGTTTCATTGAAACCCTCTCAGCTTTTATGTTTATTGGCCATAAACTGACCAACCCTCTCTGTAATGCTGCGGTTGCTCTTCACGGAAAAGCCAAGCCAAAGGCATGAATCCTGCTCACCTTACTGAAGTGAGGGGTCCCAAGAAAAAAAGGGGAGGTGATGAGCAGGATTTGGCCCGCTCTGGCCTTGAGCTCCTCTCCAGAGATGCTGTCCCTTCCTGGCCATGCCCACCGTGCCTCAACGCTCCCTTCCTTTACCTTCCATCATGGCACACGATATAGTTCTGACACTTAAGAAAAAATACCATTAGCTGAACCTTCCCGTTGACACCGAGTGCCAGGAGTTGGGTGAAGGAGGTGGGAAGGAGCACAAGACCAGGCTCCTGGGGCCACCTCATTTCTGTCCCTCTCTCTGTTGCACCCAACAAACCGCTCACGTGGCAAGCTTGGGGGGTCAACCTTGACCCCAAAACACGCTTCAAAAATCCCAAGAGGATCTCAAGCCTCCTCCTTGCAGGACCCTTTTCCCATCGCACGGCACAGCACCTCGTGACAGCCGTGGAGGAAGAGGGAAGAAACCAGACCCCCAAGTTTTCTCTCTCTCTTTATCTCTCCCTAGAACTCCTGTTTGGCCCCAGCATGAGCTTTTAGTTCCCGTTCCCCTCGCGTAGGCCTGAAACGATTACCTACTTGTTATAAATCTTCTCAGGTTTCACAGGCACACATTTGCCGGTAGGTTCCCGACCAGCGTTTCTGGACGTTGGGTTCACAGAGACACGTTCTCACACATGCAAAAGCTCTATGATGGATCAGGGGCTCCTCCATTCACCCCTCCACTTTAAGCAAAACCGTTCCTAATATACCTTTTCATACGTGGAGCATAATGAATGTACCTTTTCTTATGCATGTACAATACTGTACTTTCACCCACTGGCAAAGAAGTTCGCTAAATTACTAAGAGCGTTTAGAGAGGTGGCGTTCATTGTAATATACAAAGGAATTTAAAGCACATTTACAAATGAATCGGCAGGCATGCCAACAGGAAAAACAAGTTTAAGTGTAAAATTTAAAAAAAAAAAAATTAAAGTAAAATTGAGGATTGCTTGAAATTATTATTATGATACGAAAACGTTTGTCCATTTTATGGGCTGAAAACTACTTAATTTCTCTTCATCTGCAATTCAGGTGACCGTGGTTTTAAAGAAATATTCTTTTCTTGGTTTCCTTCTCCCCTCCCCAACTGAGTAATAAAACATAGACTAATTTAAATAAGAATCATTATGCTCAGAAGGCCTCCTCTGGCTGGAAGACTTTTGTTCCACATGTCCCATAATCTCACTCCCACATGGCTGCCATAAGGTTGATGCTGAAATCAAACTCTACTACAGAATTTTCTTTTAGACACAGTAAAAACGTGTATATCTGTTCGGGGGAAGAAGTCCTATCATTTGGGTAATGGGAGAAATATACTTGGGACAGATACCCCTTGACTTTACTGCTCTGTTCCCTGTATTTTTTTCATTCGTTCGTCCAGGTTGCTATTAGTGCGTGAAAAATGCTTTTAATTTTACCCTTTTCTGGACATATTTGTTGCATGGACACCAGCGAGACAGCAGGTAGGTTCCCACCTTGTCTCCTCCTTGCCACCTCAGCGGCAGGTTTCAAACAGATCCCACTCTTTTAGTTACTGGTGGCCAAGGTGTGCGCAACCGCCTTCCCCAAGGGAGCCCCATAGAGAAGGAACACCCCAAACCACGTGAGGCTCCCTCCTTCCCTCCAACACAAACCCTTCCCGTCACACCACCTCACGGCACGACGAGGCTGGAAGTCAGGGCCCTGCTTTTAAAGCTCTTTCTATTCCTTGTTTATCTGTTTCCTTAAAACTCCCACCCCTGCCCGACGGAGGGACGCACGGCCACGCGCCCCGGCAGCTCCCACGCACCCCAGGCCAGCACAAGGCCACTTTGTTCCGGGCACCACGATGCCTTCCACCCAAAACCCCATCCCCAAATTCTTCACCAGCACACGTGACGGAAGGCAACCTATAGGGTGGAGAAAGCTCCCAGCAACAGGCGATCTATTTCCACGCATGCTACGGATGCTCACGGCATCCCTCACACCGGCAAAAAATTTTTAAAGCCTGTTTCTGCTACTTCTTTTTTTTTTTTTCTCCTAAAGTAAATTAAAGACTCCCATCGCCTCCCAGGCGATTAGGCGGCGGCCCTAGGACTAGCTTAAAGCAGCGAGACGCCGAGCGTTTGCATTCGGCATGAAAATATTTGTGGCTTGGTGAAATCTTGCACACGCACTCCCCGACTTCGCTTCTTGGGACGCGTTGGGGAAATGGCTATTTTTGTATGGATGTAAAAAAAAAAAAAAACCACAAACAAAAAAAAACCCCAAAACAAAAAAAACCCCATGAAATTATGCTCTGTTTTAATGAAAGGGCGGTTTTGCTTGACAAAACATATGCCTTTTATTAACAGTATTAATAGAAACGGGCCTGCTTTCAAACTTGCAATGAAACGTGACAAAACCCAGGGCTGGATTCTCAGCTGAGCTTCAGGCACCTTTGCAACTCTCTGAAGCCCCGCCTGACACCGTGCCCCTTTCCCCCAAAACCCATCTCTTCGACCAAAAAAAATACCCCCTTAGACACCCCGTTAAATACCTCCAAGGCTGGGAGCTACACGAGGAACTCGCTCTGCAGGACGCTTTCTCCAGCTGGGAAACTCAGGAGATCCTCTTTGCATCACGCAGCAGCCAAAATGGGTGTGAAAGATCTGTCTGTATATTATTTAGTTTAATATTATACTTAGTTTAATTAATTTATTTTTTTTTTTTTCCTCCTTGGATCTTCCCAAAGGAGCCAGGGGGATGGCTTTTGCCAGTGGTGGTTAATAATAGCCACAGGAGCACCAACCCTCTGGCTGGCATCAGGAAGACCCATAGCATGTGAAAGGCTGGAGGAGAAAGGCCTGGAAGGAAGTCCAAATCAGTTCAGAGGAGGACAGCCTGTCTTCCTAGGGGTTATAAAGCGGGGAATAAAGGGCACCTTGCACTGATCAGGGGGATTAAGCTGATGAGCAAGGCACCTGAAACAACTTTTCCTTCCCACCTCGCCTGGAAGAGGAAGAGTGCTCTCCTAAGTAAATAAACCAGCACAGCCCTTTTCCATTTTGATGATTTCTCCCCATTTTCCTAAATTGCCAAGCAGACGGAAGCCTTAACCCTGACAACACTCATGTGAAAACTCGCTGCTTGATTATTTTTCTCTTTTGGTGTTGTTTTTTTTTTTTTTTTTTGCTTGCCTGACTTCTTTATTAAATGCTCTCTGGCTCTAAATGAGTGGGTGTCAGAGGTGCAGTATTTCACAGATCTGTGGGTCACTCACTGCCTGATTTTGCTCTGCATCTAGGTATTAAAAAGTTCCTCCTATTATAGATAGCGTGAAGAAAAATGAACAACCCGAGACAGTTTTCTAAACCGATAGTCTCTGGGTATATTTATTTTACGATGATGGCAATGAAGTAGCCCCTTATATATTTTCTATTGTCTTCAATAAAGACACACTTTAATCATAAACTGACGTATGAAAGCTGCCTATTGGCCTATTGATATTTCTTTTGCACTGAGCTAGAAGCCAATATCCTATTTTAAATATAACTTTAAAAAATGACATTACCTAAGAAAATGCTAGCAGTATTCTTGATAAAATATACTGTGGTGGGGCTGAAAAGTGCATGCAAAGCAAGCTGCATTATTAGAATGTTTAAATATTAATTATACCGCTGTGTAGTAAAGATGATCAACTGTGAGTGTCAACTAATTTTCTAAAAGCTGCAATGTTGGATTTCGTCTAAACTTCTATTGTTAAGCTAAAACTAAAAGCCCAGCAAGTTTAGTCTACTGGAGTGTGTTTATTTTTATTGGTTTCTGCATAATTTTTTTTAACATAAACCAACTTTAACCCCTTTACTGTAATCTCTGCCAGTGGAACTCCAATAGCACATCATAAAATTCCTATAATTCTTCAAAGCAATGTAGCTGGAAAAGGAAAAAAAAAAAAAAAGAACATGGGCACTTTGCAACAAACGCCAACTAGGAGATGCAGCCGATTAAATTTAACTCTTGCGGGCTCATTTTGCTGAGGACGTGTGGGTGGCTACGGGCTTAGCTCGCCCTCCGATAGCCACTTCTGTCGGGAGATGCTCTATTGTGTGAGAAACCCTGCTCAGGTGGTACCCGGCGCTGGTACGTGCGGGAGGCTGCGGGGACAGATGGGGAGGCAGATGTACGATGCTACATAAAAGTAGAAAGACTTATATTATCTTATGCGAACGCCTTAAGTGACTGAGCGCAGACGAGGAGGGGGGGTGGGGGGGTGGATGGGATGGGAAATGAAGGGTTAAGGGAAAAAATGACTGTCATTTCTTTCCCTGCCAGCAGCTATTGCTTCCTCGGACTTTTAAGAGGAGCCACCAGACTCGAGCGAGGGAATCACTTTGAGATTCTTCTGCGAAGACAAAGAAATAGTGTGCGGGGAGGCTGGTAGGCTTCCTCCCGTCACTCATGGATGCTCTGCCAGGATTTCCCACCTGAGACAGATTGCGACGCATGTTCGAATCACTCATGCACGAGAAGCAATACACAAGTTCAGTGTAAAGCCACTTTAAAAGCTCATCGGGTGCATACTTTACTTGTACAAAATACCTTATTCATGATGGAGCAGTGAGGGCCTAGGTAATTACTTGAATCAAGGTGGCCTCAGAAGTGTTTAAATCTACAAGGACACTTAGAGCATGAATAATGCAAAATAATTTGCATCTAAATTTTTTAAGTGTTCTTTATTCAAAAACTAAAATGCAGTTCCGATTAAAGTTTGATGAGTGAAAGCTGAGCACTTCATACCCACTGTGAAATGTCTCCTATTTGTGGAAATTATTTCAGACAGTGGTAAAGGGACAAAAGAGATCAAAAAAAAAAAAAAAAAGTTGGTGATTAATCTGCATTACTTTTAAGCCATCCTTATTTCATGATGTTTGGTGAGCAGGAAGTTAATTTCCGAACTTGCTGAGCTGATGCCATCTACATTTCACCCCTTTAGAGCAGCGCCGTCGAAAGCGCAGCTCTAATTATTAACCAAACAAAATAACTATTCTTTCGCCTTCGACGGTAGCGCGAGGCGGCTGGCGGGTCTGAAATTTGCCCCGCTGTCTTTCAGGGCAATTAATCTGGCCTCGGTCCCCTTCAACCTCTTTGGAAAAGCCTCGTGAGTGAAAACACCCTGGCTGCCTCTCCCTCCGCGCGCTCGCAGGGCAGGGGCTGGAATTTCTTCACTCGGAGCGCGGCGCATCCCTTTCTTCTGGATTTGCCATTGACGGCGTGAACTGCCGCCTGTATCATCAGTTCAGCACTTTATTATATCGTCTCCCTTCCCGTTTTAGAACGTGTTGAGCAACCCCCATAAAAAATTGTTAAGGAGGAAGGAGTGAACAAGACAAATGTTGTGTAATGCGCTCGCTGAAAATTATGCTTTTTCTCTGCCGGGGCTGGAGGCAGAGGGAGAGAAAGGGAGAGGGAAAGCGTGTCAGGAACAGCCGGTTTCGCATGCAGACGTCAATGAGCCTGTCGTTAAATGTGCTTAATTCACGATTATGTTTCCAACGCTCGAACCTGCCCGTCTCACTGGCGGGTGCTGCCGGGGGAGGCGAGGAGAAAGGAGGCGTTGGAAGTTGGAGAGCTTGGGAGATCCCCAGGAGATTTCTAGGGGAGAAACTCCCCGGGTCTGCTCCCCCAAGTGTCTTCCTGCCCTCCAAACCCGAGGGCTGGCTGCCGGAACGAGAGCCAGACCCTCCGAAAAGCATCTCCGGGAGCCAGAGAGAGGGTTTTTTGGGGGTTTTTTTTGTTGGTTTTTTTTTTTTCCAGCTGCAAAAACCTCAGGTTGGGAAATCTGCTGGGATCCAACAGGTTAGGCAGGCAAAAGCTTCGGCGGGGAAGTTTCGAGCGCCCGCTCAACTGCTAAACTGCTAAACTTTAAAGGCCCCTCTGCAAAGGAAAATCATTTTCCTGCCGCAGCCCTTATAAAGAATAAAGACTTCCAATTTATTACCGGCTCGAAAGCTGGCTGCCACTTTATTGGACTTTCAGATGAGTGTGCTCGCCACGCTTTCTTAGGGAGAGGATCTGCTACGTTTTTCTTGGATTTGGAACAATGCGAACATTTTTTTAACTCGTCGAACAAAGATTTCCCCAGCAACAGACCCCCTGCTCAGCAGGTCACCTATCTTTGCGACAGTTTTTCTTTTCCCACGCTAACCCTAGGGCTCATTTGCATAAGGTCTCTGTTGTGACAATTAGTTTCAGGTGAGCTGATTTCTATGAGGTTTGCCCAAGACGATACACAAGCTCTGGGCCTCCCTGATCCTGGCCCTAATTGCGACTGACTGGCACCAGACACAATCACCCTCTTGATTCAGCAAATTGTCCTGCAAGTAGCTTGTTGTGACCCCGCAACGCACAAATCATATCATGTCAGGCCGGCATAGTAAACAGTGAATAAAGCAAATTCAAAAAAAAAAAAAAGAAAAGAAAAAAAAAAAAAAGAAGGTTTCATAATAGCTCCTCCATCTTCTAGCCCCAGTGGACAAGATGAATACAAATTAAAGCTATATCATATCTGCGTGTTGGTGGAAGAGGTACTGCTGCCCTGACAAACAACTTTGGTTTTTTGGGGAGGTTTTTTTTTCAACTTGCATTGGGGAAAAACAAATAAAAATCCGATGTTGTTTCATTCCATCACCTGGGGAGATACTTCCCCAGGTAGAGGAGCGGGGTAACTGTAAATATTTCCAAGCTCATTGTTGTGGAAATAAGCAATGTGCTCTTTCCTCATCTCAGAAGCTACTGGGGACACCAGTATGCACATTAACTGGGCTCCCAGTAGTCTCTGCTGGGTGGAAATGACCCCACCTCCCAGCTCGACAGCAAAAGTCGGGACAGAACTTTTCCCTCAGTACCAGGGAGCAGGGGACATAGGGGGATCTCATCCCACCAGCAGCACTTCTCTGGGCTCAGTCCTGCCCGTTTTAGACCATTGATGACTCCATGGAGGTCACCTCGGAATCGGCTCCGCTATTGACTTGTCAGCCCAGGGAAACATGCAGCCTCCAGGAGGGGCAGAAAAAAGGAGGAAATAATAAATATAAGGGGACAAATGCAAAGTTAATGAGGACAGAGGAATACCTTTAACTGCCACGCTAATGAGAGCACGCGGTAGGGACGAAGAGCCATCCTCATCTCTGATTAGATCCCTTTTCCCCAGTTTGAGTCACAGTTTTCATGTTGTTTTTTGGTACACGGTGCTTGATTCTTTCCTACCAGAGCAGCTCCGGCTGTGACCTCCGCCCCGTGAGTGTGAGTCAGGAGAAGTTCCCTCCCCACCTTATATATTGCTTTTTTCTTTTTTTTTTTTTTCTTTTAGACGAGGTCTAATTTGCAAAATATTATTCACCATAGAGACAAAAGCTGCTCCCCTGATGTAACTGGGATATGAAGGGTAGACTCAACTTCAGACAGGTATATCTGACTTCAGAGGCGCTCCAGGAGGGCAGGATTAGGCCCACTAAATATATTGCCCAATGATCATTATGTGAATTAGATCTGGCTATTAGTTTTGGATTACTTTTAATCTCCTGGGGAAATCTGTATTTACATTTGAGGTTTGGGAGGGGTTTTTTTTGTTGTTGGTTTTTTCTTTTTTTTTTTTTTCCCTGATGCAAATTGCTTCCCCAAATAAATAGTTATGTTAAAAATCCCAGTAAAAAATTTGTTTCAAAATTATTCACTGAACATGGCCGGTGGCCAGTGTGAAAAGTCAGCCTGCCAGTCCCAACAGTAAGTATATATGTGTGTACTTAACACAGCGTATTGCTGTTAACCCTGCAATCTTATAAATTGATTATAGGCAAAAAATACTAATTGTTTGTCTGTACATACAGATAAAGGTAAGAATGAATAAAGAAAATGACCTCTTTGATTAGAAGACCAAGTTTTACCATGGGAAAAACTTCAGTTTCATAGTGGGCCACCTAATTCTTCTTCACTGGTACAATTCCTTTCACTTAAAAGTCATTAAATCTTCTCATATGAGTGTGATCTGGGGTTACACCCCATGCCTCTGTGTGTCCTGGGACCACATGGGGGGCTCCTGGACTCCCCCAGCATCACACCCTGCACCGTTGCAGGGCATTTAGATAGTGTTTTGATGCAGAAACACTAAAAGCAGCAATCCTGGAGTAAGACATGACCAGGTCAGCCTTGGACTACTTCCCATGGTGTGCACCCTATGGGGTGCAGTACTGGGAAGCCACCCGTGTCCCTTTTGGCCCCTACAGCCACACAAGGCTCAGATGAGAAAGAATACTCAAATCCCTGCCTGCCATGAACATCTCCATGAGCAATAACAAGGGTCCCAACACCACTGCCACCATCAAAACCCTACCAGGCTTCGACTTGGCTGGATAAACCCATTACTTCCAACCCAAACCATCACTGCCATGTTTGGCCACAGCGGTGGCAGGTCCAAGGTGATCACCCATTGCTCACAAGCAAGCCAGGGCACGGCTGAAAACGCATAGCGAGAGACCTGAGGAACCTCGCCTGCTCTGTTTTTAAAATGCCTGGCATTTTTATTTTGTCCTGTGTCCATGCTAATGCTTTTATCCCTCTCTTGTGACACAAACCATGCTTTTACTGTGAAGGCAACGCAACGAGCCGACGTTGAACTTTAACCTCCAGCAACTCTGCCTCTAATGCAAGGCAAAACTTTTAGATTTTTAAGTAAATAAACAGTTGATTCTGACAAAAAATGACTATCCCCTCGAGGGACATTTTTGTGAAACTGCGCCAGGTACAAAAAAATGTATATTTTTTGGCTTGGTCATGAAACTGTCAAAACACAACTCTAACATGTTTTGCTGCATATGTAATTTTTTTCCCACAGCTCTTTCCGAGCAATGCTTAATTCTGAATTCTTTCTGCACCCAGCATTTGCAAGGAAATCGATAGATGCGCAAGAAATTCAGGTTAAGTTTCTAGGTAAGTGAAACAGAATAGCCAGCAGAAAAAAAAGGAGAAAAACAAGACAAAGCTGGAGGAACTTTGTTCGTTTCCCATAATTTATGCTTTCGGGGTAAAATTCACCCTCAAAATAGGACTTTGGTGATATTTAAGTAGGGAGTAGGCTGTTTGCTGGCCCTTGGTGCATGGGATAAGTTTCACCCACCTTAGTTTCATTTTATTTTTAACTGCTCTCTCCCTCATATATATATGTGCATATGTAAATCTCAAAGTATCTTGATCACAGTTGTGATTACAAACTTCACTTTTACTAAAAACAGCTATGGCACTGATCTTTAATATAATAATATATTTTCCTGAGTGCCTTCGCTGTTTCATTCCAGCAACTGAAACAGAGACAATTCTTTGTATGTTGAAATGTGTAATTATCATGTAGCCAAAAGGGAGGGTGTAATTTTCACATCTGATTACAAGGGAAGAGTGTAAGTGAAGCTGCCTCGGTAAACTTACACTTGTTTACAGAGAGCAATACCTTTGATATTAAAAACTCTAAACATGTAAAACGCTGGAAAAAATCAAGATTGTCATGCACCAGAGCTAAACAACAACATCCAAAAATATAAAACCCTAAGCATTTTTTTTGGCATAGCTACAAATGAAAAGTCAATTCTTCTGAACTTGGGCTGGCCCTCCTCACTTGAGCTGTTTGTTAAGAAGACTTACAAATTGTTTTTGCACAGTGTGCTCTACTCGTTGTGTTGAAGGTTAAGAAGTTAGAGCTCCGGCTTTAATTTAAAAAAGGGGAACTTCAAATGTTTCTGCTGTTTATAACTCTATTTGGTCAGTTTAAACTAGAGAAATGCTTCTCATATTTGACTTCATCTTCACAGAATTTACTTCTAAATGTGACTGTATTTGCTTTCAAGTTGCTTTTTTTTTTTAACACATGAATCCCTCCTGTTTATTTCTCTTAATTTTTTTTTTCTTCCTTTATTTCTTATACACACACTGCTGATTTACCTTTGACAAAAAGAGCTTCTGCTTATGTGAAATTGTTATTTTTTTGGCCACATAGGAAAAGATGGTATCAAGGAAAGGAAGAACTCTTACAGCAAATATCACTTACCAAGGATATTAAAGATAAGCAGAAAGATCACGCTACAGGTAGAAGGAAAAACTACTGAAAAACCAAGAAAGATATCAGAAACAATTTAAAATTATCTACAAGTATGATTGCTAAGGAGTTATTGTTGTATTTTTAGAAAGCATTAAAAACCAGTTGTCCAAGCACTAGATGTCAAAGTACGGTAATCTCATGCTTTTGCTAACCAAGAAAAAGGAAAGGAAAGAGAAGGAAAGAAAAGCAAATTATTTTTAGTATGTGGAAAATACAGCTTTTCGTTGCAGTATGAAAAAAAAATCATATAATTAAGACGTGCAACATCTATCAACAAGACTATGATAAGACCCTATTTTCTAAAGTACCCTTTTTTGCTGCCCTAAAATTAAGTTCTTGATACCATATTCTTATTCAGAGCATCATATCCATGGGAAAAAATACCTACCAGAACAACTAAGGCACTTGAAAAAATAAAACGTAACCCAGTAATAGCAGTAATTCAAGTTGAAGATGCACGTAGTTATTTTAAAAGTGTTTTTGTCTTGTGCAGACAGACATGAACGCAAGGGCTACCGAAAGCAATTTAATACCAGGTGGGGGTTGACATTAATCTTTTATGACAATAATATTGTGGTATTACAGGAGGGCAAAACCGAGTATCTTCTTGTACGTATAACCACTTCCCTAAGAGTCTGTGCCTGTCTTAAAAATACACGTATAGAATTGATGTATAGCCCCAACTTCATAATGAATATGATTATATAAGTAGTCTCCACTCGTGCAAATAATCGTAACTGTCCTCCTTCTGCTTCCCTTAGGTGTGATCCAGGCTGGCTCTGCGAGCGGTACAGGGATGCTATTCCTCCCAGAACGGGCCAAATTTGGACTAGGGTGGGCTACCTGTGAGACCAGGGTGTGCAGACCCCGGTCCTGGGTGACACAGAGCCAAATTATGACTTCAGATGTGGGCGATACCACCAAAGCCAAGGGGGGCTGTGATGGACAGAACGTGGCCCATGAGTACCCAGCCTGCACGGGTGTGCTGGAGGTAGATGCAGTTTCTGAGCAGCATTAGTGTACTTAAAGCAACAAATTAATGTCTGTGGAACACTAATCAATGTTTGGTGCACTCCACATTTTTCACTGAGTTGTTAGAGTACATTTGCTTATATTTTGCACTATTTTAATTTAGCCATATTGATCAAACTGAACACTCAATAAGACCCTAGGCACCTTAGCCTTATTAAAATTAGTCAACTTGAAGTAAGTGAGCTGAGGAAGTAATGGAAACTATTCAGAGATTTAAATACAGTGCGGCCCACTTAAATAAATACCTGTTAATGAAATAAATCTGTTTATGCATGTATTTTCTGAGAAACAAATTATTAAGGGGGCCCTTTAGAAGAATACAACTCAAACATATCCATCAGTCTCAGAGAGAAGCAGTTCTCTGGGCTCACTCTCTACGTTTGAGTTCACTGGGTTAAACTTGGGGAATCCGCCCTGACCTTTTCCATCAAAGCAGCTATCGTCCTTCAGAGTTTCACAGAGTGTCAAAAATTACAAAAATGTCCCTAATTAACCCGCCAGTAAACACTACTGTGTTCTTCTGGTAACTCTCCCGTTTGAGTTTATCCCACTAAAAGTATCCATCAGCTGGGCCATCACCCAGGCGAGTGTACCTAGGTAGCTGCAGAAGCAAAGTAAAAAGCCTTTAACTAACTTGACTGTTTGTTTGCAATGGGAAAAAATAGAATTCCTACTGCTTGGTCTTTGCAAATAATATGCCTACGTCTTCAGAAAGTTGCATCCTTTTTCCTTTTTTCAGCGGGGCTGAGAGGTGTAATTAGAGCCCCAACCCCAAGGCTTGGCTGGAGTGGTGATTTGCAGTACGGCTCCTTTTTGGCACATCTCTGGAGCTCAAAATATTGTTTTTGAAAACGCCGCTGTTTTTCAACAAAAATAGGAGATTAGACAACATCTTTAACAGATTAATCCTCTCTCCTCTCTGAGGGGGTGACCTGTGATAGTGTATTATTTCAGTCAGGGAAAAGAAAAAAATTGCAACGTGCAGCAAAGTCTTCCTGCGATACCTACAAATGAATTAAGCTAAAAACGAGGTACATGATCTGTGGAGGGTTCCCAGCCTCCCTTCATCAGGGGCTGCCTTTAGAGGGCTTTGTACACTCATTTTTTTCCCCTGGTCCAATAAAAGATATTAGCTCTTTTCCCTAAGCAAAATCCCTCTCATGAATCAGGCCCTGCACTTGCAACTAGTGTGATATTGCTGGCCAGGTTTCACCCCAGTAAAATTCTAATCTATACTTTGTCTTTTAGAATTAAGAAGAAAATGCATATCAGCAGAATCTCCTCTCTACTTTATTTCATTTATAAATTACGAGAATGATGCTATTATATATTATTAATTTCTGCTGTTCTCCAACTCGGCTGCAGCAGTGAGCTGCGGATGTTGGAACGGTGTAATTATGTTCTAGTAGGGCAGCCATCCGTTTCCTTTCAAAAATTTACAGGATTCTTAATCATGCTGCTCATTTGGGTGCGCAGTAGCGAGGATGGCGAAACACAAACAGGGCACGTTCGTTTACACAGGAACACCTGCTTAGCATGATAGCAGATGTCAGTCAGCAAGCAGAACACAAAAGAAAAATATCAACAACAGCAAACTAGAGGCGTTTTTTAGCTCGGCACAGGGATACCTCATCGGGGGGAGAAGCCGAAGGAAGGGGATGCACCATCCCCTTTGCAGGTGGAAGCGACGATTGGGAAAGTCTCGGCTGAGGTTCCCCACCACCACCTCGGGGGAGTGGGTCAACAAATCCGGACAAACTCTATTTTTTTAGAGTTTTAGAGATATTTAGCAAAGCGTTTCTCCTTCCAGAGGGTGGTTACTGCGGGCTTGATGCTAAGCATCTCACAGGGGTCACCGTAGGGTTGATAACTACAGCAAAGTGGTCCAGAGGGGTAAAACACACCGGACGTGTACTCGGGGCGAAAGGGTTGGCCAACACTCCCATTGCAACCGCTTATTCTCGAGGCTTTATATTCCACCTCGAAATGTTTCGTCCCGGGCTGCCTCTTGGCTTTCTCAAATCGAGAACGTTTCATTATTTATTTTTTTTTTTACATATTTTATGAAACAAAAACGATGCTGGCGGAGCAGGGGAAAGTTCAGGGATTTCAGGCTCTCCCGGGCCCGGTGCTCCGAGGCGGGAGCAGCCCTGCCTCTCCCATCAAGGCGTTGGGGAGCGCGGCGCGGGAGCCGAGCTCTGGCAGGCGGGTATTAATCATCTCCCCCGATGCCATAGGCAGTAACTACTCTTCCACAGGATTGTTAGTATTCAGAGCAAGTCAACTTGCGTGGGTCCGTGCATTAAGGGCTCCCTAAGTATGCATTGACTTGATACCCAGTAATGGCTTCTAAGGAGCCGTTATGTAGTACCGTGTCAATGATCCATGCATTGAGGACTCCCTAAGTACGCATTGACACGATAGACCGGAACGGCTCTGAAGAAGCCGTTACGGTCTATCATGCCAATGATCTGCGGATATTGGCAGTGCCTCCTGCACTTCTACAGAGATTGTAAAAGTCTCTGAAGAAGCTGTTATGATCTCAGCGGAAGGGCCATCAATCAGGTCGACGACAGGGTTTCGTTTCGCCATTTATTCCACCTGAGCTTTGTTGGGGAAGCTTTGTTTTACTTCTAGAATTAGAATCCAAGAACTGACAAAATATAAAGGCTGCCCGCGGAGGTGGCTCTGGGACTGCGCGGAGGTAACCAGGATCAGAATGTGGCCTCTGGTTTTATTAGTTCTAGGTTTTTAGTTCCAGCTGGCTTCGCTGGGAGGCCTCGGCCAAGTCACTTCAACTCTTCTTGCCTCCCTTCACACTCTTCTAAGCAAGCAGGGAAAGGGATGACATCGTTTGAGCTGAGATTGCTCTGGGGCTTGGAAACTGTTTCTTTAGACTAGTTAGAGCTAAGGCTTGTCTTGGCATCTCATCACAGGTGGAGGATACTGAGATGAACAAGGTGTGTACATCACACCTTCCACATCTCAGTGCACAGGCAAAGCTACGCTGAAAGCAAGTCTTACCTCTCGAGTTTTGTAAGCTTTAATCTATTGAGTTTATACAGTTTCTCTCCACCTCATTTATGTATATTCGCATCAGTTTTGAGCATCACTGTTTAGCAGAAGGTCATCTTTATGTCCTACAATGCCACAAATTTCTTTGAACCTCTTTTTCCATGTCTTCCTTAGCACTTGAATACTTAAAGAAATGCTATGAAAGTACATCATTGCATAATAAAATTTTAGTTCATGCTAAGTCTGTGACCACTACTTTACTAGCTTGTATTGTTTGCATCTGCTCTTCCATACTCTTTCAAGGAAAACTGGACTTTTTATTCTTTCATATTCACTTCATACTTCTGTTTGCAGAAGATAGAGCTGTAGTAGAATATACGTACACAGAGAGTACTCTACACTGCTCACTAATGTATAAGTCCATTTACCGTGTGATCCCACATCATCCAAGGCATATTTACAAGGCTAATGTTAGCAGACCATTGGAGAAACACTGTAACCATACCTTACGGAAAATAGAGGTCCTCAGGCAAGAAAAAAATAGAATTACTGGGCAGGTTGGGGTACAGTATAGAGACCTTGTCTGTAGCCAGGTTGGCTCGAAAAGTATGAGCTCAAAGAAAAAGAAACTGTGCAAAAGGAGCCAGAGGAACATTATAGAAGATCAGAGAGGATCGTGATAATGCTGGGGAAGCTGAGAAGGCAGAGAAGTCTTAGGGAGCAGTGGCCATTGATCCCAGATACCTCTTTCTTGGGACTCAAAAACTTGAGTATTTTGAAGTGTGCTTTCAGATGTGTTGAACCTCTAGAGTTGTCCATAGAGAGGTACCCCAAATCAGTGATTGCTTTGGCAACGTTAATTATAAATTTGGAGTTGCAGAGTAGGCTGTAGCCATCAGGTCCACAGCAACATCACCAGCAAGTAGAGGAGAGAAGACAACAGGATATCTGCTGAAGGCTGGAGACGTGTGGCTTTTACTAACACAGTCCCTCAACAAAATGCCTTTCAGGTGGAGGAGTGTACAACATATTCTGGAAAGTCCCAATTGCTCCTTGGCTAACCTCAAACTTCAGTGGCTATTAGTAACTCCTTGAGAATGCATCTTTGGAATCTAGAGCCTCTTTGGGGGTGGCCTTGAGAGCCTACAGGCAGCAACCACCACTGCCACCAAAATTCCATTCAACATCTCCCTCCACACTGCACATTGCAAAGGTGTACGAAAAGTTGCATTTCAGCTGAAGCCTGCTGTTCCTTGGGAAAAAACCCTAAACTTTACACTAAATTTAATCCTCCTGGGGGTTTAAACTTCATTGAGAGGGAAAGAGAAGATACTGATTTACAACGATTCAGACCACATTTCACGTGCAGTCTTTAACGCACCCTTCCAGGTATCTCACGTCATGATGTTGCCTCTGCCACATGGGCTGAGTCCTCCCTTCAAAACCTCAAATATTTTTTTTTTCAACATGTGGGATACAAACAGGCGTTAGTCTCCTTCCACGTATATATTTAATGGCAAGATTTTTCGCACGGTATAATTGAAGCCCAGCAGTTTTTACCAACGGGGGCTTAAGAGGAAAACTGACACAATGTAATGTTTTGTGTCTCCTTTTGTCCGTGCAAACCGGTCACTGAAAAGGTGCAAAGCGCTGCTAAAAGTACATTTTCTAAAATTCAAAGCCTTTTAAGAAAGGTACACAATGCAAGAATACGCAGCTGCAATTTTAAAAAGGCTACTGTTCCTTTAATGCCCAGCTGGTCCTGAGATGTAATAAAATTGACATATTGATTCCTTTGAATTTACAAATGCCTGTTTCATAAACTCCATCTCCAAAGCCTAGGCATCTTTAGAGCACTGTCATTTTTTTCTCCAAATGGATCAATTATGTGCCCACGTAATCCTGTTACCTGTGAAATCCATGCATACTTCTCCCATTTGCTGCAGTTCCCAGGCGGACAAACTTGCATTATGTACGCATAAACAAACAGAGCATTTTCCTGATATTAGGGATTGTTTTCAAAGTGAAAGGCAATCTCCTGGGTCCTTTACTCAAAAAAAAAAAAAAAAAACCCAAACCAAACCAAAAAAAACAACGTACATAGAGCGGTGTTCCTCCAAGTAACCTCGCTGCACTATATGTATAATTATTACACAACACAGCAAATCATTAAAAAAACATTGAGTCCCGCTATCCTGAATTCTTCAACTGCAAAAAAGGCACCAGGACTTTGCAGCCAGCCCTCGTTTTTCTCTTGAATCAAACTTTCCCATTTCTTTCCCAGCTTCTTTATTTGATAATTATCACTGTATCTGTAAGGAAAACATTGTCATCAGAAACGTTTCCGTGTGACTTAAATGCCAGAAAAGCACCCAAAGCTGCAAACTTTGCCGTGGAAGTTTGGGGCTTTTTAATGCTATTTCTGGGATAATTCATCTTTTTGTCGTGCTGAGCACCTTTCCATCATTTACATACACAACACAACAGAGTCAAGCAGGCATTAACCTGCAAACCTACCACTTATGCATATAAATGCATCACACATAGAAGTATTCCCATATCTCGTGGCATATTATTTGTATGAATATACACCACGCACATAAACACATTTATACACACACACACACACCCCACGTACAATCCTGAAATACAAGCAGAGAAAAAGGGAATAAATGTCTGTTTTTCTCTGTATATGAATTCTTTATAAAGTACCATGTATGTACATAGATATGAATTCTCGTTTCATTCTTTCAGGCTGTGCTGTATCTGATTTTCTACACTTCACTGGGCAACCAGCAGTTCAGTTACACTACACTTGCACTGTACAATTTGTCTCTAAAAGGTTCCCAAAATTATGAAACATCTTGTCTGCTGCCTGACCTGCTCACCGCAGTGCCGCAGCCTGAGGTGCATCCACACATACAGAGAGGATGGCACTTAAAAAAAAAATAAAAATAAATATATATATATATATTTGATGCTTGGAGCCCATACAAGTAGCCCAATACACCCCTGCCATTGTGCGGGAGTGGGTTTTAAAGATAAATGGCTGCATGTTAACCAGATTTGACATGCTGCACAAAAGCAGCCACCTTTGGTCCCATGACACAGCCAAACAGAAAAAACAACAAGCAACCCTGGCAAAAGATGTCCGACGCGAATAAAAGCCCAACAATTTGTCACATAGTCGTTACAAAATGTTCCAGGCTTTGGGGCTTGCCATGGGACGGCGGCGATAAGAGGAGCATAGAAAAAAAAACTGAAGGCTGAGGGTGCCGGGGTGGCAGAAGAGTTAAAAACTCGAGGAAAGCTCCAGTAGTTACAAAGGGGAAACAAAGAGGATATTTTCATTTGGCTCTTCCCGAAGACACACACACCAAAAAAAAACCCCAAACCAAAACAAAAAAAAAACAACCCCCCCAAAACCCCTGTAATTAATTAAATCGAGAAGCTCACTTGTTTGGAGAGGTGATTGAAATCTGACATGCGAAGTAGAAATATTTATGTTTACTTTCTATTTTCGGAACCCGCGAAGCTACTTTTCCTTCACTGCACTTCCCCACCACTACAATGGCCATGGCTTGGGTTGTGAAGGAGTAAGCACCGCCTGTTCGGGGCCAAATCCTGCTCACGTTTCTCGTGGCATTTGGTCTTTCCTCATGGGAACGGGCCCAGAAAACTCCGGAGATGCAACTGGGGGAGAGGACTAACGTGTGGCAGCAGGGCTGAACCTGAGCTCCCGCTTCCTGGGAGTTCACGTGAGATAGAAAAACAAAAAAAAAAAACCCCAAGCTTAGATTTGCTTTTGATGAGGCTGAGTTCCCAAAGAAGTGGGATCCTACAGCTCTCCATGAAAAGCAGCCATCAAACTTGACTTCTCCGGTCCATGTCCCACCGGAGTCACCCCCGCTCCCCCATCAGCTGCAGTCGGGTTGGGATTCACACTTCTGCTGGATTGCTAATATTTCCATATGTTTTTACAGCCCCTACACCGAAATAAGGAGCCCAAACGCATCAGTGCAGCTGCTTGCCAAGCTCCACGTAACGGAGCTCACATTTTAAAATACCTTTCAGTCAATAATCATCATTGCTTCAGTGATTACCCTTAGCTTCTTTACATTCAGTGGCAGAAAACTGGTGGGGCCGGGAGGGAGGGAGGGAGGGGGAGTTAAAAGCAATATTGCCCTCTAAATTAGAATAATCGCTCGTATGATAAACTCCAAGAATCTGATTATTAGAAACATATATTCACAATTTTCTCAGTCTTGATTCCTTGGCATCTGCTTTGCCCTCTGACGCAACGGCGAGTGGTACTCGCTCCTCCGCGGTCCCAGGGAATGGCAGAGTGCTTTGGAGATACTGAGCTCGGCAGAAGCCCTGTGAATGACTTAGGCAGCATTTCCCCATCTCGTAGGCAGGGAAAACGAGCACGGCGAGGTTAATTAACTCGCCGGAGAGCACACAGAGCACTTGATGCTGTGCTCACCTACCCCAGCTCTGTACCAGCAGGGCAGGGCTGGGGTAGCATCTCATCCATCCCATCCCATCCCATCCCATCCCGCATCCTCTTCCCGGCAGCATCGCATCACAGCGGTCCAGGGTGGACCAGCACGCCATGGCCTTGCCCTCATCCCATTCCTGGGCCCTAATCCCTTCCCGGGATGTTTTGTCCAAGCAAATGAAATGGCAGCAGAATCGCCCCCGAAGTGCACGGGGCTTATCGAAAGGCAAAAAAAAAAAACCCCACCACCCAACCAACAACCAACAACGACCCACCAACCGAGTGCCAGCCGGAAGAAAAGTCCATTATTATACGTCAAGGAAAAATTAATAGAGAGGGTTTCAATAGTTAAATTACACGGCTAAATCAGCCTTTCTGCAGGAAGACCAGCTTGCTTTAATTAAAGCGCGTTATGTTCAAAAAGGCATCGTGCGCCTGGTCCACAGCAGCCTGATACCAACACCTGTACGTCCCATCTTCAAAAATTCAAACTCCTTCCACATATCCCGGCCCAGCCACGTTACCAAAAAGTCCGAGTTATTTTTAAATACACGCAGAGATAACTAAGCCAGGGCTCTCCGTGGAGCAGAACAGGGGGACGAGGACTGTTCAAACCATGGAAATGTCAGTTCCAGCAATGTGTGCCTTGGATTTTTTATTTATTTAATTTTTTTTCCTGACTGTCAAGAAGATTTTAAATCTTTAATATCTGTTTGTTGTCAGGTTCGCCTCCAGCTTTTTGTATCTGCAGGTCGTATTTTATTTTTTTGTTGTTGTTGTTGTTAGGAATTAGCATTTCTCATTTGCTAACTGAAAGTTTAGACAAGGCACCAAAATCCCGATAAACAAAGTTCATCTAAGGGAAAATCTCTGTATGCATAACCTAGTTAACAATTCTTTCATGGTTTGCAGGATGAAATTTGAAATCCACGTTTAAAAAGAGGGTTTTTTTGCGGAAAGCATCGGTACCACCGAGGCTTTTCTGGTGCCTGGTGCTAATTTTAAACAAGAAATCATTACGATTTCCGTGCCGTATTAGCATCCCTTTTATTTCGCGGTATCTCTGCTGCACTATTTCAACTCGCTGCAGGTTTGCTGTGACTTCTTGGGGTTGGTTTTTTTTTCTTTGATACCGTGTCTTTTAAAGACACACCGGAGCTGAAGACAGCGGGGATTACCGGGGACTTCCCATTTTTGGCCTCTCTAAAGGATCTCAGCCAAACCTTTGGTGTAGTTAAACTCTAGCTGCTGCCACGACACACGTAACGTCGCTCCCCCACCCCCAAAAAAAGTGCAAAACTGCTGCATTTTGCCATCTCTGGCAGCGTTCGCTGAGAGTGGGGAGGGGAAAAAAAAAAAAAAAGAAAAAAAAAAAAGATACCGAATGCACGGATTGATTTTCAAATTACCTCAATATTTTGAAAACATTTTCACCTGCATGCTGAGAATGCTAAGAATAGGCAGGAAGGCAATTGTGCATTTGCACAGCCTCCACTGCATTCATTTATAAATTACCTCATCACTGACTGAAATTAACACTGATTCTTACAGGCAATTTCTCAATTTCCAATGCTAATTACATTTTTTTTACTTTTAAATTCTGTACCACCTGTTTTGGGCAAGACATCTTAGGCAGCGCGACCGCATTTAATCACAATTTTAATTAACCGCCCTGTAGATGTGAAAAAGAAGCAATTATAATGTAGATGAATGATGATTTTTCTGCATTAAATTGTTTTGTTTCCCTGGTATGTTGATTGTAACACAGCACACAAATACAGTAACTGTACAATTTTTTTCTATTGTAATTTAGTAATTGTTTTTGGAAAACCAGTTTGGGAATGAGTGACTTCATCTGTTTACAAATTGATTGATACTGTTAACTCACTGATTGCTGCAGCATACATTTTGTATTGCACAGCCTAGCATAAAATATAATTAGGCATGCACAGACTTTGCAGCACCATTTTGGAATCTGAAAATCAACTGTAACCGAAGTGTGTTTTCCTGGAGCATCCTTGCATCAGCCGGGGCTGATGATAACGATAATTAAACAAACAATGGGCTTTTCCCATCCCGCCCCTGGTAGAAACCCTTGGATTTAACCTGATGGTCTCACGGCGCGAGTTTTGGGGTTGTTTTGGGGTTGGGTTGTGTGGGGTTTTTTTTTTTAATGGATTGTGCTTTGCCAGGCCTGGGAGCCCAGGGCTGGCGAGTCTCAGATCTCGCCCGGTTCCCTCAGATGGCTCTGGGGAAGGAGCGGGCGAGTGATGGAAAGAAACAGTGATGGCAAAAAGAGCGGCGGTTCGCGGAACCCGGGGATCGGTACTGACACGCGTGTGCTGTGGCACCAGCTACAGGTTATTATGGGGGGAGAAGATCTTGATGTGACTCATGGCTGGCAGATACAGATCGTCCAAGTTATATATATGTATGTATATCCCCGTTGGAGGCAAAGCCTGCTCGCTTTCCCAGGGAGGGAGGTCGCACCGAAGCGGGAAGGGAGCAGATGTGCGACACCAGCAGCACCTGGGCTGGGGGAGATGATGCCACCACCACCGGGATGGTCCTACTGGGGGTCTCCCACCCCGCTGCTATGAATCAGGTGGGATAAGG
>JAHREE010000229.1:4266649-4465484 GCA_033628505.1 Tringa tobata
TTGGGGTGGTGCCCTGTCCCCATGTACATCCCGTGCCTCCCTTTATTTTAAACTTTGGCAAATAACCATTCCCCCACCCCCCCACCCCACCCCATCCGTTTAAAACCAAACAGAACCCAAAATATCCTCCCAATCCCCAGCTCTCTCCTTGCGCCAGGCACCTGGCGCGGTGGCTTGGAGATGGGGTTAAGGACAGTTCTCTGGGTGCAGGTTTTCCCTCGTTTTTTTTTTTTTCCTCAAGTTTTCCCTCATTTTTTTCCTCAAGTTTTCCCACGTGGAAATGCCGAGAGGTGAGATGGGGGCGGGTGGGGGGTCCTGATGCAAACCTGCCTGAGCGATGCCACAGGTGATGCTGGCTGCCTCCTCCTCCTCCTCCTCAGCGGGTTTCCCTGTGTCCCACCAAACCCATCGTGGTGGAGATACACCCCCTTGGAGATGACCCCATGTCCTGCCCATCCCCAGGTGGGGCTGTAGGGCCAGCTGTGGGAAAACCCTGCTGCCCAGGGGCTTGTTACCATGAGAAGGGGACTGTGCAGGGAAAGACACCCCCCTCCCCTTCCCAAACCCTCAAGGATCTCTGGTGTGATGGGCAGGGGAGAGGACCAGCCACCAAGGGGGGCTGCAAGGCACAGGCCCTGGAGGACCTCGGCCTTCTGCTGAGATCTTTTTCGGTGGCTTTGTAGGGAACGTGGTGCCATGGGCTGGTGGGATGATTCACAGCCTTATTTATTTTGGTGAGTTTGCTTTTTTCCCCGGCGCAAGATGAGTAATGGGGAGCACGTTTTCTTGCCTGCGTGGAAGGAGGACAACTGGGGGGGAGATCAGCAAAGGTGCTCCAGTTGATAGGCTTCAACTAATACATTTTAGAGGCTGGTGAAGACAGAGGTTCAGCACCTCTAAAAACACATCAGCTGCTCCCAGGCTTTTACCTCGGCTCCTTCAGAGCCTGGGCTCTCCCAATATTTTTCCCAAAGCGTGGAACCCTTCCTGCATTCAGGAACTACACATCCCCGTGGTGGGGACCCAGATGAGATGTGCCCCCTTGCAGCCAGAGCCTGGGGAGAGCATCCTTCCCCACAGCCCAGCTCCGCCAGGGGAGCTGCTGCCACAAGCTCTGGGCTCCCCCGTGGGTGACATCTCTCTGGGGTGCAGAAGCTGCCTTCGCCTTGGGGAAAAAAATGGGAGGTTGGGGAAAAAAAAAAAAAGAAAAAAAGAAAAAAAAAGAAAAAAAGAAAAAAAACCCCAAACCAACCCAAACAACAACAACAAAAATGTCCAGGGTGGGATTACGTTCTGCAGTTACCTGTGGTGTTAGAAGATAGGACAGACTGGAATAATTTTTCCAAGCGGGAAAAGCCCCCTGTGGCCCCAAGATGCTGCTGGATACTTTTGCTCGATACAGGTGTCCGTATAAACTAAGGTTTAGAGAGCAAAGGCCTGTATTTATTTATTTTTTTCCCATTTCCACACGGAGGAGAGGGCACGGAGGAGAGGAAGAAAGGGTCAGGGAACGACTCTCTCCCCCCCACCCGCTGGTGAGGTATTTGGGAAGAAACCTTTTGAATCAACATTCCCAAAGTTTTCAAGTTCCTCTGCGGAAAACCCATGTAGGGATAGGATGCGAGCCAAAAGCCAGGGAAGAGATTGTCTGGCTTTAATTTATCTATCCCTGGGCATTTCTAACAAGCAGATCACTGTAATATTTAATCTCGTGCGAGTCCCCGCGCGTTAAAAGTGAATCTCCCTCGTATGTTTTCGTTAATTTTGTCATTTATAGGGACGCTTCTGAGGGCCTAGACCTGCTCAGCTCCCGTCCACAACGTCCGTCTGTCTGTCCGTGGCAGGAGAAGGGCATCCCCAGGACCCAAACGGGCTTCTCACCCTGAGGAGAGAGGAGCGAGCATCCTCCGGCCGCCGTCCCGCGCCGTGAGATGCAGAGGTTTTTTTCCCTTTTCTTCTGGGATCGGCGCCGGAGTTCGGACACATTTCTCGGCTCAGTTGGCAGTGATTAAAATTCGCTGCTCACTTTTGTTTATAGTGGGTTGTTTACTTTGTTGAATTTTTAAAAACTTGTTAGAATGCAATTGAACACAGATTCAACAGTATTTAGGCTTGAAAAATGAAGATGCATTAGAAAGATGCCTATTATGCTTCAGAATTATTAATTGACATTTTTATGATGAATAATTAATCATTGGAATAATTTTCGTATCTCTGATCTGAACACATATTTGCATATCTAATGTCTGATTTTAAATGTGGTTTCTTTAGTTGCATTCTCCCAGGACAAAGACATGAAGTAAGTAACATCCTAATGCAAAACTTTTTTTCTTCTTCGCAGTTGTAAAAGTGTGTTTATTGAAATGTAACTTTCCATCTAGTTATGAAGCTGTTAATAATCTATGCATGGCATATATGCACTAATAAGGCCCCTGTATCTTTTGGATATGAGGGCATTTAGGCCTCATTTTCTTAAATACAGTGGGAAGGTCCCCTGCAAGACATACATGTTACTTAAAACCGTGCAGGGTTAAGCTCGGAAACCATAAAGAAATATCTCAGACACACAACGTTCCCTTCTTGTTTATACGACACTTAGTGAGACCAAAGGTTGTTTCAATTTGAAGTGCTTAAAACATCAAGAACTTTTTTTTTTTTTTTTTTTTTTTACATTCATTGTTACTGTGGTCTCCCAGGGAGACAACGTGGGCGTTGTTGTCGTGCTATATTTTTAATTTACCTAAATCGTGGTCCTCAGGACCCTCCCCCTCGCCCGTAGCTGGTGGCGATAAGGGAACGGCGGAGGCTGCAGGTCGGTTAGAAGTTGGTCAGCAAAGAGGGGCAAGTTATGGGGCTGGTTGTGCAACCCTGGTTGGTACGAGCACAGCCCAGCCGCAGGGGGAACAGAAAGGAGGAAGGGGCAGCTGGACAAAACCATAACCAAAAAAGCATTAAAAAAAATAATATATAATTAAATAAATAAGGCAATTACAGGACCGGCCTCTGCTCCACCACCTCCGACCACTGGTTAATTATTACAGTCACGCTGCCCAGCACCCAAGAAGTTGCCTTCACTTATGCCAGGTTGGGATTTGATTTACTAAAAAATGAAGGTTTTTAAGGATTTTTATTTAGTGGCACATTTGAATGTAGCCACTAATGTTCTGACTATATTTTATTGGCTCTTTGTTGTCATACTGAGGAACCAGGGCAATAGATGCTCTAGAAATACCTTAAGTTGGTGCAGTACCATTGATGGTTAGCAGATTATAAGAAATTACACCAAAATGGAGGCACAAATACATGGCAGTGTTTAAACTTGCTTAGTGCAATTTATATAGCGAAGACGGTATGCGTGAAAAGCAAAAATGAAAATAAAAACTTTTAAACTCTATTTTTTTCCACACCGGGTAGTAAAAAATATGCCTAAAAGGTACTTTTTTGTTGGTTTTTTGTTTTTTTTTTACAGTGGAAGTATATTATATAGACTATGGTAATCTAGTGGGCAATATCTGACAGACAGATACTGTATAAAGAAACTGTGAAATGTAGTTCTCAGAACAGGCTGAAGTTATATTGAATAGGATGTTTAGCAGTTGCATATGCTCAGTGATAACAGATTTTTTTTCCCCCCTTTTTTTTTTTTCTTTTTTTTTTTTTTTTCCCCTCGGTTGGGGGTTGAATTTGTAACAGCAAGAGCGGTAAACTTGAGCAATGCTTGCAGCACAGAGGAGGGGTGAGCTCTGAGCCCGTTGCCCAGACCTGCCATAGCTTTGGCCATCAGAGTGGTGGCCACGGCAGCAAGCTCTCTGCAAAGGGACCAGGTGGGAACTGGGGTTAAACCCCTTCTTTTTTGGTTCTGAAAGCAGGAGAGAAAGCAAACAGCCCCGAGATGCAGTTGGGGTCACCCCTTGCCATGGGCAGAAGGAACAGCAGAGGTGCTGGGGCGATGACATCCAGCACTAAGAACATCGGCCGAAGCCCCTCAGATGTTGCTGTGCCTTCGTGAGGCCGATGGACACCTCTGTGGTGGAGCTATTAACCTGGAAAATGGAGATTTTTTCATGTTTTGTTTTGTTTTAACCGGGCTGAAAGGTGAATATAAATGATATAACCCCAGAGCAGCCCTTGTTCTACCTGTTTGGGACTAGATCAAATGAGTTTTCACCGGCGTTCTCAGCGTCTCCTTGTTTCCACCCCTGACTACTAACTAAGCTAACAGAGGTGAAGGTACCGGCAGGGAATCTGGGTGCAAAGCTGACATTTTGATGGCCATCCAAAAATTTTAGCATCGATGGATTGCCCCAACTAATTCTTATCGCCGCAGGGGGGGAAAACATTTTCTTCCCTCTGCGACTTCAGGAGATTATCTGTGTATTTTACAATCTGCAGAAACACAAGGGTGACAAAGCTACTTAGAAAAGCCCTAATGATTTGAAACAGATATCGCAGCACGCTTTTCAAAGAAATTCCATGTTTACAGAATTGCCCAATATCTGGAAAACCGGTGCCATTCTGCGAGCGGCTGCTGACTGTAGCAGATACAGGAGAAGCAGAGGGACGTGTCCCAGCGACCATCGCACACCTAAACTGCAGATTTAACCACAAACTGGCAGAAGAACCCTTCATCAGGAGTGGCATCAGATCTGCCAGTTCTTCTGTTTGCTTCCCTCCGACTACCAGCATCATCTCCAGCTCCTCTGTGGATGGTGGCTCGGCCAACTGACCCCTTTCCGAGCCCAAATCTTAGACTCTGCGTTATTAGAGCTGTCAAAAACAGGAGAGAGCTTTTAGTTTGGTTTTTTTTTTTTCCCCTTGCTACAGAAGTTTTCTCCAGGTTCTCACTCCCCCCCCAATTTATGTGTTCAAAATGTTTCTTGGGAGGTTTTCTGATGTCATTTGCTCTGTGGTGTTCCAGGTGAGCGTCACGTTAAAGGTACCTGCATTTGAAGAAGTCATTTGCCCACACGGATGGTGTTAGGTGCACGTACGCTCCTACCAATGCTTCTTACTATGTCACTTAAGACTTGCTCCAGGCAGCATCTAAACTATTTTAAACCTCACCATCCTTTTTTAACACACATCAGCTATCCTGCTTCAAATCTCTGACAAGGATGTGAAAACCGCAGTGTCAGAACAACTGCTGCTCTCTTCTTGGATTCTGACAAGCAACCTTCAACCTGAAACCCTCTAAAAATGGTTATTTTTATCCTTTTTTTTTTTTTTTTTTCAGATTCAGAAGTGACTATATTGACTGCATTTGTTTCCCTTGTTCTGACAGGTTGGAAACGGGTGCAAAAATGCATGAGGCAGAATATGGCAATACTGTTTGGTGTTCACCCGGGGGGTCCACCCGCCAGTGGGCCTACTACAAGGAAGCTATGAAAGGATGTGATTTCCCAAATTTCAGGCTAGGGAAGAGGCAAAAATGTTCTCCAAAATAATTTTAGTAGCCTGGGTTAGGTTGCTGTGCGTATTAATGTCCTTGGCTCCCAGGAGTCAAGAATTGCAACTCCGGGTCCCTCTTTCCTGTGCCATAATTTGACTGAGCTGTGTCCCCACAAGTAAAGACATTTGCATGGATCCAGCAAATGGATCCTTACTAGAAGACTGATATCCATTATTTACCCTTTAATTTTGCAAATGGCGTGGGCAGCAGATGCCACTGAAGTCAGCAGAGATGTGAACAGGCCCACCGTGTTCCCCAGAAGACACCAAGACAAGAGGGGCAAGGAATGGGACATTACAACCACTGCACTTGATGCTGGCGTGGCTGGTCCTGGGTGGAAAGGTTGAACTTGGTGGCAGTCATCCTGATGGCATCCTCCCACCTATCACTTGCCTTTGCAGGAGTATAAACTGGGGTGAACGTTGCTGCCCAAAGGGTGAAAACAAAATGATTGAGATGACCCCGGGTTTGCTACGCAGGTTGCTTTGATGGCTGTGGGAGGTTCAGGGGAATGAAGTCAACCCTGGATGACTTTAAGGCTCCTCTATACCAATGACTGCTGGGGATGGCTCTCTATGTGCGAGACCTCTTCCCCTACCAAGCAGGGAAAGCGTAGAAGTGGTGGAGCCCAGGCAAAAGAAAACAAATCCAACCATGGCAGAGCCTTGGATATCTGCTCTTGGGGCAGGAGAGTGCCTGTACTACCACCCACCCACCAGCTGTGCCCAGCAGTGGTGTCTTTGCCTATGCCAAAGCCTGCCTGCTGGTGGCACTCATTTTTGGGAGGATAGGAGCTACCGGTGGGGTCTGTGTCTGGAATATGGGGGGCAGCATTTCGGATAGGTAAGAATCAAGGTTATGAATCAAAGTCAGGTTGGATGGGGCTCTGAGCAACCTAATTCAGTTGAAGATGTCCCTATTCATTTTTGGGGGGGGGGGTAGACTAGATGACCTTTAAAAGTCAAAACCCCAAACTATTCTATGATTCTATTGTAAGGTGTGAAAAGACACATCTGATATTTGGTGTTGGGAAGTGGACACGGTTAGAGGTAGGAGCAGTGGAGAAAGTGGTGTTGATCTACGCTGAAGGAAGGCAAGCTCTCCCTTGCATGTTGTGGTGAGCAGGGAGAAATATAGAGCAGAGACTGAAAACACTGCAAATATTTGTTCTAATTGTCAGATGTTTCCATAAAATCAGTTGTTACTGAATCACCGCTGAAGTTACTGAGCATTAAAATAAGCAGAGAGTGAGAAAAGCTAAGTCTAATTATATGTTTCATGCCATTTACAGAGGTTTCCAGGGGATTTTCTTTTAATAAAAGTGCAGTGCATCAAAAAGAATAAATCCTACAATTTTGTTATTTACAAATCAGCCTCTTCTGCCTCGAGCTGACAGACTTATCCTCCATCTTACACCCTTCTTTCCACCCCAAAATGCACCCAGTACATTGACATTTCTACTAATACTCTTCAAGCATCTACATACTATTTTATGCTCCTTATGTTGGCAAGCAAAAGGATCAGAAGAAAGTCATCACAAAAGCATAAAAAGTATTATTAAAGAAAGATACAGAGGAAAAAAAAAATCCACAATGTTGGAAAACATGCAATTTAGACATTTTCCAGATGAAGAGAACAAGTGCCTTTTACAGCCCTGCCCACCGGTTCCTCAAGATTTCAAATTGGAAGCCTGGCTGGGGATATGACGTAATCAATTAGTTAAAATGATTTACTAAGGTAAAATATAAAACCTTTCCGATGATTAATTTTTATCCCCTTCACATTTTTTTATTTTTTTTTTTTCTCACCGCCACGACTGCTCTGCCCCTTCCTGACTCCAGATTATTTAGCAGTTGACTTCTGCATTCGGAGCGTTGCATATCAATCCCCGGGACCAAAAACATGCCACTAATATTTTCTCTGCTCCTTAATCTATCGGGGCAACACCTCACCCTGCAGCTCTCGTCTGCGCTTCGGAGAGGAGTGGGTCCTACCGAATCGGGCCCATAACTTGCTCCTTGTTGAGGTTACCCTCCATTTAGAGGGGAAGAAAAAAGGAGAAACCCAAGAGGTCACGTTCACTCTCGTCCAACTTGGCTGCTGTCATGATATAGGAGCGCGCCGACTGCTTTGGTAATTAAAATGCTACGTGCAAAGGACACCAGAAAAACAAAGGAATGAAAAGGAGATGGTTTCTCTCAAGTGTGAACGTGTCATTCATGCATTACCCAGGCTACGCTTGCTTTAGAGAGGTCTTAAACTTGCCTTGCAACAGCCCTGCCATTCCAGGATGGGCCTCTTTCCTGAGCAGACGCTGTCCATCGAGCCAAATTGCGTGATTGTTTTGTGATATGGATATATGTGGACTGGGGACTAAATTAAGGACATTAAACTCAATTTCCTTAAGACGTGAGCCAGATTTTAATATTGCAGCTGTCCAGAGGTGAAAGGGTAATGAGGACATGAGGAATTCCTGGACGAGGAAGGGACACTTGGCCCAACAATTCTGTCCCCCTTCAAGTTTATTACAACACACCTCCCTGCGTTGTCGATATATCCTCCAGCCCTGTCTGCCTATGTAAACATGTCTGGCTATCTCTTCTCTTCATTAATACTTCGGTTCACTCGGTGGTTTCATTTGACATAATGCCCACTCTGCTGCGAAAAGGATAGCTCGACGTGAATTTACTGTTTATCCTTAGACCTTTCATTTTTAATTGGCATAATCTTTTTTTTTTTTCTTTTTTTTTTTTTTTTTCCTCCCCTTTTAAACTCACCGGATACAACCACCACTTCAGTTTTCATCCTAATTATGAAAATGTTAATGTTTAGGTCTTTTTTAGAAAGGATTAGGCTCAGCCTTCATTTATATCAAGCATCTTTAACAGCCGGAAACAACGATTGCTTCATATCTTATTCCTATTTGAGTCACTAAAGTTCTTCTCTGGAAAAGGTGATCAAAATTGGAATTATTGGAGAAAATTTATCACGTTCCCTGTGCGATAACAGTTCTTTTGATTTGCAGGCTACCCTTTGCTGGAGTGTCCATATCACACTTTATTTATACTGAATTGGCATTGATTCAAAATTGATGTTTGACAGATTCAGTACAATTTTTTAAGGTGGAGCGGGACTTTTGGTAGTAGAGTATTAACTTATAATGATCTCTTAAAGTCAAGAAACAGCTTTGAAGGCTGATGGGAGGAAAAAAGCTCCCAAGAAATCAGTAACGTTACAAAGATTTCTAAGTGCTCGCTGGTCTTCATTTATTAAAAACTATCTCCCTTTAAATTTTCTGCTAGCAAAGTTGAGAGTGAATTAGCATACAGATGCTTCCTCAGAATGCCGACATTTTAAAAAACCTGGGTTTTTCCCTTCCTCTGAGGCAACTCAAAAGAGAATGTCATTAGAGATCTGAACACAGACATGGGGAAAGAAACACAAGTCGCAAATAAACTAGCGTGATTTTGAAATTTCAAAGACCCATAGGCGGCCGAAACAAAAATACTCCGGGTGAAGTACGAAGTGGCAGGCAAAGTAGATCTCTGTGATGCAAGATAGAGAAAAGACTCTAAAATTGTTGTTTATGTGTATTGAAATCCTAGAAGACCAATATGTTTACAATTATTTTTGATACCTAACTACGCTCTCTTGTTTAGGGGAGCAACTTGCCTTTATGATGAATAAAATTATTTTTTTCAGGTGGTTGGCTCTTTTTTAAAAAGATTTTCTCCTGAAAAAAAGAGATAGTGCTAGCAAAGATTGTTTAGGGGAAGAAACTCTGCACCCAGTTGAGAAACACTGAGGTTTGATTCAGGAACTAAGATGGCAGTGCTGGGTGGACAGGGAACTTACTTTGAGAAACTTGGAAACAGAAAGAAAAATAAGAAATCTCTTGGTTTCGGGCAGGTGAAGAAACAGTTATGACAAAGATGAAAAAAAAATATAAAAATCAGTATAGCATATTTAAGAGGCACAGAAAACTTCATGTTTATGTCCAGGATCCACAGTGATATAGAAAACCCTGTAAATGTCTCAAAAAAAATTTACATGTAAATTTGGAGGATTGAATCCAACCTTACCAGGGAGCTGGTGATCGAAAAAGGAATCGAAAATGCCATTTTGGGCCTGGACAGGATTGGTCTGGGCAATGAGGGATGTAAAAGACATTTCCCATGGCATCTGCTGGATTGTGAACAGCCATGAATCCTTGGGGTCTTTTTTTATTTCTTGTCTAAGGGTATTGTTTTGCAAAAGTTGAAGTTAGTGTAGTGACCATCACAACGTCAGACTGCTTTTTTGAGAGGGTCCTTGTGTAAGGATAATAAAGAGAATAATTGGTAAAAAAATGTGTAATAAGTTGAAATTTTAATCTTTGTACAGTTCTGATAAATGCTCCTGAGGCCAAATGTTTTTGGTCTTGCCGTTGAAACATGGTCCAGTAAAATAAGTGAAGTAGATACGGCAGTAAATAGTTAGTATAATGAATAATCTCAGATGTTGGGGTGGATCCATTCATCCCTGTCTAACAATTTTTTCATTAAATTTTATTTTTTCATCGGAGTTGATTGGTTTATCCTTCTATCGGGCGAAGGACCTAATCATTGGACTTCAGAGTCCTGTTCTTGCTTTTTTTGCCTCCTTGCTATCTTCTTTTCATGGACATGGTCCCTGGTAAATATCAAAAATCCCACTGGGGCTGGGGTCAAAGGTCCCAGCTACCGTCTTCACTTTTCTACAGGTCCCTGAAGCCCCTCCAAGTTTTAGGACACCCAGCCTCATTTTCAAGGAGCACACTGAAAGTGAGGAGACACTCTTGTAAATGGGATTTAGGAGCCATGATCTCTTTGGTGCTTCTGAAAAAGCATCAGGAGGGCTGTCGTGCTCCTCCAACACAGACCTGAGCCTTGGCAGCACAGAAACGAGCCCCGAGGCTTTTGCCCCGTCCCCTGTTCTGTTGGTTACACCGAGCTATTCTGGATAGGTCTGTCACCCTTGAGGCAGAAGGAGGCTGGCAGTGCTTCATAACTACATAGGGCTTGGGTTCAAGGGAAACAGGGCGAGCTTTGTTATCTGATCCTTAGAGTAAAAGCAGAAGGTAGCCATCCCTGGGATAAAAGTTCTTACCTAGACACTTACCCATTAAATTGGGACAGAAAAAAAAATTGTGCTTTTTTTTGGTTTAATTTCAGAAGGCTTTTTTAATCTTCTCTAAACTTCCCATCTCCTAAGGATTAAAAAGCTCAAAGCATCCTCTTTGCCTATTCCTTCCCTTCTCCTGGAATTCCAGTTCCTCCCTGAGCTCTTCCCTTCTCTCCAAGCAGTGCCTAGACCTCCCTCTCCCCTCCGCGTAGCACCCTCCACCACACCTTTCCATCCCTCTGCCCACGCGGAGCCCGTTTTCACGTTTTCCACTGCATCAGAAAAAAACCTGTTTCCTTTGCTCTATCGACTCCGTGCTCCAGCGGTGCTGATGCTGCATTTGCTGCTGATCTGGATCTTGCATTTATAACCCGTGTTAGACAATTGTTGCGAGAGCCCCTGTTCACTTTTATGTCCCCGGCTCGTTTTGGTACGTTACCTTTGATATTCTGATTTAATTCTTTTACATAGATTAGAGACAATACAAGCTCCTAACCTGACCGAAGCACTACACTGTATTGACTGCCAATCTCTAAGTCGTTGGGTGAATGCTATTTTCAGAGCGTTATCAGTTCATTAAAGTTTGTTATCGTTGATGCAGTGGCTCTGTACCTTGCTGGTAATCTCCAGTGTAGGATCTTATCAAACACCCTTTTGAAAGTCTAGGCATATTGTATACCATCCGTAACATTTTTCTTGTCTACCTTGGCAGGGATATCTTTGAAGAATTCCAACAAATTATTTGAGCAAGATTTCCTGCTCATAAATCCACGTTGGTTGACTCTACTCAAATTAGGATTTTCAGCGTGTTTCCTCACTAAATCCTGCAAAACTGTTCCTATTCTATTTTTCATAACTATAAATCGTGTTATGTTAATTTGTTTATATTATGTTTTAGAAAAATATTTCATATGTATGTATTCCTTTGCATATGCATGTGTACACAAAAGTGCGTATATGTAATGGAGACTATATTGAAGTATATTGGGCTTTAAAGCTGAATATGTTAAAATAGTTAATGCGGTATAAAATGCAAAGGATAGAGCTAGGGACAGATCTTTGGCTGGAGTAAATGAATTTGACTTTGAATACGTTTTGCTAACTTAAATGGTGTTAACTTGATTTATGTGAGCTGAGGAGTTAACCCTTATGCACTGCAGTTGCGTTACTTCAGTGCCAAGAGATCAAAATGACTGTTGGGATGCTTCTTAACATTTCTGATTTATTACAGATCTCTATCTACATTTCTTGTGGATTTCTTTGGCTCAAGAAGTGTATTTTTTATTTGCTGCTGCAAAAATAATCCTCAATGTTTTATTAAATTCTATGAGTTATATAATATTTTGTTTCAGATTAGTAATTTCTTATGCTTTATTTTTCCATTGTTTAACTATTTTAGGATGTTTACTGTCCTTCCCAGATTTCTGTTCACATCTTTATTATGTGGATCTTTATTACAATGATGAACCTGGCAATCTCTGGTAAATACAGTAAATGATTAATATCACATTCATGCTTAGTTTGATTGTAATATTGGAAAGCCAGCATTTTACACAGAAAACAGCCTCCCTCCCCCCGCCTTGAATTGACATCAAATGAAAAATTCAGGACTAAAACAAATGGGATTTGTATAATCTAGTTCTTAATGGACCTCTTTAATGGGTGCTGTAGTTTGGTCCTCCATAAGGAGGGTGCTCTGCCTTTTGTGGTGTCCAGGGCTCTCTGCTGAAGTGCTATGATACTTTGCATGAACTATAGCCTAGCGTATAAATTACGGCAAGGTAACAAGCAGTGGAGCATTGTGGTTATGATTCCAAACAGAAACGTTTTTTCATGGAAAAGCAAAATCTTAATTTTTCCAAGTCTGCTTCTTTTTTTTAATAAAAACTGGGCTTTCCCCTGAAAGAAGATTAGTTTTAATGAAAATAATTAATCTCTTTTTAATCAGTGAGAAAGCTTTTGACCAACCTGAGATCACCTTTTTCTCACCTGTGGCAGAAACATGAGATGGCAATCATATTCAAGAGAGTTGAGCTTTTTGTACAAGCCAAGGGAAAAGCAAGGCAAAACAACATTCATTTAAGCCAGGAAGATTTTAGTGGATGCCACAGGTTCTTCATGCATTACTCAGCATCCTGGGAACATGTCAAACCCCATGGGGGTCCCTAAACTCCACTCCACCAGGGTTAGACACCTTTCTTCCAATGCCAGAGGAGAAGTTTGCAGTGTTGTACAAAGCCTGTTATCAACTGCTGGTGCCTCCTTTCATGTAAGTAGGTGATGAAAGTGTGTCCTGAGCCCACGGGAAAACCAAGTCAATTTTAACATTGGTCTGAAGGAGACCTAAACCATGAAGACCTCAGCTCCAACAAGCTTTGATGGTTGCTGCCTGCTCCTCTTGCTGGAGCTCTTCTACCTTGGGGAAGAACAGGATTTTAAGTACCTGCTACGAGGTATGTTGATTATGATACATTGGTTAGATATGTAATATATGGAACTGGAGATCAGTCTTCTGGTCATGGGACCGCACGAGGTCGAGTCCATTTATAAACTGCTAAGCCCTTGGGCTGGTATGTCAGGAGCAAAAATATCTAAACGAGAAACTATATTTGTAAGTCCTGAGAGATGAGGTCCCATCTTTGAAGTCCAGTCAGAAGAACTTTTTAACCAGAATAACTGCAAAGCATCCTCCACTAAAGCGTATTTCCTTTCCCCGGTTCACTACTATCAGATTGCCATTATTGTGTGTTATTGGCACATTTCGCCCCACCACTGTCAATTCTTTTACTCTTAGTAAGATTTTCCTCTTTGAGTGAATAATAAGAGAATATTTGGGCTTTCTTAATTGTTCTTTTGACCTGAGTCTATTTACTTTGTGAATGTCCCAAGCTTTTC
Organism: Tringa tobata; assembly: GCA_033628505.1. Classification (NCBI taxonomy): domain Eukaryota; kingdom Metazoa; phylum Chordata; class Aves; order Charadriiformes; family Scolopacidae; genus Tringa; species Tringa tobata. The sequence continues at coordinate 4,280,136 of JAHREE010000229.1, forward strand.
TTGATAAGAATGTTTTCTATTGATTTATCCCTTAAATCTATGAGGATCTTTAGGATAGCGAGGTTTGAACTCCCTATCATTAACTTTAAAAGTTATATTGAAATAAAATGTAATTAAAGTTAGATTTTATAATTAAAATTAATTTTATAACAGTATACATGCCTATCTCCAAGTATGGGGCTCAGCATAGCCACTGGCTGCTCAGTGGACTAATAGCATTGCCACTACAAACAAACTTTGTTAGCTTCCACATAGTTATCATACCAATCAATACCTGAATAATTAAATTCCTCCATTATCAAATTCTAGTCTTCTTTATCAGCTTTTCTTCCACCAGTAATTTTGTTGTCTTAATCTGGTTTCTTCTCTGAAAGTCTATAGCAACCTTGGATTTTCACTAGATAATCTTTCCTTTCTTTTCTGTTAAGTTCTCTAACCCAAATTATTTAATGCCAAAATCCAAACTCTTTAAAGAAGATTCCACTGAATGGAAGTTTGATCAAACTGTATTTTGTTTTGTTTTAATACAGACTACTAATTTTATCTTGTCTCGCCCTTGAGTGAAATCCTATATATGTAAGTATTTGAATCTGCCATTAATTTTCTTGATTCATTCTCTTATTGATTTTCTTTCCAACTATTTCCATCCAATGTATCTAATAATTATTAGAGATGAGGCAAGAACCAGATGCCTGCATCCGTACCCCCTCTGAGCTTTGTAGTTCATGCCCATCTTTAATCAACATAAATGTGAGCAAGGAGCTTTCCCAGACTAATACCAAGTTCTTTAACATTGCAATCTTGCCTTCAACTTTTTCTGTTGCAAATTTTTTGATTTTGCATTTTGACACACTTCTGGTTGGAGGTGGCTTCTTGAGAAAAACATTTTAAGTCATGAAGCCCCACAGTCTCCTTAGACCTGATGCCAAGAGACTTAAGCAGAAAGGAAGAGGAAGGGTTCCTGCTCTCTCTTATACTCCTGCAAATGCAGTGAGGCCAAATCACTCCAATTGCTTTCATCTGTTCATTACTCTATAAATGCAACACTTTCCCAAAGAAATTCAGTGTTGAATGGAGTTAGAAAGTGGGACACAAAACAAATGGGGGTGATAATGAATTGAAGTGACAATCTGAGGAGCTCGTAGTGCTTCATAAGCATTAATTAATTATACCTTACTAGATCCCAGCGAGGTAGGTATTGTGGCCCGTGCTTCAATCCTGTCTGTGGTGTGCTATTTCTGTATCTTGATATCATTTTGTTAATGTGCATTCTGATGAGCGGACTGAAATGGTGTCTGACTAGTAGAGATGACTGTGCATATATTTAAGCTGTGAATATTCTGCATGATGAGCCTTCATATGGAAACAACATTTTTTTTTTTTTAAATACAGTCTTGTTTCTGAATAAAAAGTGCATGAAAAATAAGTTATCTAGAGACCATTGAAGGGCTACTGACGACGTATAGCTATGTACAATATGTTACTCATTTTGTTACTGCATTAGGATAAGCAGAGGTTTTGTTTCTGTTACTGAAAACCTGAGTGCACTTCAATACTTGTTAATTTTTCTTTCCTTTGTAATATATTATATCTAATTGCTGCAAGAATTTAACCTACAATTTTAACTGCAATTACTAGAGGTGTGAAGAGCACCTGGATCTCTTATTAATACATTATTGAAGTTATTCTGAGATTTCATTGCAAGAAACATGCTTTGTTTTCAGTACTGATATAGAGCTTTGACTCCTAATGAGTGCTTTCCCCCTTTTTTCTCCATCCTCCTCTAAACAAGATGTTGTTTATTACTTGAAACATTATATGTAAGCCCCAAGAATATGTTACATGTGACTGGAGTTTTGGCAGACTTTGAGAAACTGAAGTTTCCAGAAATTTTGCTATGTTTAAAAACCAGAGCCATGTTTTAAGGAAAGATTTCTACTTCCAAATGTGTGGTTGCCTGAACCTTTTACATTTTCAAGTCAGATTCCTCTGCCAAATAACACACTGTACCTTAACTATAATAAAAAAGCAGAGACTCTGTGTTTATAAAAACATTGCAGGAGCAACTGTGATCATATTTCTTGAATTTATTCTATTCGTGTGCTCAAATATGCATTTTTATAGTAAGCTCTCTATTGCACCGGTCACTTACAGGAGTAGAAAATGACATGTAGAGGCAGAAGGCTGGCATAATACAACAAACCAAACTGGTAAAGTACAGGAATTCGGAGCCAGACCAAAATATGAGGTCAAGGAAGTTGCTCTTATAATAATAGGGTTATCTGTTTAATGTGTGATCTGGCAGTGATACGATGCTGACCATAAGCAATTATGCATGTTTCTAAACTGGTGGTATATGAGCCCTAAGTAACTATATGCAAGATAGACGGCCTGTGAGAAATGGGCACTCACTCTATTCTTGTGGTTCTTTTTGCTTAATGTCAATTAAAATTACAGCTTAGTAATAGATAGAAATCCTCCTAGTGTAAAATAATGTCTATATTCACTCGATCGGTTGCCATATACTTAAAATCCTATATTGAAACCAGTTTTATGAAGCGGGCTCCTGTCTGAGCTGATAAATGCTGCGTAATATTCTTCTTAACAGACATGTGGTTAGACATGCCATTTCAAACTCCCTGGTTATTATTTGAAACAGCTTTCTTTACAATCAAGTTCTAATGTCGGCCTCCGTGAATGATGCCCTTGTTCTGTATTTTGTTGTGCATGAGCCTCAAATGAAGCGCTGCCAATGTACGTTCAGCTGCCTGGTGATGACCTAGTAGGAGTTAAAAGTAGGAAAGTCTTCGTGGTACCCAACAGCCTGAGCACAGATTAGGTCCTGGGGGATGCTGTGCTGTGGCCAGGGCGCTGAAACCAATTTTTCATGACTTTGGTGAACTCACTGGACAGTGTATCTTCTTATTAGCTTTTAATAGATTTGGATCCCACTGTTAAAATAGCCTCTATGTCCTCCTCTGTAAATTAGGACTGTGATTGTTTTCCTGGGCTTAGGAGGATCTGGCTAGAGTGGAAGCTGTGTGGTTGAGCTAATTGTGGCAGGAACTGTGCTAATGAGCTATGAAGACACCCAAGAAAACCTCTTCTCCCTAAGAGCAAGCAGTTCCACACAACTTGGCTCCTTCAGTACCAGTCCTGTGATCACTGCTGTCAGTATTCAATGCCTTGAAGCTCTGCCTTTGCACAGAAGGAGCTGTGGTCACCAGCCCACCCTCCCTGCCCCTGAGCACCATCTAGAAATAATCACTTAAAAAGCAGCATGTGACTTCCTTAAAACAAGTCCCAGCTGAGGCTTAAAGCAGATGGCTTCCTAAGGACTTCTGAGGGCACTTCACATGGCTTTGGACATTGCAGAGGTAATGGCGTGATGTATATTCTTAGCAAACTCAGCACTGATACCTACCAGGCATCCCGGAGAGAAATAGTATGTCTTTGTTGCCTGAAAGACTGAATTGAACAAGGATTTAATGACCAGAGCACATCGGTTAATCGTTGGTAATTTAGGAGCCCTATCAGTAATCTTGCAATAGTGGTTACGTAGCCATGGACTTTCACATCGCATCAATGCACATGCTCTGGCTGTCACTTCAAGGCTCCCCAGATATAACCTTTCATCCTTTTACTTTTCAGAAGCAGAAAAATAAGGGCTGCAAAAATCCGTGGTTGTGGGGTAGAACTAAGTAAGGAAACATAACTGCTTACCGAAAAGCCACCCCCTCCGAGTGAAATGTCAGGGACACAATGGGCACTATTATTCTGCTCCTTTACAACCAGATTGGGGGTTTATGTTAAAGTCCGTAGAAAAAGGCAGCAGCATCCTATCAGTAAAGTATGCTTCTGGTCAGCTTTCAGCGCTCTTTTTTTGGAGTAATGCTTCCAGAAGAGCCCCTGTGCCCCTAGGCAGCCCCATGACTTGCTGCTCTGGGTGGGAGGCAGCTGGAGGAACTACTTTCTTGCCTGCTGCTCCAGTACACGAGGGATATTATGGCCCTGTTCCCCTTGTTAAAGTCATGCAAGGCAAATGTTCAATCCCTCGTATTAAATTAGAACTCAAGTATCATGAAATGGTCATGTGCAACAAATGGCTTAGTCCATCTAATGGTCTCTGTTTCTGCGGGTTCCTCACATTGAAAGAAAGAACATATTATTTGTTAGGGCAGGGTGGGTTTTTTTCAACTTTTTCCATAATGTGTGTCTTATTTTAAGGGAAAATTGTCTCATTGAGTTTATCTCCTCCCATTCATGGTCATGTGGACCCTCTACTACTTTCTGGTAATGAAATCTGTAGTTTGCAAACACTACAGCAATTGTCTCCATGGAAAAGTTCTGATAGGAAAAGAATATTATTTTAACCTTTTTTATTATGATTTAGCTACTGGAAACAAGGAAAAGGTCCAGGACTACTCTGCTACTCATCTCTCTGTAGACTGTCAACAACAACTCCACAGACAAAGCTGGGAACCCACAGTTCTGTGTGGTAAGTATTTGGATGCATTTTCAAGTAAGGTGAGAAAAATAACGTGGGTTGTGTTAGCTGATATCCTGCTATTTGTAAATGTTTCTGTTGTTTAAATAAGCACAGTTTAAAAAAAATAATAATATATATTCCAGGTGACCTTGTAGCTTTTTCTTGGCATGTGGCATTCTTGTGGGTGAATGAAGAGTTGAAAATATCTTTATATACCAAGTTAATTCTAGTGAGTGAAATAGGCACAGAGCAATTTGCTAATGTTGGGAAGGTTTCCTTTGGAAGGTGTCCTAGTGTCTTGGAATAATCTTCCTAGAAAATAATGGAATTTGCCTTCTATAGTGGAATGTCAAGGAAAATATTCTGTTCATTTTAACTGGAGCCACCTCAGAATTTAGCTGTCTGGGGAAGATATTGATCTTTATATATAGATGCAAAATGTTTGTAAATTTGCTGGTTGGGAAAGCACATTTCACTAAGCTGGAAAATTTTCTTTAGAATATGCCTTTTTCTGTGAAATTTTTGGTCAGAAAGAGTTAAAATATTTCCCTTTGATAATATGGAAATAAAACTGCTTAACAAGACAAACGTTTCCCTTCAATTTTATAATTTTGGTTTTGCATTTATTTTAAATGATATATTAGATTAACCTTCTGTATTATTTCAACATCATTCAAATGAGTGCTTTTGATGTTTCCCAATCAACATTTTTTGGACCATCTTTCCCATGAGAAATTTTGACTTTTTTGTTCCTATTCATTATCGAAAACACTCTTTTTCTCCCCAGTCTTTGTATCTAATGTGTTATCTACATCTAGCATCTCTAACTCAATAATGTTAATCTGCAAGGTGGTGCTGGGGACTCTGAGCATGGGTGGGTGCAGGCAGTAGGTGGGTGCAGAGGCAGCTCTGTAGGAAGCCTCATTTTATCTGTGTTGTCTTTCCTACGAGGTCTGAGTCTTATCTATGTAAAAATAGGGTTATTGTTTGCATTTTAAACCTTTTGGTCATCTTTGGGGAGCGTGATGTAGGTGATGGTTTAGGAACATTGACCTTAAAGCCTTGTCTTGGGGTCCTGTTAGACAAGTAAGTGGTTTTCTGCGGGTCTATGGACGTGAGTCAGTTCATCTTGAGCACAGAAGCCCTGCGTTTGGGTGAGGAAAGTGGGACCCGTAGCAGGGGGGCAGCAGGTTGTTGAACTCATCCAGCTGTCTCATCTAACCATTCCTCCAGTGTTATGTGAGCTAATGGATAGGGTGCATCATCTCTAAGAAAAGTCAAGTGGCAGTGTCTTAAAAATAGCTGTAAGAAGTGAATGAATTTCTCATGAAGGGGCAAATAGGTCTTCACCTCCAAATTCCCATTATTTTTGGTTTTTGAGTCTTTGAGCTGTCTCTTGTGGAAAGTGTTGCAGGAGTGGGAGAGAGAGCTCCAGGAAAATGGATGAAGTCTTTTGCTTGCCTTCTCTTTGGCAGCACGATCATTGTGGAGGCCAAAAGGATCCTGTTGCCCAACCCTACAGAGCTTGATTATCCGTTTGGAGATCCATTTGAGTTACTCTAGAGCTTGGCACGTCCCCAGTTTGCCTCCCTGGTATCCTGCGGGCGTTCTCCCACTTCAGCAGCACATCTTCTGCAGGAGCAGTGCTATTCCTCCCCTGCAGCCCGTGTGGCAGAAGCTGTTTGCCAGCCTCTGTGGGAGTTGCTGCTACGTTCGGGGATACGTACGAGTTTTGAAGTAAAAACACGACTCGGAATAGCTCCGCCTCACTCCTTTTCCCTAGAAACACGACTTCAACAAGGCTTACTTTGAGTGGTGTCTGCGAGGTGCTGAGGGTATGAAAGCACATTGCAGAGCAAGCAAGCTCATATCATCAAACACAGCAAGCTAGTACAGAAATTTAAGTAATGTGGTGCGGTGCCGATCTAAAGTGGTCTGGAATACAATAAAAGGTGAATCCTCTTTCAGAATTACAGCAAATAATTTCTTTTTTTTTCTCCCTGGGCAGGCTTTGAGGATGGCAGTAGTTATTCTTGTATTTCTTCCCAGTCGTTTTGGATGTGACTGAAACTGGTTGTTCGTAGGGTTGGACTCCAACTGAATGAGAGGGTTTTGCTCCAGCCTCTGCCTGACCTTGGGTTACAGGCACTTCAGACAGCAAAAGCAGAGCTGCACAAATAACCCGCTTCATGGCTAAGTTGTGTTGGCTCCATGAATACGAGTTGGGATGGGTTTCCATCAGGGTAGGCTGGTTTGCAGCCCAGCTCGTCCTGGAAGAGAGTGTGGGACTGCTTTGGGAAAAAACCAAAACACAAAACAACCAAACAAATTTGCTTAAAAAATAATTACTGTTATAGTCCTTCCCAGAGCGGAGGGGAGAAGGATGGGGGGAGGCACACAGGAGGCAGCAGAAATGCATTATGCATTTATTTTTAAGTAGTAATGTATCCGAGTCGTTTCAAACCATATTTATTCTCTGGGATGTTTATGTGTTCGTGCTGAACGTGGAATAACAGAGCATATAAGGATATATAATATTAGTGAAGAAGAAAATGACTGCTATAGTACTTTCCACTCTCAGTTCCTTCTCCACTAATGCCCTTACACCTTTCTTTTTCAGGCTTTTTGTAGCATCCTAAACAGAAGGATATTGAAGGGAGCTGATTCTGCTTTGATCCTTATGCTTGTTGTCAAAGCGCTTGGGATTGAAGAGACTGTTGGCTACAATTGACTGTGACAATTAGGAGATGATCAGAGCCCTAGAGTGGAGCACTTAAAGGGTAATTTACATGTCAGTTTGTCGAATAAAAAAAAGATATTCAGCTAAGAATTTTTTTTCCCCTTAGAGCCTTGTAAACTGCAATTTGTGCTCTAGTAAGAAAAACCTGGCAGAGGAGTTAGGATAGCCATTTCCATTTGAAAAGAGGCAATCATAAGGCCACTGCTGAGCCTATTGTCCACTAAAAATGCTGATTTGCAGTCAGGGAGTGAAAGAGTGGAGCCATCACTAAATAGAACCTCGTGCAAGGTAACTCCCCCTTGGTGGCTTTCTAATGTTGGCTGAAGGTTTTATATACCTTAAATCCTGCATTTACTATCATTATAACATTGTTACTGATCATGAATGTCCTTTATCATAACAAAAAAAAATGAAGGTATTGAGGGGGAGGTGGGTGGAACAGGAGCTACCAGCCAGTTGATAGGCTCACGCCAGCTATCTATTGTATCACATCTTTCTTATTCTCTTGCCTTTTGTATGCCATCACAATTTTCTTCTTGTCACCCTTTGCACTTTGCCATTCAGGCACCTTCCATAACAGTTTTCTCATAGGTTTTCCATACCTATTTATACTTCATTTTAGATGCACTCCCAGTAGATTTTTTTAGCATTTTCCATGTTTAACCTGCTGGGAAAGGAAAAGAGAGAGGGAGGTGACAGTAGCTGTTCAGTTCAGAGTTTGCCTTTCTGTAACTGTGCTGTGATTAGGCTGTAATAAAGACTGTATAACACACAAGTCTGAGAGGACTGAAATTAAGGCAGCTAATTATTAAATAAACTTACTTGTGATCAGGTTTTTTGTTTTTTTGTTTTTACATGATAGCTTGGATGAACCTAAAGTTGCTTTACTGTAGAGTTACATGAACTTATAAAAATATCAAAAAACAACACCTCCCTCATTATTCTGGTTGGTGTGAGCTGTAGCATATGTGATATTCCAAACAGTTTAAGGAAGGGATATTAGTAGATACATATGAGGCTCCAGTGTTTGTATATGCAAATAAGTGTATTTATTTTGAGGTTGCATCATAGGTTTTTCTTCCAGAGATGGCACTGGGTCTGTTTTATCTCCCCAAGGGAAGAGATGCTTATGTATTCCAGTTTGGGAACCGGAATTAAAGTCTTTGCTTTGTCACAATTACGACCAAGTAGCCTTTGTTGCCCAGATGCGTGTTGCCATAAAAACCCAAGGGCTACGGTCCTGGGAAAGTTTTGTGGCTTTCGGTAAAAGCCAAGCATGTACACAACAGGTCTGATTCTGATCCCAGTGGCAGATCCTGGTCAAACACCACTGATCTAAACAGATTTGGGATTTCTGTTGGTGGCAGGAGGATAAGGATCAGGCACTCTGTGCCCATAGGGTCACAAAAATGCCCTTTCCTTAGTTATATGCCTTATGTCCTTAGGCTTTTGGTACGTTGAGCACCAGACAATGAGGTTTCTATTTCTCAACTTGTGCCAGCAATGTGTTTTAACCTGGCTTCTGTACATGGAGAAGAAATACTTCAAATTATTTCTCAACTGTGCATTTCTCCTCTTCATTGTAAGGTTCAATTCAAAGTAAATCTTTGAATACATGGGTTTTCTTCTTTAGAGAATTGTTATGTTTTGTTGTCATTTTCTCCAGGATGCTATAGATGTGAGCTGGTGGCTTTTACCCTCTCTTGCTGTTGTAGTAAACTTTTTTTGAACATCCCAGTGTTCGTATGTGTTTCTCTCTGTATCCAATGTGAAGAACAAACAGGAATAAGTGACATAAAATATGAAGAGTAAACAGTGGGAGTCTGGAATGACTTTGGCTTCATATGTATCTGCAGAATGGAGAGAGTGGTAAATCTGTATTTAAAAAAAAAAGGGCATAGCAGGAGGTCCTCGTCTCCCAGGTAATGGCTAAATGACGAGCAGATGAGCCATTGTCATATTGATTTAAACATTTTGTTCCAGCCAGTCACGATTAACTTTGATTTGTTCTTACTCCTCTTACAGGTTTGCATTTTAAGGACTCTCAGAGTACTAATTGTACAAAATTCTAGTAACTGCATATTCTCTTGCTGGAAAGGTAATGAATGAATGTTTTGGGTTTCCCTGAACTTTAGAGTTAACTTAATTTTTTGAAATAAGTAGGAAGAAGAAAGCTTTGTTCAGTGGCAATGCATTTTGAAAAGTCTTCATTTCTGGGGTGTAGGTTAAAATAAAATCTTCCCTTAGACTTTTGGAATGTAAAGTTGATTAGAATTTAACTGAGATGTGCTTTTTAAATGAATTATCAAATCTACTGTTCCCGTTACTAAATATAACTCTTAAATAAATTAATGTACATCTTGATCATAATGCCAGAAAGCATATTATGGTGTCCCTAGAATTGCCTTTCTTGCTCAAAAATACGTAGAGAGCAAAAGTCTACATATTCACAGTAAAAATATACTTCTTTATGCAAACCTGGGTTATACAGATTTAGATCTAATTTAGGTTTTAAGTTCATGAGAATAAATCATACCAGTGTAACTGCTTTTTATATGTGAGAAATTATATTCACGTTAAGGCATTGTACAACTTGACTTCTATAGGTTTGAAATAGTTAAAGATCATGAAAAATTATGTGTAGTGAAATACTATGACCCCATTCAGTACCTATCTTCTCATTCAGTCTGAAATATATCCCTTTATTGCTTTGTGAATTAATAATATGATGTTGGACAACTACAGATGACTTCTTGTTAATTAGAATTAGAATTTCAGATGCGTCCTATGATGCATCAGAACTTTCTCTATTTTCTGCTAAATAGGACACACCAAGTGAATAACAAAATGTTTTTCAAGAGCAGGAAGGGAAAATGATCTCCTGATCTAAGAAAGATGTTACCTTGAGGGAAGGCACCTAACTTAATGTCTGGTTTTCAATGATATTCCTCAAAATTGTGGCACTTACTCAAAACTGGATGTTTGAGCAAGTGTTGAACTAGAGATCCATAATGTGAAAAAGTCATCTGGTCTTGTGGTGGTAGAGAATGTACTGGGTATATGGCTTATAGTTACATAAACTTGTAGTCTTTACTAATTGGTCTCCTTACTTAATCAGACCAGATCTTCATGTGATAAAGAAAGTAAATATAGCTCCACCATTAACTATGAGGCAGTGGAAGTTCCACAAAATGTATTTTTATCTGATAAATATAAGAGAGGACAAGAACACCCTTTGAATGTACTTCTCAGAGGACCACACTATTCTGGGTGTCTCATCTTAAGTGCATTTGAAAATTTATCAGGTGTTCCTCTGCATTTCCTGACTCCCATACAGTCTTGAAAAATATTACCCTAGGTGTAATAGTGGTGCTGTATTTTTGGTTTCACTGTATCTTAAATAATTCTAAAACTGAGAATTGAACCTTTATTCATCTTGCCTCCTTTTTCTTTCAAGCTGGGCCTTACTACAGAGTTTGGATTAGAAGCATAGTCACATGAGTGTCTGTTCCGATGAAGTTTTCAAAAACAGGGGAAGAAAAAAAAATGTCCTGGTGCAGGTTGTTTTTCAAGATTTCCTCCCAAAATGCAAAGCTAGGACCAAATTTACTGCCAATGTAACTGGAGTTTGTTCTGTTGGGGCAAACAGAGGTGAGCTCATTTCTGTCTATTCAACATGTTGACCCAAGTTTTGCTTTTTGAAGGCAAATGTAGAGCTGAATTGTGAACCTTTTGAGATGTTACTTTCTTATGTGAGAGTGCCTTTACCCTAAATTCAGTAAGTTGGCTCTAATTTCAAATAAACTTCTAACCTTGAAGGCCCCTGCCATGGTCATGTGTTGGTTTGCCAACTAAACCCAGTACAATGTCCTAGCCCAGTAGAGTCCTTGGAAGGACAGACCTTACCACTGAGTTCATTGTGCTTCATTAAGGGATGTGGATGAAACCAGATCATTCCCATACCCGTCCAGGGGCTGCTGGGTGCGTTAGTGCACATCAACTCATATCAGGTCCGGCAGGACTGGTCCATTTAGATATACCCAAGCAAAACCCCCTTTCCTCTGTGATTACTGGAGTTGGAGCTGCTTATTCGCCCCAGTGATGGTGACAGCAAAGTCAGGCTGAAAGGGGAAGAATCATTTGTATTTGCCTTCAGAATGCTGAGGCTCCGATAAAAAACGCGCAAGAAATATTGGGCAAAATAGAGATCTGCACATACATATTAATTCATTATTTATATCATTCAGGTTTTTAACAGTTAGCAATGGTGATGACATGAATATTAAACTGCGGTGTTAAAGTGGCTCTTAGGTGAAGGACAGTAGAGAGGCAGAACGTTTAATTCTGGTGAAGTGGAGAGGCACCCCAGTTGTGCTCAGTGCCACCAGGTACTTAATCAAGAGAGCTCAATACCTCCTTAGCCCAAAGCATGAGGGTCGGCCCGTTTATCATCCATATGGTCTGTTTTCTTTACTGTACAAGGTACAGGACGCGAAGAAAGAAGAAGGAACCTTCTCATTCAAAGGAGGATGAGATGACAGCTACTGTGATAATCTGAGCAGACAGGTATGTGGTTCAAAAGCTGCATGAGTGAAGGTGATAGTGTTATTCTACATGTTGTTCTGTGTTAACGTAGTCTATATGTTGTCCTATCATGACTGAGGTAGTGTTGGTATCTGCCACCACTCCATGGTGTTAATGTTGGTTCTGTGTGTGACTCGAAGAGTAACCTGTGTTACCTTCTACTCAGGGTCTCACTTCAGTGACATCAGTGTCACTACACTGATTTCTACCAGTTGGAAATCATGATAATTTTATAGCAGCTGGGATACCTATTCCTTCCCCAAGTAAAAGAAAAGATGGTAAATGATAGGGCTTCCAAAGCACAACTATATTTATTGTTGGCTATCAAAAGGAAATGAATGACACTTTGCATTCTTATCCGAGACATAAATGGAAATGCCTTTACTCTGTACTAGAAAGGAAAATCACGAACAATTCAGAATCCCACTTTGCTTTCCTAAATATGGTTACTATGATGTTATGAGTCTGGTGGTATTTCATAAGAATAATCTTTTATAACCTTTATTATGGAACATACATATCTGGATGTTTAACATGTTCCTCCTTTTGCTGTTGGATGTTCAAACACTGGGAAAAATAACATGGCAGAAGGGTGAAGGTAACAATGGAGGAAGCCACAACCCAGCAGACCTCTCATTTGAGCTTAACCTGTCAACGCCCCACCAAGGAAGCATCACTTGCTGGTGTTTACTTTGCCTTTATGCTGAATCCTTACCTAAAGGAGGATATGTCCAGGAGAGAAAAGTTTGAAGAACAGAGCTGAAGAAATGTGCTAGCTGTATTGTACCTGTGATCACGGAAGGTTGTTCAAGGTAAGCTAAGGTGTAACTGTGAAAAAAAGATGTAGGGCTGCTTTCCCACTTGCCTGCCAGTAAAGCTGGAGATTTCTGTCCTGTTTTCCCCAGGTCTGGATGGGAGAGGCAATTCCCAACGGAGACGATCCTGGGACACCCTCATAGTAAACGTGGCCTTAGTCATGATCACAGAGAAATAATTTCTCTTGACCACACCCAGCACTTTGGCTTTGTTGTATATACAATTAACAGATTAGAGCCTGCACTTGGAAACAAAACAGAAGACAGGCTTAAAAATGTACTTACTGAGCCGTAGTCCCTAGTTATGTATGCGGTTGTAACTCCACTCAGGCAAGTGGCATTGGTCTGCGTGGAGCAGGGACCCACACCTGAGCTCCAAGCTCTTTGGTATCATTTCAGGGCCTCAGATGGGACAGCGTGGAGCAAAGCAGCCCCTAATATCAGTGTGGATCTTTCTCTAGCAACAAGTAAAGAGAAAATGGTTATAAGTTACTGCTTTGAGCATCCTATCTTATTAAAAACACACACAAGTATCTCATGAAGTCCATAGCTTGACTTCATTTAGACAATTCCACTTTTCATTCAATTCGTGATACCAGCCAGGCTCTCGAGTCACAGACAAAACCACGGGCTGAACATGTGCCAGAAATGGGGCCAAGAGACCCCCGGATTCAGGTACCGCTGCTAAAAATCCAGCTCTTGGGTCTCTGTGTGGCCCCTGGTCGGACAGATGCTGACCCCACGTGTGGTTGTGGAGGCGGGATGCTGGCCCCACGCTGTCGTAAAAACCCAAGCCTGTGAGAACTGAAGCCTCCAGTTTGCGGCGCTTTAAATAAGTCTGAGGCTGATGAGAAAATTAGCTTTGACATTCTGAATTCATGCTGAAAAGTGTAAGGGAAAATGGGATGATTGTTATTAATAATCAGTAGCAGAAGTCAAATGTCTGAAGGACTAGTTGAACTGTAATGATACCCTCTTAAAAGTTTGAAATGAACTCTTCATGGAAGTTTAAAACTTGGGATATTAGTTCATGTTCGTTTCTTTAATGTCTGATTAGCAGAAAGCGTAGAGCAGATGTTTTTCCCCTTTCTTCAGAGATAGCTAACTTTTGCCTATTCCTTTAAAATGTAAAATATGCATCACAGTTTGGAAAACATTCACAAAAGATTACTTCATACTGTGAACTGGAGCTGCCTTCCAGAGGGATACGTTATAGTCTGGTCAGATGCAATTGCCTGCAACTGCTATTGCCTCTTTAACAAAGTTTTGCCATCAAGATAAACTTTCATTAACAACTCAGCATAGCTTGGGATACATTATTTATAAGCCAGTAATCTCTCCTTTAAGGATATATAGAGCCAGATACTGAAATAATGCGAAAACTGCAATTTTTCCACTGGAGATGATGGAAGTGCATTTGCTTACATTTATTCCCTATTCCATTCCAGTGACATTCCAACTATAATTTTAATTCTTCTGTAAAGAAAATATTTTGACAACAAAGAAAGACATTAATGATGATTGAAACTTGCTTTTTCTCTCCTTTTCCACCCGCACTGTTGTTTTTCAAAGCACAGTGTCTTTTTTTTTTTTTTTCCCCAATATTTGTTAAAAAGTCCCTTTCTCAAGTGAGTGAAGAGCAAAACGAGCCCGTCGGCAGGGAAAGGGTGCAGCCCCCTCCCAGGTGGGAATAGACACTCACTTGTATTCTCTTCCTTTGCCACCATTTTGTTACAGCCCTGAAAAGCAGCAAATGGTGGGTATTGTTTCTTTGCAGGGTATGGTTTTGTACTGGATCCATGTGCAAAGTGTAAACATGTCATCAGTCCTCATTTGCTATATCCAAAAACATTCCCCATGTCCATATTTGATTTTCAAGTGCATCTGTGCACTGATTGAAACCCTCCCAACATGCTGCTACACAAATGCAAACCCACACATTGCTGATTTTGAATCAAATGCTCTTATGCTTCCACACTTCCATTTCAAAGTTTGCCTCAGAGTTGCAGTATGTGCCCTTTTAACACATTTTTTCCCCCCACTTCTCACAAAGAGATCCCTGTGTTCATCGCAGGAGCCCGGTGCAGTCTTTTCCATTTTGTTCTTATTTATTCCTTGGAGCCTGCTTTTATTTTCGCAGCTTATTTATCCTTTGTTTACAGCCCACTTGTGCTTTTAAGCAACAAAACCAATATTTAAACAAAGGAAGTAAAATGCTGAGTTATAATATAGGAATTTGCTATAGATAGAAAGTTGGATTACAAATAGCAATGCATTTTGCTATTAATGTAGTACTTCAAAAAAGGAGAGAGAAAAAGCTTATTGAGTTGCAAATTATCCAGAAAAGATGAATCTCTTACAAAGTATGATGGAACATTTTCCTTCTAACGCCCATCAAACTCCTACTCCAAAAAAAAAAAAAAGGGTGGGGGGGAAGCCAAAATATGAGTGCAAAGTTGTAATTTTAAAGCAAATTGTGTTGCACCTAATTATGTTTTTTCCATCCCTCCTGACGTACGAGAGTTACCTTAGCTGCAGAGCTCTGTAGTACCCTTTGCCTGTCATTTTTAATCAGGTTGTTTTAGGTAATTTTTGTTATGCCCCTCATTACTGAATTGTTTATCAATAGGTGCACCAAGTGTCACTAGCTTTTCTCATCAAGCCAGGTCTGACAAAGAGCTGCAGTGCATGGGAAAGAGGCAGCTAGGTGAAACTAATGCCATAGATGTTTGATTCATTAGGAGCTTATTGTTAACGGGGATGTCTGATTGTAAAGGCTCAGTCAAGCAAAAGAGTGCAGAGTAATCAGTCGGATTTATAGTTTGCAGGGCTCAAAAAAAAAAAAAAAAGAGAGAGAAAAAAAAAATCAACATAAACCTTTGGATATAGCAGAAACAGAAAAATCCCCTTTGGGCAGCCCTAACCTGAGACCAGCCAAATAAGGTCATGCTACATGAAGGTTGCCTGTTAGGTGATGGAAGATATAGGAGGATTAGAGCCATATGGCATGGCCTATCATACCTTCTGACTTAAGATAACAAAGCCAAGCTTTGTGCTTAGCTGTTTTTGACTGACATCATCAATTTTATTTTATGTTGGTCACCTCCGGTAACAGGAAAAAATGGCCTAGGGTTGATAACACATGCCTGGGTGGTTTTTTTTTTTTGGGTGGGTTTTTTTTTTTTTTTTTAGTATTAAGATGCCTTACAGCCAGTTTTGCGCTGTAAAAAATTTCAAAGAATTAGTAGCTTGTTCTTCTATCAACCATCCTCCAGCAACTGTCAGCTCTCCTCCTCCCCCCCCCCCTCCTTGTTTTCGGTTTGTACCTTGCAAATGAGAGACAGCCTTATTCAGAACCAGATGTAAGGCTCCTAGAGAATGAGCCTAAGCTGTTGTACTTTAAGCCTAATGGGAAGTTTTATATGCAAGGGCCTTGAACTGATTAGTATAATTCCCTCTTTAATACAGCTGTCCCTCCAGATTAAGGTAAACCAAATGTTGCAATCAGAGATTAGTGTACCTTGCCAGTTATTAACATCCCCGGTTGCTCGGCGAGCACGTCAGACACTAATGCTGTGTATTTATTTGCCACTTCCACGCTGTAACTTGAACTTCTGCACCTGTCAAAGCATTCCAGGGAAGAGAGGGGTATTACTGGGAAGCAAAAGTTTTATACCTGTTCCACCTGTTTGGGTTCGTCACCGCCTGAGATTTTCTTTTTTCCTTGCCAAGATGGCCAGGTGGTTTAATCCGTTCCTCCGCCGCTTTTATGAAGAAAGACTTTGTCTGTGAAACTGCATTTGTCGCTCTCATCTGCTTTTTCCCTTATTGCATACGTGCTACTCACCTAACTGCCTTTAATTTCCTTTTTTTTTATTTTTTATTTTTTTTAAAAAATTTAAAATTTTAAAAATTTAAAATTTTTTTGCCTGTGGGTTTTTTTTTTATTTTTTTTTTTCCCCTGCTTTTTCCAGGGCTGCTCTTTGTGTGCTGAGGATGCGGGTGGAGGGGGGGTGAGGAGAGGCAGCACCCGCTCCCGCTGTGCTCGCATCAGCCAGCGGTGCCTCTCGCCCAAGGTGGGTCACGCAGTTGTCTCCTTGCATTTGGGCAGGATATCCTGTCCACCAGCCGCCCAGATGTCAAGGGGGACAATGTCCGGGTTATCGAGGGAAGATCTTTGCCTTCCCCCCCACCTGAAGAGATTTTCTAGATAAATGTATACCGTAAACAGACTTAAAAAGCTCAGGGGGAGCGTGTGTGTGAGAATGTGTAGGAAATTGATAAAGTTAGGCCACGCTGAATAACTGCTCCTCAAATGCATTTAATTACTTAAAAGACTGCTAATTTACCTGTAAACAGGCAAGTCTTGAGCAGAAAAAGAGAGAGACACAAAATAAAGAAGGAGATGCTGCTAATGGGGGTTTGTTTCTTTCACACTTAAGCATAAAGTTTTACACTGAGTAGCAGATGGGAAGCATTTGCCCGTTCTAGCCAAAAATTAAAAGAAAATACCCCCAACAAAATGCCCCAACCTTTGAAACGGCCTCCCCCCCAAAACTCACTGAAGCACAGAGGGAATGCAGGGCTGAATGAACATCAGCTGTAGTTTCTGGAATATTGTTGCTTCCTCGCAAAGACAGTGCTAAGACCTTTTTTTTTTTTAATAATTGAATAGTTTCCTTATGAAATAGATAATTGACATAAGGTCAAAAAGGGCCATTTTAGCACAGTCCCCCCCCAGTAACAAAGTTTACTGCCGGCTGCATGCTGCCGGCATGTTATGGCTTAATTGCAGATTTTTTGAAAAGACAAAAAATATGTTCATATCTGAGGAATTATGTCTTGCAGCCTACTAAATATGCTAATGCAATACTAAGCAGGGATAAAGTTCTTGCCATACCACCCAACAGTTGCGTGGGACCCGCTGCCAAGTTATTGTTAATTGTAAAGCGCAGGCAGGCTTTGCAATCCATCTTAATTGTCATACTTTACTCCAGGTTGGGCGATAAGGGCTTCGATGGGCTGTTTTAAAGTGACAACGTTGACAAGGGGAAAGGGTGTGGGCCCGGGCTTGTGGTTCTGGAGGGGTTACGGGCTCTGACCTGCCGTAGGTTGATATGGACAGTCTGCGAGGGGATTTTAGTTGTCATGGGGTCCCCAGGCAGTTGAATAGAGTGACTGTCTGTCCTGCTTTTTCCTGTTAGGATCCTGACACGTGGAGCATTGATGAACTCAGCATAACGTTGAATAGGAGCTTTTTGGCAGCTGAGACACAAGGGCTAAGCTGCAGGTCAGAGATAACACTAGTGCCGATCTCCTCATGCACACAGTTAGTAGCATGCTTTCTTCCCTCCTGAGTGCAGGAAATAGCTCATGTTAAATACGTTCACTTTTCAGTTTTCCTTTCTTCTAAAACGCAGCTTGACAGATTGGGCTTTTCAGCTCCCCCCTCCGCCACCTTATTTTTTTTCTTCTTTCTTTTTTTTTTTTTCTTTTTTTCCTATTTTTTTTTTCTTTTTTCACTACCTCTGCTTTCTACCTCAGCAATACTCTTCAGGAAGCAGGAGTTAATCTTGGTGAGGAAACGATAAGGTGATACTTGATTTTTTTTTTTTACTTTTTTTTTCAGGGGAAAGCAGAAGGATATGACCGCCCCGGTAACTGCAGAGAAATTTACAGGGGACGCCTTATTTTTTTTTATTTTTTTATTTTTTTTTTAGGGCTTCCCTTTGCTTTTTCCTTTCTCCTCCTCAGAGCGGAGGCCGGGCAGGTCTGGCTGGAGGTGGGAGCGGGGGGTTTAAATAGCATCGGGGGCAGGAAGGAAGTGCTGGGGAAGGTACATCGATAAAAGCCGCTTCCCCGCGCTTCTCTATCAGCTCCCCGGATCAGGTGAATCGGGTCGTGCCTTTCCCAACTTTGATGCATCCTGGCTGGCACAGAAATGTGTCTTTGAAGTCGTTTTATACTCGGCCAAGTTTTTTTACGTGGTTCCCCAAGAAAGAGGGCGAGCATTGTCTCCGCTAAATGATGTCAAGCCGGCATCCTGTGTACCGAGACAATGCTGAAGCCTCTCTCTCTGCTCTTGGCATTGCTATCCAGGCTGCCCTGCCCGTTGGAAGTGTTTACATCGGGGAGATCTGGGGAGGGAGATCCCTCTTTAACAACCTGTGTGCGCTTGTCGGCCGGTGGAGAGCCTGAGGTGGCCCAACTCGTGTCCCCAAGCAAGAGCTTGACGCCACACGGAGCCAGAAATCCTCCCCAAGTTGGGTGGGAACATGGATGGTTGGGTTGGGCTTTGAGGACCTTTCTGTGGGAAGAGCCTTGCTGATGATGGGAGGTGCGTGTGTGTGTGGGTCTTCTCCCAGCAAGGTGGTGCTCAGCAGGAGCGGAGCAGAGCCAGGATGAGACCCTATTGTGCAGCCTGCCCGTGTTAGCAGATTCCTGTCCCTGTGTTTAGGCTTTCAGTGACTTAATTGGGCCTCTGCAACAAGAAGGGTTTGCAGCCAAGGGGCCAAGGCTATTGTTTATTCCTGTGGCTATCACCGAGCACCACGCAGACAGGGAGAAGGACAGACATAAATACCGCCTTTGTTACTCGGATGCTCCTTTTGCTATCCCAAACTATTTCCTACTCATTCTTGAGTGACTCCAGCAGCTTTGCCGATAGATGCAGGTTTTCTCTTTCTTGAAGAGGAGGGAAGTGGCCAGGAAAAGGATGGCAGAACCCATTTGAGTAGCCTGATGCTCGCAGGGTGTTGCTATTCCCTGTTTTCTTCTGCTGCGTGGAGGGGCTGTGGTGGTGGCCGGCGTTGCTTGGAGCTCGGGGAACACCTCCCGGCTGCTGCCACGCCATGAGTTTTTTCTGGGAAAGCAGCACTTGGGAGCTCTGTGTATTTTCTTTGCTAAGTCGTGAATTCATTATGAAATTTATACGTTGAGATCTACGACTCTGCTAATATTTCCACAGCGCGGTTCGGCCTTTTCATTCCAGAGAGGGTTGGACAGGAGCTAAGAAGATCTGGCTTTTGTTTTCAACTCTTCTACAACTTCCTGTATGACCTTGGGCAAGTTGCTTAATCAAGCTGTCTCGAGCTTTCCTTTGTAGTAATGTTACTTGCAAATGTTAGAAGAGTTGTGAATATGCATGGCTGATTTGGTAGGTGGTGTTCAGGTACTAATTTGAGACTTTACGGAAGAACGAAGCTCTGTGAAATAAGAAAAGTGAAGTCTCAGTATCTCACCTTGGCTTCAAGCGTAGGATTCAAAGAAACGCTGACAGCAGCAAGACCCTGCCTGATCTGAAACAGGGTTCAGGTGCACATAGTGCCAAGTTGAGGCAGGGATTTTGCTATCTAAAGAAGCGAAATAAACTGTGGAAAGTTATCTAAATAGTGGTCAGAGAGTGCCTGTAGGAAAAGCATTTTAGAAACCTGAAGACAGGGCCTGAACATGAGGTCTGAGGTGCACCAGAGACGTAGGCGTGACGTGGTAGGATTATGCTGAATGTTGAATTTGCCTGTAGGAACGCGCTCTTGCTGGCCCTGCAGGTAGGGGAGAGGAAAGCCTGTGCTCTACATCCCCCAGGAAAGGGGAGCTCATCCTAAGAACTCAGCCCGTACGCTCAAATAGCGGCCTCTAATGCAGGGACAAGAGCAGATGCCCCTCGCTTTGGGGAGGGCGAGAAATTTCCTTAGGAGCACTGGAATGTGCACACACACAAAATAATGTGTGTGCTACAAATTTCACACTGCTTTCATTACGGCAGCGGACACCTAAGTACTTGAAGATCTATGACAGGACGTACCTTTTAAAGTGGCAAAAGTGCGTTAATAAATACCAGCATATCTAAGAACTTGATTGCAGCCTGGTTTATAGGGAGTCGGTAATATCTTTATTAAGCCAACTGATATAGTTGGAGGGGGAAAAACAGACGAGCCCTCTACAGGGCTCTTTACTCTAATTAAAATAGACTGCCTCTATCTAGTTAAATAATATGTAAACTCTTAAGGCCAAATGCTGCAGCTAGTTACTATTAGTGAGAAACTGTAAACTACAAAATCCCAAACCAGGAAGTCCCATGGAGATAAAAAAATATCTAAAGAGCAGTCAGAAATGTGCCCTATATTATTGATGCTGCAAGCGGTATTAAGTTGTGAAGGGCTGGAATGTAAACAGAGTTACAGATGTCTGATGCCGTAGGTTGAATTAGGGAAGCAGGAAACGCACTCCTTCACTTGGGATGTTTGGAAAAAACACCTTCTGCCTGCCTTTATCTGAAACAGTTAAAGTTTTGTTTAACCTACAAAGTCATTCGAAGGAGAATATGCCACACAATCAAAGTTCTTCTTCTATTTACAGTGGCAAAAAAGAGGAGTTCTGCGAACCAACAGAAGAATGTGGTGCCAATTCACGGAGAGCTGAATTTCAGAACTGACCTAATGAGAAGGTGAGCGTAGGTTGTGTCACAATGGTAAAAAGTACAGCCATACACACATATTACTTGGTTTAGGCCTGTCTGCATCTTAGACAGACAATTATTTAATGTCTTTATAATGTAGAGCTAACAACTATTTTCCTCCCTGGGGGTGAAGTGCAAAGGATGGTTGTTTTTTTCTTTTTTTTCTTTCTTTTTTTTTTCCTAGAAGAGGGTGGGAGAACAGTCTCAGTTGGCTATAAATGCTCTGGTAATCCTGATACTTCTGTTTCCCAACCTTTAAAGCCTACAGCCTTATCTTACCTCCCTATGGTTGTTGTTACCCTTGCCAAACTCTGCTGATGGGCTGCCACCATCGTTACATTTTCTCCTGATTTGCATAGGTTTAGCATAGAGCAGAAATTACCCGTTATACTTGTGGGTAGAGGCTCTGCTCCTCTTCAAAATTCACCCCCAAACAGAGTGATCTGTTGTTTTGAAGGAGTGACTGTTTTAATCGCAGTGGCATAAACGAGCTCAGAACCCTCCTTTGCAGGTCCAGGAGGAGGAGAAGTGAATTGTAGTGTGGCACAAAATAGTGGCTAATTCCTTCCTCAAAGGCAGAGCCACCCTCATGAACGATATTTTGGGGCAAGATAATCTCCTACTGCATTTATAATGCCGATGGGCAGGAGTCCTTGCTGAAGACTTCTGGGAACTTTCTGAACTTCCTCAGATCCTACAAGGTCTACACGCCCTGCTGCATGGGACAGCGTGTTATACTGGACAGCCCCTTACAAACCTGAAATAGTCTTTGTCCTTTTCATCGTGATTGTTGTTGGTAAACTCGTATAAATGGGAAGTGCCATTTCCTTCACATTGTTTGAAGTGTATTTGTTCAAGAAATAACTGAATAACTGTTTTCCGTGTTTAAAACAGGAGAGCTTTTCCCTAACGCCCTGAGTCTAAATTAGTAATCTTGATGTCCTGATGAGCCCAGAATAGTAGGGCAGCCAGGTTAGGGCCCCAGGCACCAATGTGTCCAGGGAGTTCATCAGTCTCCTACTAAATAACTCTTTATTATTTTTTTTTCCTTTGTTAAAATTTTAGTTTTCATTTCTTACTGCCAGCTGAAGTGCTGAATCAGGAGAAAAAAAAGGGGTGGCAAGCACCTCTTTGGGGACTATTTTGTTTGGATGACACCTAGGTAACGTCAGAGACACCTTTCCTGGGTAGGAGCTCTGAGGCAGATCCGCTTTGCTGTGGCAACGTGGGTTTCCTGAGTTTCCTTTTCGCACGTGCATTTAGATCGGCGACTTTGAAAGAAAAGTCTGTATGTGCAGATGATCCCCCCCCACCACCCCCTCCGCCGGCTTGCTCCTCAGTTTTTTTGCTATTTCACAAGCCTGAAACAATAGCGGTGGAAACAGAATTATCCCTTGACTGATGGTAAGGAAATAGGTGAGAGTGTGGAAGACTCTTACAATTGAATCAACCGATACAAAAAAAGAAAAAAAAAAAAAATCCGTTGAATTTGTTTTTGTGAGCAGTGCTAGTTGCCTTGCCAGTCTGAAGCTGGCACTGTGGGTTTGCTGTAATCACTGAGCTGAGAAAAAGAGACACGGGTTTTGTTTGTTTGTTTGTCATCGCGGAGTTGAGCAGGACTTAAGCAGTTGAATGCACAACACTTTTCTCTGCTTTCATCCTCTTCTCTCTGATTCGGGATTCCGCAGAAATTCCCTTTGATTCTTCCAATCTGTTTTTTGACCTTTCCTAAGAATTAGGATTTGTGTATATCACATGTGAATATCAGCTTGGAAAGTGTGCCTTTTTGGTTTTAAAAATGAATCATGATAAAAATCAGTTACATGTGTAACTCCGAGTGCTTTACTTGAGCGCCATCTCCCACGGGAGACCCTGTGTGTGTGTTACTTTGCTCTGGGGACATCCAAGCCTTGTTCTGGCCAGTTGTCGGGTCTGTAGGCAGGATGGCATCTTGGGATCATTGTGGTACAACAGGACACAGGGGGAAAACGCCCAGGATCTGAATCCTGGATACAGTGTGATATTCTGCAGCGTAGGGTGTTGACCTCTGGGTTGAGACACAAAGTTGTTCGAAGGTTAGGAGGAGGAAAATGCACATTTGAGAGGAAGAAATATTGTAATCAAACAAGATGGCACAGAGTAATGCCAAGGAAAAAAAATAAATTCCTTTAGTCAACCAATCCTTACTGGTGCACTTCATCACCGAAGCCAATAATCCTCTATCGCTTGGAGAGCAGCTTCAAAAGGCCTGTGCTATCCAATATTTTGAATGCAGCTGGTTGAAGATCAAATACTGGGACTGCAGCGCCTTTCTTTGGCTTTGGGAGCGGGGTCTCTGCCTTGCTGGGTTTCTCTGGTGCTGTGTGGAAGGTCGCACCCCCTGCTCAGCATCCTCCCAGCATCACACGCTGACTGCCCGCCACAGCCCTGGTTGTAAAGCCTGTGCCAGAGGCAAAGGAAGGGATGGAGAGCCATGTGGTGGGAATATGTTGCACTCAAGCTTTCCTTGACTTGCAGATGGCAAATTCGCCACTAGTACAAGCTAGCCAGAGCAGCCCAAAAACTGCTCTAATGTAATTTCAAAGCCAACCTTTAGACACGGCAGTTAATGTTTGCCGTCAGGTTGCTAATTTGCTTGAACGTTTCTGAGGTCTGAGGTAGGTATAGCATGGAGTAGGGGTTACAAACCTCTGTCAGGTGCTCCCCGTGACTGCACATCACATCCTCAGTGCGGTGCTTTTCGTAATTTTCTAATACTGGCTATCTAGACAGCAAAATTTAAAATAGAGCATGCCACTCAAGTTGCTTTTGAGTCAGTGAGTAGCCAAAGGACTCATCTGGTAAGCTAAATCACCATTCCCAAACCAAGGCTTCACGGTTTTGACATGAACATGAAAGGATATTGCTTTCTGGATCCCATGTTGCTGCCCATGTTACAGTTACAGTCGAGGGCTTTGCTCTGGCTCGCATTCCTGATTTGGTATTGGAAAAAAAATTTCTGTTATGAGGGTGGTGAGAGCCTGGAACAGGTTGCCCAGAGAAGCTGTGGATGCCCCATCCCTGGAGGGGTTCAAGGCTGGATGGGGCTTTGAGCAACCTGGTCTGGCAGGAGGTGTCCCTGTCCATGGCAGAGGGATTGGAACTAGATGATCTTTAAGGTCCCTTCCAACCTAAACCATTCTGTGGTTCCAGCTGATCCTTCTGGCAGGAAGGAGAAAGCCTTGAGCTGTGTCGCATCCCCCAGCAGTAGGGATGGGCATCGTACGTGGCAGTGTTGGGTTGGCACAGTTTGTGCACAGCCAAACGTAATGATGAGGGTGGGCTGGTGTGTTATCAGGGGGACTCCCGGTCACTCTGGCCTTTCCAAACGCTTGGTGCTCTGGAGTTCTGGCTGCATGGGGGATTTGCCTGATCTAGTAAGAATGTAGTCAATGTAATGTTCCAGTAAAGCTTACACACCTGAAACAAAAATGCCTTGGTAATAAGCCAGCTCTAACAGTAGGGTATCTCCCTACTGCTCACCCTCATACCACATGTTTCTTGTGTTTTCTCCTTCTTGATAACTTAACCTTCTCACCTACTGTGCAGTATAGTCAGATCTTCACCGGGTTTTCCTTCCTTGGCACTGGCTGAGACACTGGCTAGACCAGACTGTTCCTTAGGAGGATACAGTCAGTCTGATCTCTAGAGAAACTCTCCAGAATTTCCCACCTAGCTTGACTTTATGCCTTTGACACATCTGTGAGTCAACGCGGTGGTGATACATTCTGCCAGATGCTTCAGAAAAAGAGGTGTCCAGACCCAGAGGTTTTGGTAGTCATCTCTCTGACATAGACCTTAGCCAGCTGTCCCTGGGGGAGTCCTGTGGAGATTGCGTATGAGCCAGTATGAAGCACTCTTTTAAACTGGTTCTTGCACTGCTAATGCTTATTCTGTCTGGGATGTCTCAGGTCACGGTGATTTCATGTTGTCGTTTCCATAGTTAGACAGTGTTTGTACCCCTCCAACTGTTTGCGAGGATGTGAGTGTCTGGTGTTGCCTCTATCAGCCCCTTGCACCTTTAGGTTGGCAGCCAAGTCAGTCATCCTTATTAATAGAGGGCTGGATTTCTGTGGTGAGACGTTGAGGTTAGGTGTCACAGGGTGCAGCTCGGCGATAAGGACGTCACGTCTGGTGTGTTGGAGGACCGGTAGTGAAAGCTCAAGCCAACTCCAGCCTGGACATATGAAAATGTCACTGGAGGACTCGCCCTTCCAGGCCCTTCCAAGGTCAAGGGGTACATCTGGCTCAGGAGGGTAGGACGTCTGGTGTGGTAGGCCCTCAGCGCTGCAGCTCTCTGGGATTGGCCAACCATAAGGGAAGGCAGTCAAGTGTTTTAGGGTGCAGAAGTCTCCTTTTAATGACCGAAAACATGGCCTGGCCAGCCCCACTGTTTCCTGCCAGCTCTGGAGATAAGCCCACAGCAGGTCAGGCTGAGGGATCACCGTGCCCTGTCTCTGGCCACGGTAAACAGCAGGCGCCTGGGGAGAAGCAGGAGAGCAGGGGAAGCAGATAGTGACTCTTCCCAATGCTCCTAATTTTCAGCAACTGTTTTCTTAATCTGGTGGATTGACTGAGCCCGTCAGTGTGACCCGAAGCTTGTGTGCTCGGTGTGGTGGCAGCCACAACCTTGCAGCATCCTTTCTAGAGCTGCAGCCATTTAACAGAGGTGTCTCCGAGAGGTGTGCAAGGCCAAGGTCTGAGCAGTTAGCTCTTCTGCTGTGCTTGTGTTTTGTTGCTAAGATGGACTGAAGCATTTTAGTTTAACGTTGAATGACACTGGTGGGGAAAGAAAGGAATAAAACTGAACTCAACAGAGCAGTTCCTGTGTCCGGAGTGTCTCTAATCGATGCAGGAGGAGTCATCCTGTCCTGGTCCATTTATTAGCCTGTTTTCACGGGCCTTTCTTTAAACCACCTATGAATATTAATAATCACCTCGATAGTTAAGATTATTAACTACGTCTCCTTTTTTTTTGGTGTTTGTTTCTGGTTTTCTTCTTTTATTCCTCCCGCCCCTGGTGGCGAGGCAGCCGGCCCTGCCGGAAACCCCTGTTTTAAAAGAAGGACTCGCTGGGGCGAAAGGAGTGAGTTTCCTAAACCTCCAGATCAAAGGGAAACCTCCCAGCCCAGCCAGCACACAGGTTTCCTCCCTCTCCCAGGTCCACGCCGCGTCTCCGGGCTGGATGTCCAGCTCAGCAGCCCCCCAGGATGCCGGGTGTGCTCTCAGCTACCTCGGGATCTCCTCTTTATTTTATTAATTTAATATTTTTTTTTTTTTTTTTTGCAATTTAAAAATAATTTGGTGGCTCTCTGGCTGAGTTATCTGCTGTCGCTGCAATATAGGCTGCGGGTCGGACTCCCACAGCCGAAAGCCTCTGTTTCCTTTCTGCCAGTACCTTGGTATCTGCCTTGCCCAGGAGCCTGCTGATGAAGATTTCCTGTTTGTTTTGAGTCACTGCTGGAGTGATAAATATACTTCGGCTCTCTCCTCCGAGAGGAAAGAAACCAGCTGCCCCAAACTAAAGGGAAAAAATATGTCGAAATTCCACCAAAGGGTCCTGTTATCACGAGGCGTCCGTGGAAGGATGAAACCGGGTAACACAAGCTACACCAAAGGCACGATTTCCACATTAAAAACATCCCTCCACACGCAGGGTGTTTGCCTTTAATCGCCTGCTTCCCCTCCCTAACTTTAATTTTTAAACCGGGTTTGAAATAAATAAATAAATACAAAACCCCCATAAACTTACACGGTGGAGTAATGCTTGGCTGGATAAACAAACAATTATACTTGTGGTTTCTTGATCTGACCACAAGCTTTAAATGCCATATTTTTGCATGAACCTATAATGCTTCTGGATAAACAATTGTGTTTATATTGTCAGGAGTATCCAGTGTGGTGTTGTGTAATTTCTATGTGCGATTACTAGGATATAGGATAAATTCCAAAAGAAAAGAAAAGAAAGGAAGATTAGATTATTAAGTCATTTTTAATAAAAACAGCATAGTTTGGAATTGCTTATAGCTTAATTTGTAATTTTAAAAGAATGCAGCACTGGCTTTTAAGTTTCTGCAATTATCTTTTCATCTCTCTTTATCCTTTTTTTACTAGAGATGGGGCCCAACCCAAAACCTTGGATCTAAACCCAAGATCCAGGTTCAGCTCTGAGTTCACAGCTCCAACCTCCTTCCCGAAGAAGCCGAGTCGGGCCGGTGAGCTACACCACATACTGTGTTTGAATTTCCAAGCCCAGGTCCAGGGGTGTTTGACTCTCAGGAGTTACTTTTGCCAGCAGGACCAGGTCAAGTCATGGTGTCCTTGGGGCTTTGGGGTGTCTACAGCCCTGCAGAGGATCCAGGTAGGGTGGCAGAGGTCAAAAATTGTTGTAGATGATCAGAAGGGCCTGTAGGTCAGCAATATAAAAAAAAAAAAAAAATCTTGTTGAAGGTATCCTGGGATCAGCTTTGGTCTGGTCCAAACCCAGGCAAGGCAAGCTCTGGGCTGTGCTGGATGGATCAGTAGCTTTTGGGAGGTGGCAGCCCCTTGCCATGGCTTGAGGGAACGTGAGCTTCCAAAGAGGATTGGGGTGGTTTTGTGTGAAATGTGCTTATCGCTTCTAAAGGTTCTGCTCTGGACCTCATAAAAAAGGCACAGGTCAAAATTTTGCTTTCAGTAGATGTTTGAACTGCTGCTCATGGGAAAAAAAAAAAAAAGGTGCTTTTCCTACAGTTTTTGATATATTTCTCCTTTTTGATGTAAACTCTATAAGCGTTGGCAAACAATGTGTGCTTTTCTGTACTCACCGGCACATTCCCATTCCAATAAGCTAACAGGGCTCTCTCCTTTATATCACTGAGTGAAATCACATGGAACAAAAATAATCATATTTAAGCAGTTTGAAGTATACTTTTTTCCCGGGGTTTACCTTTACCATCTCCTAGTAAAATATAATTTCTTCTTTAGCAGCAGATGAAAAAAACCATTATAGCTTTAAAGCATGAGATTATAAAAGACTGCAGCTAGTTTAGATCTCACAGTTAGAAGTTAATTCTAAGTCACTGGAATTGAAAACATCAGTTTACAACATTTACTGGCTTGCTATAAAAATGTATTCCCCTGTGTTATGTTAAACATGAGAAACTACACCTCGGTGTGTCCATTATTTATATATTTATTCATATCTTGCTGCTTCTGATTCAGCTGTGTAACTGTATGCAAAACAGATAATTACCGGGGAACAGAATAATTTGTATTTTGAGGGGAATAAATACCCTGAAGGATTTGCTTTTGGGGAAAGAACACACTGCAAAGAAATTACACAGATTTTGTAAACAGATATGAAAACAATAAAAAAAAATAGGTGAGGAAATGTTTTGGGCCCAGCAACTTTGACACTACGGTGTTTGTGGTGAGGGAAGTAATTTTGCTTTCTAAATACCCAAATCCACACTGTAAAATTG
Source organism: Tringa tobata (assembly GCA_033628505.1). Taxonomy (NCBI): domain Eukaryota; kingdom Metazoa; phylum Chordata; class Aves; order Charadriiformes; family Scolopacidae; genus Tringa; species Tringa tobata. Next base: position 4,308,724 of record JAHREE010000229.1, read on the forward strand.
AACATGAGGCTCATTACTTGACACGGTTATGCAGAAAATGGGGATTCGTGGCAACCCTACCCAAATACCAGCACAATGCTGAGGGGTTGGCCTCTCTTCGTGGGTTGGTGAGATTGGGACCAACATATTTGTCCACAAGCTACGTGGAAACATGCTGCTTAAGAAATACCTCCGCCAAACGTGCCTCACACGTGGTGATTTTTTTGAGGAAAATGACATTTTCCTGTTGCCCTTGAGGCAAGTGGGGACCCTTGTGCTCGCCCCTCTGCAGTGCAGTGCAGACCAGCTGGGGGTAGCCATCCTCAATGGATAACGGGAGCTTGGCTTCCCACAGGGGTAAGCACCATAGGACCATCTCCCCTCCACCTTTATTCTCTGATTTAGCACCAGACTCTGGCAGAGAGATGCTGGAGACACTAATTTCAGCATTACTAACAGAATTGCTACTGGAAATGCGGCTGAATAACGGCATCGCCCTTCATCTCTCTTATTTATTTAATGCAAGCGTTTGCCTGTTCCATTTCTGCTTGCAGGGTTTCTGGTGGGAAATGGGAGTCTCCCAAACTTTCCTACAGCGAGGGTTTTACAGGCAAGTCCATGCCAAAAAATGTTTTGTCTGGTCACCTTAAAACTACCCAAATGGCCCCAATTTCTGGGTGGCACAGTGGGGTGTCATAGAATCATAGAATGGTTTGGCTTGGAAGGGACCTTAAAGACCATCCAGTTCCAACCCCCTGCCCTGGGCAGGGACACCTCCCACCAGACCAGGTTGCTCAAAGCCCCATCCAGCCTGGCCTTGAACCCCTCCAGGGATGGGGCAGCCACAGCTTTTCTGGGCGACCTGGGCCAGTGTTTCACCATCCTCCAGTAAAGAATTTCTTCCTAATATCTGATCTAAATCTCCCCTCTTTCAGTTTAAAACTGTTACCCCTCGTCCTATCACTCCACTTCCTGATAAAGAGTGCCTCACCAGGTGTCAAATGTATCCCATGGAACACCCGAAGAGTCCATCACTCAGCATCCTGAAGCTGCTTCCAAGTGAATCCTGGGACCTGAGTGTGCTGCTTCAGTAGTCCATGTTTGCCTCTGGAAGTGAAATCTGGTACTTGTGCTGTAAGTAAACACCGCAGTTGGCTGTCTGTGTATTTTGGGTATTTGGAAAGCCCTTTTGCAGTGGTCTCTGCCATCCCACAGAGCCGGGGAGAGGTGGGAAATGTGGCTAGGAATGTGCAGGGCCCCAAACTGACACGACTGGGGGGACCCAAGAAATCTGTGGGAGGGCCCCAATTTCCCAATTCCTTGACTAGAACAGGAAGATGGTTTTCGTGGCAGCCTGCCATGTGGGGCTGTGTCTTGCCACCATCATGAAAAAAAAGTCCTTAATTTGAAGACATTCTGCAGAAAAATGTGGTTGGGGGGAGCAGTGCACAAAAAGCAGTTTAACACAGTGTTAAAAAAAAAAAATAACGAAGCGAAAAATCTCCCTGTTAAGAACACAGCCTTCACACTTTCACCAGGGCTGATCATAAATTGTAGTTTTCTTTTTTCTCTTTCCTTTTGGTGGAGAAGTTTTCTAAGGTATTTTTCAAACTTTCCAGTTTAGCAATGTGTTGGCTCAAATTGAAAAGAGAACTAGGCACTGGGTCACAGGCAGAATTAGGTTTGCGCTAGTGGTGGGGGCAGGTTGCTGACACAGCTACAATCAGACAAAACATTTAAAACTTCTGGCTTTGTACTTCTCAAATGCCTCTTTTAGAAAATCGCTTAAGTTGTTATTAACATCCACCACCCACCTTCCCTTTCTGGTCCTGACATTGTGTAATAATAGATAATGTTGACATATGTTCCCTGCTGGTCAGAAATACTATACTTCTGTGAAAGGTAACATTTTCAAGCAATGACAAAATGTATTTTACTTGGACAGAGCATTAGTTATTGGACTAATCTCACAATGTGGGATGTGGGGTAAAAGTTTTAACATTTTAGTTGTGGGAGAAAGTTTGTTGGGACAGTAAAAGCATCAGTATGGGGTGTGTTTAGTTTTCTCCATTTCTAGAGGTACTGGCTTGGTATCAAACTCTTGCGTCCATAGGAATTTAAAAGAAACATTTGCAGTATGTATGAGGAACAGCTGTCTGTGTACTCCCAGCAACTTTTCAAAATGACTATTTGGACATTTTTTTTCTAGGAAGGGTTAGAGAACTAAGGAGTCTGTGTGTGTCCCACACACTCTGAACAATTTTTTTTTTTTTTAGTAGATCAATTTTAAATGTTGATTGACTGTAAAAAGATCTGCATTTATTTATCTATTTCCCACTAAGTGAAGCTGTCTGAAAATAGAAAAAGAGGAAGAGACAGCAAAATCCTCCAAACAAATATGTTGTGAAAAAACTACTTTTGAAAGTAATCTAGGGTGAGATTCTATAAAAACGTGTCTCCTTCGCACGCCATCGAACTCAGCACAAGACTGCGCAAGCCTGGAGAAATCGAGTTTTATTTTAAGTCTTGCACGGATCTCTCTGCTGGGGAAGCTGGAAATCATTTTTTTATTGAATCTGGTCCTTTTACGTGCTACAGCAGGATCCAGAAATAATCGTGGGGGTCCTGTCGTTTGGCGGATAAACATCTCCTCTTGCAGTGGGGTTCCCTGGGATTTTTTCCCTGCGCTAAGAAGTGGGTTGATCAGCCCCAAATGTGCCCTTTTCCTGCAAAATCAGTGAAGCTGTAGGGAACAACCCTCTGTCCAGCATCCGCCCGCTGCCTCCCGGGCTCTGACACACTGGTCTATGGGGACCGGGAGCTTTAACCTGCCACAGCCCTTGCCCCAGGCCACGAGTTGTGGCTCTGGGGAGATCCTGGGGCTTCCCGAGCTGCTGCCAGGGATGGGATTGGGGTCTCCCATGGAGCGGGGTGGCCGGGAGCTCCCCATCCATCTTCCTTCACCCATCAGGACCGTCCTGTTTGTTTTCAAAAACTCTCCCTGCGTGTCTGTCGGGCTGCCTTGGGCTGGCTCCGTTCTCAGTTACACCCATTGATGTCAGTGGGGTTGCGTTGGTGGAATCAGGAGAAAAATTTGGCTCCTCGTCTTTTTATTCACCCCCTCCCCTTTTCATTTTTTTTTTTCTTTTAAAAATTTATTTTTATTTATTTTTTTTTACACAGCTCAGCCTAAGCCCAACCCGCTGCCTGGCTTGTCCCGGGCTCCTGCTGCCGCTGGGGTGAGAGCTTCTCCTCTGCAGCTCCTGCTGCTTGGCACGGCTTCGCTGCTTCGTATCCAATCTCGGCTCAAAACATATCTGTTCTGCTTTCTGCTTCCTCCCTCCCTCCCTCTTTGCTCGCTGTAAAGCATTTTATTATCCAGACTTTATGGAAGGCTCTGTACAAAATGAAGTTGTGAGGTTATTTGTTTTGGTGCAGCCAATCCAATACTGTAAGCTACTTCCCTCCTTTAATCTTCTCCTCTTTAGATAATACATAGGCTTTTATGTCCATTAATTGTCAGAAATAAATGCTTCTTTAGCTATTACTTCCTGAAACAGAGCAGTGATCTCCCTTACATACAGCTGTTTATATTATGCATAGCGTAGCCCTGTCACAGGAATACATTATAAGTTTTCGTAAGACCTTGCACTCGCATTTAGCATAATTTCCAGTTTAACTTTCCTTTATCCAAAAAGGAGAGAAAGTATCCAGGGGGCTACCGAACAGCCGTGCCTGCTGCCCCTCGGTCGACGTGGCTCAGGAGTAATCCCTGCAGGCATCAGAAGAAACAGAAGAGTGATAGGAGCAGTGGGTAAGGTTAGTGGAGTTTCACATTGCTGCTTTAGGACCTAATCATTATTAATTATTCGCTTAATAGTAGAGACTTCATGTCCCAGCTGAGATTAAGACCAAATGGTGCCAGATGTAGTGCAAACACCTATTAAGTCATGGTCCCTTTATCAAACAATTTACGGTCTAAATAGACAAGACAGAGAAAAGATGGGAGATGAACAAAGAGGTGTCAGCACCGGAGACAGGAAATTGGAGGAACGGGGGCATTAGGGATAGGGAGAGAAATGAAGGCCACAGCTTAATTTCTGGAGATAATCAGGAGAAGACCCGCATCTGGGGTAAAAGCTCTCTTGGAAACCTACTGCGCCGACTGCAAATGGTCCTGCCTGTCACCGCTGCCCACGGGGCTCTGGGAGGGGAAGAGGTGGTCTAGATGTTCGTTCTCCACTTCCACCAAAGCAACCTGAGCTCCGTTACCCTACGGAGGGAGAGCGTTTGAACTAACCCAACTGGGTATTTCTGAGCTGGGCTGGGGGATGTTCACATGCACCTTCTTCCCCTGGGGTGGTGACCAAGGGCTGTGGAGGATGGGTGCTACCATTTCAGCTGTCGCAGCTGAAATGGTCTGGAAGGTCTGGAAGAAGATGTGACCATAGCTCAGCTTTGTTGGTACCTTTCTCAGGCCCCTTGGCATGCAAACACCACCAGCCCGGGCACTCGCACTCACTCACATCTACTTACACCTACTGACACGATTTAATTTGCACCACCTTACAAATCACCTCTGGATTTGGCCCCTGGTTCAGTTCCCCACTGAAATAAACAGATCTACGTGATGGGCTACAAATGGTCCGAGCGCTTCAGTTTGTGATGGGGAGTAGGCTGCTTTGATTCGCGTCCGGTTTTAAGTTGAGCTCCGTGCAGCAGAAAAGAGCCAACAACTTTCTAAAGTTCCTTAAATTCTCTAAATGCTATACAAATGTTTGCTATCTGGCTACAAAGTATTTAAGACGCTTTGCTTATGTCTTCATGAATAACTTTCTGAAAGGGTTGTGACATACTTGTACCATTATTTTGTATGGCAATTGAAGAAAAAAAAAAATCTCTTGGAATGATGTTTGTTTTTATTTTTCTTTTTTCTGACCACTCTGTTTGGAAAAACTGCCAAGTTTGACTCTAAACTTGCAAGTACAGTAACTTTTTTTCTTTGAAACTTGGGGTCTATAATGTCTGGAGCTGCTTTTGGTTGAAAGCAATTGTTACGTTCCTGACTCTTGTGATCAATCGAAATCAATTTCATACAGAAGGTTAACAGAGAAGGTCCGAACAAATGAATCCATGTGCATTTATCTGACAGTATTTCATATACAAATAACGAAAGCAGTACATTATCAATTCTCCCTAGTAAGAAGTATTCTTCATGTTTTTATAAAAAGTACTTAAGAGCTGACTTTGAAGAAAGACTTTGAAAACTTGCCAAACCTTCTTTGTATTTTGAAAGTCCACATCAAGAAAGTAGTAAATAGTCATTGAGCGTAGGAAAAAGGAAACTATTAGCATTGTTTTCTTTGAAAGATAAAAAGAAAAATGCAGTGCAAAACTTCATAATCTCTGAAATGTGTATTTGTTATTTGAATCAATTTAAAACAATTGTCACTATTAAGTTCATGTTAGCCTGCCTACTGAACTGTATAAAATGGCTCTGTATCTGCTAGTTTCATATATACGGGTTCCCCCCCTTTCCTCATCTCCTTCTAGTTTTACAGGCCTAAGCATTTACATTTAACTGCAGAGTTAGAATTTATATGAAGGCTCTGCTTAAAAAAAACCCCTCTACTTCAGCTCTCCATCCCTCCTCTGGATTTTTTAACCTATATTCATTCCTATAACGTAAGGATCTATCCTTGACTTCTATAAAGCAATAGTTCCTCAGATTTCCCTTTCCTGGGCCCCATTGCCATAGTGCAGCAGTTCTCTGTAATGTGTTCAGATAAGATATGCTCTTTATTTTTAATTTCTTTTTTTGTTGTTGTTGTTTTTTTTTTTTTTTTTCCAGATAGCTCCTGGGCCAGGCTTTCTGTTGTTGTTAGTGTGATTTGGTGCAGCATTGCTTTGAAATCGCTGCTCATCACCAAGAGAGATGGGACCAGGTGCTCTCCATAGGTTGAAAAAAAGAAAAGAGAATCACATTAGAGCATGTGTTTGGATGAAACTATGCACGGGCTCATACCATATACCACCTCTGAGCAGGTACATGGCATGCTTGCACTGAACACGAGAACCTTGGCATTGTTTAATTATGTGTAATCAAGTAGCCAACTTGCCTTTTACCACCACTAATGCAGGTTGTACTTATGCATATATTAATTGCAAAGCCATTTAGCTGTCCCGTGTGTGAGGTAGCGTTATGAGGAAATGCCTGTTCACTTCATCTTTAATAAGTTCAGTATACGTTTGGCTAAAAGGGGATCTAAGCTGCGTGTAACCTGTGAGAAACAGAAGTGGAAGCTGGGACGTGAAGAAACATATGTCTGCCATGTAGAAATGGGATATTTTCCCCTCTTTGCCACAGAAGTGTCTGTGGGTTATAAAACAGATACAGGAAAGAACTTGAATGGTTGGGTAGGCATATTGGTGCGTTTGGTAGCCAACTATGAATGCTGACCTTTTAAGAAGGATCCCGTCTTTATATAGAAAATGTATATTTGTGGATGAGATAAAGGTAGGATTACAGTAAGGATTTTTTTGGCAGGAGTTTCCGTGATTGTATTTCTTAAGAAGATAGTTGATGGATTAAACGATCATCTGAGATTTTCAGAGTTTGTAAAGACTTTCAGATTTACCAATTCATCATCTCTTGTCTTCATCTAATTATTACAAATCTGTTGCCTCTAAATATTCGCTGCTGCTGGATATCGACTCATCTCCTGCCCTAGCTTCAAAGTATCTATCCCATTTTATGATAAACAATCAAGAAAACATAAAATAGATTAAATTGTGATAAATGCCAAATGCATGAAAATATCATGCTGAAAGGTACAAAAATTTTTCATGCCTCTGCCTCCATTTTTTTCATTGATAAAATGGATCTAGTCCCATTCACATCTCTATGGCTTTTTTGTAATGAACAGACCAAGCCTGGACCTTCTTGTTCATGACCTTTTTCCTTGTAGGGAGATGATGGGTGAAATTTGGTGGGACGAGGTTTTGCTCAACCAGCTCTTCCACGGGGAGACTTTGTTCCCTGTGGATGGGACAGGGCTGAGGGTTTGGCTTCATAGCTCTGACCCTGCCAAAATGCTTTTGGGGAGGGCAGAAGTGACACAAAGGATCTGGGAGGGTGCAGAAGTTACTTCAGGCTTCCAGTGGAAGGTGTTCTTTTCTCATCACCACCCTTGCTAAGTTCCTTCCCCACATTCTCTAGCATAGCTCTTTGTGGGTCTCACAAAGCTTTCAGGGCAGCGCAGAGATCCAGACTGATGGTACTCTCCATGTGCTAAGACCCCCAAAATATAAACTCCCAATAGCATCTTCTTTGTCTGCAAAGAGGGCCTCCAGGTCATGTTTATTTGCTCTCTGTGAAATGGCATAGTGTCCTCACATGCAGACCGGTGACATTCCAGCTTAACTGCTCTCCTAATGAAGACATCCTGTTAATATTAATCTTACAGTGAAAGAGCACTTTTTTTTTTTTCCCCTCCAGAATTCTCTTCTCAATTTGTTAACAAATCTTCCTCAAAGGTAGGAGTGAAATTTTAGAAGGGCTTTTTTCTAGTGACCAGCATCGAACAGGCACCCCCACAGCGGATGAGGAGGGATGTTCCATTTGTCCTCAAGTCTAGGAGAGCAACGCAAATGACTATTCAGCATTTCAATTATCATTTTTTTTTTCCTTATGTAAGGATGCTCAAAGGGTCTGTTTCAAGTGCCTTTCCTGTACTGTCATCTTGATTGTGACATCCAGATCTATCTGATAGTTGAGTAAATGGTTTATTTTATCATTGGTGTAGACTATGGGATGTTTAGCAAGACATAGCTTGAAAGACACAAACGTTGAAGTTGCTGGGAATTTGACTGATTTCAATGAGGCTGGGTCTTCGTAGCAAGTCTGTTAGCATTGCCACAGTTTCATGAAGCTGCTGTAAGAATAGTTTGGNGTAGCAAGTCTGTTAGCATTGCCACAGTTTCATGAAGCTGCTGTAAGAATAGTTTGGATGTTCATACAAAACAAACCCAAAATTTAATCTTTTTTTTAGCAATGGCACTCGTCCGTTTCTGCATTCCTGGTAAAAATCACCTACACGCAGATCTTTTAAGGAAGACTTTTGATATAGTTGTCTTTTTAGTGATAATGTCAAATGCTCTTTATTCTTCTAAAATGCAAAACTAATACTACGTTATTCTAGCTAGTATTTTTCCTGCAGTGAAGCAGAATTTCATCAAGTTAAACTTTTCTGTTAGAAAGATTAAAGGAGAAGGCAGAGGGCCAAATTCTCCTCTGTGCTGTGTGAGTGTTGAGCTAGACGATCCATTGACATCAAAGAAATTGGGATTTACACTAGTGTAATCAAAACCAGAATTTCTCACACAGATTTTCTATATATTTTCGTTAACTCTCGAAATATAGGACCATAATAATCCCTCTGTTCCTAATGACGCACAAATGACAATCCCAGTGGCAGTCATATTCCAGCAGACTACGGAGGTGCAGTTTGGATTCCCTGCATGAAAGTCCTAAGATAACAGCAGTCGGAATGACTTACAGCGCAGGGACGAGCTCATTAATAAATAAACTACTGTAACTGTGCCTTGTGCTTCCTAGAAGCTTGCTGCCCACATTTTTAAGGAGAAACCCAAGTTATTCAGCAAAGATATACTTGTCGGTGCTTCGCTGCACAGTTTGCTGCTGCAAAAATGTGCTTTTTCAAAATCCTGTATATAACATTTTGGGGCTCCACGTCTTTGGGAAAGAGGGTTGTGTCTAAGCCGTCGGTGGGGTGTCACAACGTGGTGTGTCCAGCCATGGTCCTGGGCATCCTCTGAGTGAGATGAGGTGAGAGCATCTCGCTGCCGGCCCCCACTCCGCCCCGCGGCCTCTGGGACATTCCTACAGCCGCTTTCCAGCGAAATCCCACGCCGGCAGGGTGACTCACATCAGAAGACATTCCAGAAAGAAGAATAATTATGCCGTTGCTGGAATTGATGTAATGGTGTTTTTCAGGATGCTTTAATAGACATGAGTGATGTTTTGGCAGGCAACCGAAATAACCCTAGATATCTGATTGCATTACCGACTGCTACCAAGGGCATCTCTGGGGAGAGGGACATTACCTCAGGTACTTTCCCCATATTTTTAACTTGCTGGAACTAACTTTTAGCGCAGCATAGGGTTCTTTTTCAGAAGACAGGCATATTGGAGAGCTTAACCAAGACATATAACAAACCGAGCTCTAAACATATACAGATTCCAAGAGACAGGCCTGTGTAAACAACATCATAATTCCCTGGGTTATGTGCTGTTTAAAATAACATTGAGCTATGCATTCACCTCAAAAGATTGCCACTTAGCAGCGTTGTTTCTTTTGGTAATCTTTATTGTTTAGGTTTATTATGGCTCTCATTTTTTCCCCCCCTTAGAAAACATAAACAATTCCCTTCTTTGCCCCGCGAGCAGGACGCCCATGTCCTGGCGGAGCTTCCTTCAATGCTGCAGCCAGCCGAAAAGATAACGAATGAGGGCTACATGGAGCTTCCTCCTCCCAGAAATACGTTTTTTTTTTTTCTCCCTGTCCGTATGTGTTTTAATACCGCGCTCCTTAAGATGGTGTTCCTCGTTATTAATGATTACTACCTGCGTTTGAACATGTGGGTTGGAATTGCACTCTTGTTTAACACCCACGCAGTCCCACCGAGGGCTCGCTGCCTTCATTTAGGCTGTATGTTAAAAAAAAAATAAAATAAAAAAAATCATAATATAAAAAGCCCTGCACACTGATGTCCCTGCGTTGTTAGGCAGAGCCCCATCGTTTAGCTGTTCTCTGCAGGTAAATAGGTCTTTTTCTTGGTCTGGCACGTTGATAAGCCTTCACACTTGGCTGGGCTCGAGGTGCGTTTGTGCAAAGGCAGATTGTTTTAGTTAACATAATCAGTGAACTCACTGTTCTACCTGGATGTCTGGGAGAATTGCCAAGAGATTTCCCAACATTTCAATCAGAGGCAGGGGCTATAAAGCTGTCAGTTTTCTTGTAGGCCAATTTGCCTTTGCCATGGCTCTAACGTTGTGCTCATTTATAAAGAAATCAGCCCAGGTCTTTTGGGGTAATATTTTATGCTGGTTTCAATTTGAAGAAGAATGATTTCTTTTTCTTTCTTTCTCCTTTTTTTATTTTAGAGATGCATTTTTAAAAAGCATTTCCTGACACAGAAAAATGCCTCACTTTAAGATTCTGATACAATAGTACTTTTTTAAAAAAACCTAATCAATTAATATTCCATTTTTGTTCCCAGCAGTGGAGCCGAGCTCCTTTCACATATTGCACCAGCCTCAAGTAAATCTGTTCTTAAACAAAGAAATGGAGTTACTCAGGTCAAACGTTCAGGGTGATCTTGGTCTGCGTGGTAATTACAATCAGAGATATGTTAAACTACCTGAAAATATTTCACTTCCACAGGAAAAAAGTATACCTACAAGTTTATGGTTTGCAGGTCATTGTCATCTACCCTATTTCCACCTGCCGTAATAAATTCTGGTGAAATATCTACTACTGGGTACTGAACTTAAAGATTTTTTTTCCCCAAGCCTTCAATATTTACCACCTTGTTCCAGATTACATCATGTAACCTTCAACAATGTTGTGACATTTTTTAAGTTGATGGGATGCAAAGGAGCAGGGGACCACATCCGCTCGAAATTTCTTTGATGTTCCCCACAGGAAGTTTTTCAATATTTGGTCACTTGGATGTTTTTCAAGTATTTCATTGTGGTCAGGACCTAGGACAACCGTCTGCTACTTTTGCAAGATGGTGAAGAGAAAGGTGGACCAGTTTATTCTGCTGTAGGGACAATCCTGAGGGCATGGTCCTGTGTGAGCCTGCAGGACAGGTATGCAGTGCTATCCAACTTTTTTTGCAAGAGGACACTAAGTTGGTTCAGGGTTTTGAAGTTTTGGGCTCCTGAGGGTCAGCATCCCGAGAGCATGTTGGTGCAATGAAGGATCTAAAGAAGCCTGAACAGCAGGCCAAAGGAGGTGAATCTCCCCCTTTATTCCACCTGGAGACTGCATCCAGCTTTGTAATCTTCAACCCAAAAAGGACATGACCTGTTGGAGCAGGTCCAGAGGAGGCCACGAAGATGGTCAGAGGGGTGGAGTACTTCTGCTATGAAGACAGGCTGAGAGAGTTGGGGTTGTTCAGCCTGAAGAAGACAAGGCTCTGGGGGGACCCTATAGCAGCCTTGCAGTGTCTGAAGGGGGCCTACAAGAAAGCTGGAGAGAGACTTTTTACAAGGGCATGTAGTGATATGATGAGGGGTAGTGGCTTCAAGATAGAAGAGGGAACATTTAGGTTAGATATTAGGAAGAAATTTTGTACTGTGAGGGTGGTGAGACATTGGTCCAGATTGCCCAGAGAAGCTGTGGATGCCCCATCCCTGGGGGGGTTCAAGGCCAGGTTGGATGGGGCTTTGAGCAACCTGGTCTGGTGGGAGGTGTCCCTGCCCAGGGCAGGGGGTTGGAACTGGATGGTCTTTAAGGTCCCTTCCAAGCCAAACCATTCTATGATTCTATGATGGTGATCCCAGGAGATATAGGAGAGACAGGTCGGGAGAGCTAGTAGTAAAACCATGTTGAGCATCATCTGTCACGGGAGGATTTCACTCCTCTCAGGAGTATATCAAGGCTTGTCAAATTCACCTGTCAGAGGCTTCACACAGCTGATTTATTTGCCAGGACAGGTGGAGAGCTTCCTGGGCTTATCCCTCAGCAAAGTGCCATGAGAAGAGACACATTAAAGAAGTTCTGCCTCTGATTGCAACAGCGAGAGCTCGACTGTTACAGCACCACAAATTAGCAGGCAGTTTTAAACCAGCTCCCAAGCACTGAAATTAAAAGCACTTAATACAGGAATCATATTCTCTAGCTAAGGCACAACGGGGCTCTGGTGAATTTAGTTTATAATGTTTCCTTGTTGTAACAGAAATTTGTCTTTTTGAGGCAATCAGGGGAGCCGCATTACAGCAGGACTTACAAAGATTCGTGTTTGTGTTTAGTGGCTGCAAGTGCATTAACTCTTTCGTGTGAACTTCTCTGCCAGTGCCATGGTTTCTTCTACGCTGGATTCAGTGGACCTCCAGAACATAACGTTCAGTTCAAGGTGAGTAGGACAGAGATAACGAAATCTGCCTCATCCTCGTTTCTTGAAGAGAAAAAAGGTACCCATCGTGGAATTATATGAGTAGAGGTTTACTGGACCATCTCCTCCTGGAGTAATTTGTTGTGACTTTAACAATTAAGCAAGAGTAAACCACTGGTGACGTGGCTCAGCTAACAACCAGATCTATGAACGTTTAAATCAAGAATGCAATTTTGGCAAGATTATTATTCTCTGGAAGAAATAAAACAGTCTTACATTAATTTTTTTTTTTTTCCTACCCAAAATGGTATCGGGCCTTTTTTCCTTTTCTCTGAACCGTTGGCAAACATGCCACGATACCACGTATTGTAGTGAGATAGCAGAGAAGACGACTGCCATGCTCATTACTGTTTCATTACTTGGCGATCGTGAGAGCCTTTTTTCCATCAGTGCCTGATTTCTATGTTATCAGGAAAAGGGCAAGGTCTTTGATGTTTTGTAACATTCTTCAGCTCTACTAGAAAACTACTTGTTTTCTTCCTTTTCAAGGATACGTCAGTGGCTTATAATTGATCCGTAGCAGATCTTTCAGACTTAACCTTAGGTCATATATAAAATATTAAATATGGCCATTATAGGGTCTGTGCCTTTTTAGAAAACTGTATGGGTGTTAGCCTTTATGTCCTAGACAAATTACAATTTGGGTAATTAAATTTTGCCTGCATTCATTTTCCATGCAATTTTAATTGGATACAATATTTTTCACTTCCAGTGCAAAGTAACAGTACATGGTCCTGGGCTGTGAAAGAGTTAATACGCGCTGAGCTAGAGGTTGCTGCCCTTCAGTAGTAAGTGCATCTGCTACGTATGTTTGAAGCAACCAGCACAGAAAAATGCCAAATCCTCTTAAAACAAGGTACAAAACTTGTCAGATGTTTTTGGCACACCAGGTAGAGGATGCTGTAAAAGTTTAAAATCACATTAGTGGCATCCAAGTTATCACACATATACCCTAAAAAGCAGATTTCTCCTAGTGTTCAAATATTCCTCATCAGGTTGCGTTAACCACCGCTACAAAAGGGAAAGGAATCAATACATATGTAAATGGGACTCTGGTTTAAAAAGCTATTCTTGGTTTTACTGTTACCCTGCTAAAAGAGGTTGTAAACTGCAGCAAGAACCATTTCCTAGGGGTTGGCTTCCCTCTGCCATCGGAGCCCGGGCCTCGCCAGAAGATGAGCGCAGTGAAACGAGGGCTGGTGTTAATCATTTACAGGAGATCTCGTTCCGTCTTGCCTAGGAGGTGCCGAGAGATTAAACTTGTTTGAGAGGTTTCCCTGGACACTGGAAATCACATAGACTGTTTAAACATCTATTATGGATTACATATCACGGGCGAAACATACTTTGGTTTTTGGATTAGGCAATGAGTATTGTCATTAACAATAGGCTTTGTCTAATTTAAGAAATCTGAGTCAGTTATCTGAGGCTGTGGGGTTCATTAGCACATTTTTCTCCATCTGTAGAAAATTTTACAGGTCACCTAGCATTATACTTTTTAGTTTTCTGCTCTTGAAGATAAAAACGGAATCAAACTGTTCACAAAATCTGAAATTATATGTATAAAAAAGAGCAGACAAATACCATTTTCACTAAGCAGCCGTCCTTGAAGTTGTTTACATTCATATATAATCAATAAAATCAAAAGCCGGGTGTTTTTCTTCGTTCTCTCCTTTGTACAATGTATTTGTTTCCTTTGAAAAGAGTTGGCACTGGAGAGAATAATGATCGAATTCCAAAAGCGGACAGAATTTGACCCTGACAAGGGCTGAGAAGTTTGGCTGAACGCAGCAGAGGAGCAAGACCCGTGAAGTGTGTAGGGGACAACAGCCACCTCAGAGGGTGAAGTGCAGAGGGGCGTGGCTAGGATGGGGAGATGCTCTTGGGGAACCCCAAGAGATGTTGGTTGCTCCGAGACCTCCTCCATTATAATTTGCTTGCCCTGATGTAAGGTATGGAAACCTGGGAAAGGCGAAGAACACGAGGGGAATTTTTGGATTGCTTTGCTAACAGATGCCCGGGGTGGGGGGATCAGGAAGACCATGTGGACAGATGTAAGGATTTAAACCGTTTAGGAGATAAACAGGCAGTAAGAGAAGGCGGAGGTGAGAGAGAATAGAGACCTGCTCTGCCATCAGTGTGGGGAACAAGGGCTGCCCTGGTTCAGTAGCTGGGGTTAGGAAGGAAAATAGTCCTAAATCATGAAGGATCCTCGATGTCTGATGGGGAGATTCATTCCCAGCCCTTCAGCTTGCAGTTTTAAACATGAATTCACGTTAAAAGGCAAAGTATTTTGCAGAATCAAAATCTCAGTGAAGAAATTCTTCTGCATGAGATACAGAGAGGTGATCAATAGGGAGACTCATTCATGAAAATATGATCAGAGAATACTCTGCCTTTTAAATACATTATTGAATAGCCACAGTGGACTTTTGGTTTGTTTATGCTGAGGATCCCAAGAGATATCCTCCAGAATATTTGAGGATAATCTGTGGGGATTTTTGCTCCCATCTGTGGCTTTCCTCTTGGAATTTAGTTTCCATGCTGTAATCTGAGCATCACTTTAGGTCATTCAAAAACATTTATTATCTTATTAAACAGAGCTACCTTCACTGCTCCTGCATCAAGTTTTATGGGAATAAGCCCAAAAAGCATCATGACCAGAGTGGGCTTTGCAGGTTAAAGCAATGCAAATGCAACATTTAAGGTGTGGGGTTTTTTTGGGTTTTTGTTTTTTTTTTAATGTGTTCTTGTGTTCAGTGATGCTTTATGGCACATGCCATCACACTGGTGAAATGCCATGACGTGGCACACACCACCTGGTTCCATGAGATAGCTTGGCGTAGAGAGCAGCCGCATACAGTCGGCCTTTCTCTATCAATCTTTCTGTTTACCACTGTATTGAAATAAATAAGGAGATTTGCAGTCCTCTTCATGGTGCTGTTTCAGCCAGTTGACCCTGGAAAGCCAGCAACAAATCGGTCTGCATTGTCTCCAGGTTAACATTGGTATGGAAAAGGATTAGAAACAGGAATGCTCAGTATATGACAGAAAGGGAAGCTCTATGTCCTTAGGAAACATCCATCTTGAACGTGTTTAGATTTCGGTTGGGATCTCTGGTGCTTTGCCAGCGAGGCATCCCAGGAGCCTGTGCTGCACATGGTCACTGTGAGCATCTCTCCCATCATAGAGGACCCACCTTCAAGCTGTTTCTGGCACTGTTAACACAGTGGGTGGCTGAGGTATTTGCTGCTGGTAAAGGATGAGTGCTCTGAGCAGTAGTTTCTTGCTACCTCATTCTCGGCTCCACAAATTCAGGGATCTCTAATAAAGTACCTTCAGAGGAACCAGAGGGAAAGAAAAATTATGTTGTGGACCTCCTAGTCCTATGCAATAACTGCTTGGTCACTTGGTTATTTAACAGTGACTTACAAGCATTAATGAGCCTCACTTACATCCTCAAGGGCGAGGAAGCACTGTCAGTCCATCTCCCTGCTCTCCCCACACAATTTGCAGATGGGGCAAAGGGACCGCAGCAAGGAGGGGGCTGATGATTGCTCATCTGCTGCCTTTACCACTGGGATATATTTCCTCTTCTCTTTCTTTCCCTCCCCCTATCCCAAATGCCTGAAAATGACACTTCTTTTCTGAGCATCTTTCGATACACTGGTGTAGAGTGTCTGGAAAAACTGTTTTTGATTTGAAGCAATAGCCGCTGAGAATTCATTGAATATAAGACTAATTTTTCTTTCCAACCCTCTTTTTCTGCATCAGATCTCCAAATTTGTAATCTTTCAGCTATTATATGACTCCATTATGACTCTACCCAGTGATTAATGTGCGGTTAATAACTTTGTCCGGTGATTGTTGGTGTAAAGGAGAGACTGCTGCTGACTGCACCCCTATTAATGCTACATTTCAATAAGTTGGGAGAGGGAATTGTTGTTCACTTCACCTACTCAGAAACAGCTTTTCCATGAAAAGACAGAGTAAGACTGTATTTTTAGGAACAATCTGTTTTCTGTCTGTAATTAATATGTTCCGGATTGTTTGGCTACTTTGGGCGGTGTATCACAAACTAGACTATTATGCTCAGAGCTACTTTGGGGACATCCAGTAATAGCTCCTTTTGAAAGCATTGAGAGCAACCCCTGTAAATCACTGCGGGTTTGAGTAAGTATCTAGCTTTGCCTAAACCATGCCAGGTTTCTGTAACAAGCTGATGAGCTATCACTGGGTAAAAAAAAAAAAATGTATCCTTGATTCACACCTCTCTGGTGTAAATCCTGTTCCAATTTTAAAAGCACCTTGTTATAACAGTGTTGGACAGAGGAATTCTTGAGGCTAAGTGACATTTACAGCCTATGATACTCGTGTAGCTGCACTGTGTATCCATCAACATTTGGCATTTAAGAAAATCTGCTCATCCTCGCATCTCCTGTTAAACACTCACTCTATTAGCAAAAAAAAAAAAAAAGAAAGAAAAAAAAGAAAAAAAAATAATCTTCTTTGCATTTGAGGTTTTAATGGGCAAAAAAGGGGTCATTTTGGCTGCAAAGGCATGAAATCAGCCCCAAATGACCTCAGGCGACTGTACACCTGGAAGCAAAAGGTGGGTTAAAATGACATTTTTGTGTGTCCACTAGTTAATGCTGGAATAACTTGTGCTCCTTAGCGTGCACAGCTGTATTATCCCGGGGCAGTTTTTGGCTCGGTGTGAATTTACACATCTGTCTGATCGTTTGGAGATCCGTAGGCAAAACGGAGTGCTCGGGAACATGGTTTGGGTTTGGGATGTTTCCTGCAGGACCTGGGAAGCGCAGAATAATGAACGCCTTGCCTCCTCGTCACACCCAGCACTGCCCATCACCCTCCACACCCCCAGGAACAGGACAAAAGCCCTTCTATCCACAGGTGATTTTCGGCTCCGCTTCAAAAATTCATTCTTGAGTCAAAACCACATTTTTTAGGTCAAAACTGCGTTCTTAGTTTTAAACTGTCATCGCACTCCCTCCGTTTTATTCCAAATAGCAGTCCCCAAGGGATGGCTGAATCAACGTTAAGGACTATGGGTTTGTCTGACTTGGTTTTTAGGGAACGTAAGCTGAGCACCAGACTCATTACTGAAAGCTAATCCAGGGCTTTGGCCATGGAGCAGGTACCTTTTTTTACTTTCGTCCTACTTCATATTGCTTCAGCTATTTCTATGTTGTCTTTTCATGCTGGGCTGGCATACTGTAGCTGTTCAGCTCCCTATTTTTCTGTGCCTGAGAAACCAAGGGCATTTTCCGTGTCTTCTCAAGGTGCTTTGATTTGCCTATGATTCTGATTTCCCCTCCAGAGCTCTCCAGACCCTCTCGATGCTGTGTCTTGGCCTGAGCTGGAGCCCTGAAACCGCAACATCCCTGCACCTGCCTCTGCCCCCAGCTTCCCAGGTCGCCTTTGGAATATGTCCATTTATTCACTAGACAGTTGTTTTACACCACTCTTGTCTCTAACCGAGGTTCCCACCATGTATTTTAACGCATAATGCATTTTTGGGATGCAGTTTGTCCTACTGTGGAAAACATGGTTGCGCAGTTCATACGGCAAATCATTTTTTTAATTCATAACCCTGGCACGAGCGATGCGAACCCCCTTTTTCCTTGAATTTTTAGGGAGCGAGAGTGAACACGGTAGGGCAGAAAAGATTTTTCACTTTTGTGGGGCTGTGTTGGGGGCTGTGTCGTGCCTGTTGGTGGAGCGAGATGCGCTCGGTTTGCCTGGTTTTGGGGGGAGGTTGTGCGGTGGCGTCGCTCGCAGCGGAGCTGGCACAGCTTCCAGGCCTGGGGTTAAGTTGCTCAGTTTGGTTCAACTGGTAATTAATAAAAGCAATGGCCAATTTGACTTTCTACCATGTGTCTGTCTGTGTGGAACCTGGCACACACAAGCCCTCTTTCTACCGAGCAAGATGGTCAGTGTATTTTTTTGACGTGCACGTTATTCCGGGAACTTGGAAGCGTGTGAAGTTTCGGTGAAGGGGAAGAAGACTCCTGGCCCTTGACATAGGTTTAAAACGGTAGTTAAACGCCGCTCGCAAAACGTTTCTTAAGTGCTGGTGGAGGTTCACCTCCTACGGCTTCCAGATTTTTAGTAGACACGTCCATCCGAGTTTCAGGGCGGCATCTCAGCAGCAGTTGGGTTGTCTCATAAACCGTTCTAGGGCCACCAACATTTTGGTGCAAGACTTTTCCTCCCCCCTCCTCCTCCACACCCCTCCAAAGAAGAACATCTGCTCCTTAGCATGCTGCTCATTTCCATGGCAGGACTCCAGTTGCTCTTCCACCACGGAGCTCGGCAATAGTAGCGCTGGTGTCTGAGCTCTGGAACACACCAAGTGGTTTGCGTGTACTTTTGTGCACCCTGACTTATTTCTACTGTGGGCTTATTTATAATAATCGGCATTCATTATTATGAGAGAGCCTTTTTTTTTCTCCTTTTTTTTTTCTCAGGAATCATCACTGTACACGTTGTAAATGCATCTTGACAATACTTTGCATTTGTGTATTATGAACTCATAATACGCATTTATTTGTGTGTATAAAACTGTAATACCAAATGCATAGTAAAAAAAAAAAAAAAAGAAAAAGTCCTTAGGAAATTGCATGAACAGTAGTTCCATTTAAAATATCATATCTTGGCCAATTTTGTTATGTCCAAATATCCTAGTCACATTGTAGACTAACAGCCTGCCAAATTTCACTTAAAAGCACAGCCAATTTTTAAGTTACAGAAGCACAAAGAGCAGTGGAATGTTCTTTTTTAGGACTCCTCTAACTTAAACAAAAATTATAAGGTTTTTATTGTTTTGCCTAAATCCAAGGGAAAAAAAAATATATTTGCTGCAACTCAGCCTGGATCACACTGCAAAATTCAGCATTTGGCTGACTACACGACCAGAGTACGCTACTTAAAACAAGTTGATCTGCTTGTTAGAAGTTCAAAGCCCATGTAAAAGCATATTTATTAGTCAACATGAGTCAGTTGGAGGAATTTTTATTAATGGAATCTAGTTGTATTTTTTTATTTATTTATTCTGCTTCCCCCCCACCTCCCCTCAAAGCAGAGTGATTCTCCCATTGAGCTGTTAGCTAGAGGTATTTTTCCCACTGACTGCTGTTCTGAATCGGGCTCTTTGCAGATGCTTTATCTTGCTCTTTTCAGATTGTAAGGGGATATGCTGTCTCATTCGCAGTGCAATGAAGAGAAAGTTTAAAACCATCTGAAGTAAGAAATACTGCCTGATTTTTTTGCTCCTATCAGTAGTGGTCAGGAACTACCATTAAAATGTCTTAAAGGAAAGAAAATAATATTCAAATTGTGGACATAACCCTAAATGTTTGCATGAAAGAATTGTTTTTTCTTTTTTTTTTTATTTTAACTAAGGTTTCGTTGTCAGGGAAAAAAAAAAGGATCTGCTTTTAAGATTTCTCATCTACATACTTAAAATCATTTTCCACTGGCATCAAAGGAACAAATGCATGGATTCATTAGAATAATTACAGAAAAAAAAAAAAAGAGAGAGAGAAAAATGGAGTCAGCGCGTTAAAATCTCCATTTTAGCTCTGTATAGTGTCTGCCGTGCGGGGGGAAAACAGTTAATTAGGACAGCAAAAGACAGCACTGCGAAAATGTGCTGCGTGACAAAGGTGGCAGAACTCGTCCAAGATTCAGATGGAATAAGTAAGTTGTAACCATCCCTGTAAGATGGCTTAAAAAAATGCGTGTGTGTCCGCGTGTGTATATATATATATATATATAAAAAAAAATAAATTTGAATTTATATGTGTTTAAAAGCCCCGCCTAGCCCTCCCCCACCGCTCGGTGAGAATATCTCCGAAGGGTTAGGGTTGTGAAATGGTATTTATTTCTCTGTGCGTGGCCGGCTGGCTGCTTCTCTCTTCTTCTCCTTCTCCTTCTCCTTCTCCCCTCTCCGCGCCGCCTCCAGCCCTGCTCCGAGAGCTGCCTGTTCTTTATTCCCAGCCCAGCTTTTTTAGCCCGCGTGGCCAATCGGGGCGGCAGCGCCGGCCCAGGACCGCGCTTGGTGCTGAGCTCCAAATGTGATTCCAGCCCTGACAGGGGGATTATAGGAAACAGATGACTTACGCTTCTAATTTGTGGCCTTAAATTGCAAACAGAATTTCAGGAGTCGAGCGGAGTAATAAATGGCAATAGAGAAAGCCACACACAGCCAAATCAGTATGTGGTGGTTGTAGGTTAAACTAAATAGGAAGAGACAGGTTATGATGGTTTAGTGTATTACAGAGAAGAAAGTCTTAAATTACTAGTGCTGAGAGGTATTGCACTATGGCAGACAGTATTGCATTGTGTAGTCTACAGATATCACCAGCAGAACAATAAAAAAAGCAGGTTTAGCATAAAACCTGTTGCTGGACAAATCTTTTTTTTTTTTTTTTTTTTTTTCCCCTTAGAAATGGAAGCTGTGTTTTATGTTTGTTTTGACCTTAACTATATGCTTGCCCCTTAACATCTGTTTTCTACTGTTGCAGTTTTTCACACCAAATTAACTGTCAGGGCTTCAGATAAAATAAGTTAAAAATACTTCCAAATTATTTTTTTGTTGACTTTCAGGAGTAGGAGAGTGTCCTGTTACTCTTCCTGTCCTGGATTGCAGCGCTTATCTCTCGCAGGCGTAAAACATACACCGTTAAACATTATCAGACAATTAAAAATTAGAATGGCAGATTTAAAACTTTTTTGCCACACACACCTCTTTTTCTTTTTTTTTTTTTTTCTCCCCCCCCCCCCCTGTTTTTTGTTTATGGCAGCTCTGCGAGCCGCTGCTTTTTGTGTAATGGCATCAGAGGAGGTTTTGGAGGAGGTTTTTTGCGCTTTCACGCTGGATCTGCTGACTTCTTTTGTTATCATTTGTAGCTCCTGGTTCTGAAAAGCTTCGGCGTGTTTATTTAATGATGATTTGTATCAAAAGCTTGCTCCACGGTGTTAATTGGTGCGTGCTCCTTGTAAGCCTTAAATTATAAAGATATATTCTTAGAACCCAGAGCGGTCTCAGATCTGATATGCCGACGACTAACGTGGGATTTGCTTTTTTTTTTCATCTCAGTACAAGAGGGAAGGAGAGATGAGGAATATGCTTAAAGGTCTGGAGGAATAGCTGGTACCATAAAGGCATATGTCAATTGTCGGTATTTCTTAAGCCTCTTAATTTGAAGATGTATTTTAAAAAAAAAAAAAAAAAAAAAGAGAGGAATGAGTCCTTTCTTTAACAATATGTGATCTCTGGAGTCTCTGGAAGCCGTTAGAAAAACATTCCCATTACACACCAAGTAACGCGGAGGAATTATCCTACCACCCGGATAATACCGCCCTAAAATGACAACTGGCCAGACCTACAAATAGCATTAGCCCAAAGATTTAAACCAAGGGAGGAAAAATAAACCTTTGGCTCCCCGGCACTTCGCGTTGCCATGGCCTACAGGGCATTAATCCGTGCAACCTGTAGGCTCCATCCCGGTGATTTCCCGGTCGGAGAAACCCTTTAGGCTTTTGGGGGATCGTAGCAGGGTCCAACGTCGACGTTTCATTCCAGGCAGCAGAGCCTGCCTGCGTTTGGGTGAACATAACTGTTATTATTGCAAAATGATTATTGTTTTAAGCAGGTCTTTTGATTATCATTGAAAATGACTGGCTAAATACATTTTGATTAATCACTTGCAAAAATTATGCTTGTTAGAGCTGTTTTATATTCTCTGTCGCTGTGTTCTCACTGTAGGTTATAGCCATTTCTTTACAGCTGAAGATTTTTTCCCTTTAAGTCACCTGGTGAGAAAGGAAAACAAATCTTAGTTGAAAGCTTTTGTCTGCGAGACAGACTCCTCTTTTCATCCCTATGTCCTTTAAAAAAATGCTCAATTATTGTCTGCGCCATAGAGGAAAGAATGGGGCCTACATAGGACCTGAACCTTTTCAGACAGGAGATGGCTTTTGTTTTTGCACCCCATCAACACCGCTCACCTAATTAAATCTGATATCTCTGGCTGAAGCAAAATGATTTGTTAATAGTTCTTTGGGAATTTCCTTAATGAGTTTAGATGTCTTTTGTATGGTACATGTGGGGGTATTTTGCAAATGGAGCTGAAAAAGGAAAAGAAAAAAAAAAAATGGGGCAAAGAGAGAGGAGAAAGAGGAGCAAAGCAAGGAGCAAGGTGTGGGCTGACGGCGGGTCCTGGTGGGCTGCAGCCAGTCATTAGCCGGGGCCAGGCGGCAGAGATGCTCGGGGAGAGCCCTCCCCATCCCACACAGCCAGGGACATCTGTCAGGGACTCAGATATTACACCTTGATCAGGCCGAGACAGTGACACCATTTTCTTTAACAAACACCAGCAGCTTTTCTTTCTCTTTTATTTTAACATTTCTCAGGGGTTGGATTCCCTTTCTTCTCCTGCTCTGCTGAGAGTAAAAGGAGCTTGTTAACTTGCTTAGATATTTTGACTGCTGATGCACTTTGGCCACTTGCCTGTGGTAACAGTGTCAAAGCATTACTTGGGATAATTGCTATATTTGCAGTCTGAAGAGTGCTCTGACTTAGTGTTCAAGCTGCTGAATAAAAAAGAAATTGTCATTTTGGAAGAAATCTGTGAATTACCCTCCCAGTTAAAAAAGCGCACAATTTTCAAAATGCCTTTTCCCCTTGTACTCAAGCGTAATGTTATTCACATAATTAACATTTTAATAAATCGCTTAAAATATGAGATAGCAGCTCAAAAGACTTTGGTTTCAGTAGGGTTTTGTTTTGTTTTTATTTTTAGCTTTGGGGATTAACCACTATGGGGCTCTATTTCTTCATTCTGTGCATACCCAAAAGTACCCACCGGTCCATAAAACCTCCGTGCGCTTCTTAGCGTAGGGTTTTCAAAGGATGCAGGGTCAAGCCCATAGGTTTGGCCAAGTTTACTAGTCTTCCTGGTTTCACGCTCTGAACTAGTATTGTAAAATATCAGCGTTCTTGTAATTAAGAAGTAACTGGGATATTAAAAATATTAGTTACATTGTCAATTGTGTCTCAAGTCATACTGCATATGGATAGCCTGTGACAATTTTTTGATAGCCCTTCATTTAGTAAAGGCGTGAATAATTTATACGTGCTCTTATGACATCCATTTTCCGAGTGGAAATTGAGACTATAATAGAATTTAATTGTATGAATAAGCTATAAGAAATGGCATCTTGAAACTGTATTTGTTATGCGTTACACCTTTCTGGTATGTTTGTGCATCCCATTTGTTGTGCAACCTTTTTCTTTGAAAGATTAGGGCAGGTCCCCTAAGCAAGCTTTGGTCTAGGAAAAAGTCTGGATCATAGACTGATAGAGTCATAGAATGGTTTGGGTTGAAAGGGACCTTCAAGATCATCTAGTTCCAACCCCCTGCCCTGGGCAGAGTCACCTCCCACTAGACCAGGTTGCTCAAAGCCCCATCCAGCCTGGTCTTGAACACTTCCAGTTTCTTGCACACTCACCGAATGCCTTCAAGCTTCCTCTGATCCACCCGGAGCAGGGATCCCCAGCCAGGATCAGGTCTGGTAGCAGCAAGGACTTGGAGTCCAAGGACAATGGTCCATAGAATCAGGTCAAGACTGCCGTCGGTAGCTCATGGTGAGCAGAGGAGGGAGATGCTCCAAGCGAACGTTACTGCTTGTGGCCCCTTTTTTCAAGTTTGCCCAAAAGCTGTAAAATAGAAAATAACCAAAAAGCGAAGATCTTTTCTGATAGTCTGCCTTGAGTTTCAAATCTACTCTTCTGGATTCATGCTTTCAAAACTGCCCTGGATCTACTGTATCACTACACCTAGGCAATATGTAGTAGGCTAAATTTGTCTGGAAATCCATCATTTAGTAAGATCTAGAGGGTATCTAACTGCAGAAGCTGAACGATGAAAGACTTGAACAAACCTCTCCAATGCCCATCCCAAGCCCAAGTTAATCAACCTGGCAATTAGCAGCATCAAGCAGCCCTGCCTCTCTTCCTCCCTTACCTGTGTTAGGGTTCAATCCTCTCGCGTCTGGCTCCTGTCGTTTTGCGGCACGTTGACAAACAGCTATTGATTTAATCAAAATTACGTGGGTTGGAAGCCAGGACAGTGCTTGGCCCCGGGAAATCTTGCGAGGAAGCACCTAGTAAAATTACTCATCCTGCATTTTTTTTCTGTTGCTTGTAGCCTTCAACGCTCGCCCGCTCTAATGCAAAGTGAAGCGTACTTTGTTCTGCTGCCTCCAGATACCTTGTGGGGCTGCCTGACGCGCTCTGATGTGCATTTTACCTGGCATTCGGGAGTATTTATTTAACGTGGGCACGATCACTCCTCGCACGGTGTTAATTCTGAAAAATGCTGAGCTCTTCCCCAAAGTGCCGAGCGCTCTACTGGCGGACAAGGTGGCGAAGGAGGAAGGTATCCGGCGCAGTGCAGGGTCCCAGCTGACGTGACCCCAGGCTGTTGTTGGGTAGGTTTTAATGCGCATGACAAATTTGCTGCTAACGAAATTGTTCGGGGGCCAGATTTTACTCTAGGTTATGTGGATTTAAATTTGTAACAGTTCCAGAGGCTTCGTTTGCTACTGGAAATTTCAAAGGTGGGTTAGGTCAGAATCTGGCTGCCTGAATTCTGCTCAGTGAGGGAAACCCTGTCCGTTTTACCTCTTCTTTTATTTAATTCTGCCTTTATAATTACCCTTATGGTTTTTTTTGGAAGAGCTCTCTTTTCTGATTGGCTGTCCTGTGCCAAACTACTTTTGAATTAAAAAAAAACCCAACCAAACAGGCAAACCAAACCCAACCTCTCAAAAGCCACTATAAAAAAGAAACCACCCCCCAAAAAAAACCCACCAAAAAACAGAAGGGAATTCCTAATGTTAAATGGTATGAAAGAAAAGCTCCTTTCTGCCAGGGTAGGATCACCCGGGCTGGGATAAGCCCCTTGCAATATTATACATATTTGAAACATGAGAGCTATTGTTTTGAAGCTTTACTACGTTATTGTCCTGCTTGTCTGAGTAAGAAGCGTGTATCTCTGGTGGATGGAGGTTAGCTAAGTAAGTCATGCATAGATGGAATTTATTAAGTTTGCATGGTAGTGACAGCTGTGAGTGGGAACAGTAACTCTGAACGTGCCAAGGGCTGAGAAAGGGAAGGAATTTTCATATGTGTCTTAAAGGAAAACGGCGGGGTAATTGTGAAAGCTCTTCTAATCATTCCATCTCATTACCAAGGGGGGAAAGTCACTGAAATGATTTTTAAAGTGTAATCGTCTGGCAGGGGGCTGTCTTTGCCCTTCCTCCTCTCGCCCCAACCTCGCTGCACCCTGGATCCCATCTCTGTATGTTTTATATATCACGCACACCACAGGATGGGCCCTGTCAAGACATTCTCATTTGATAGAGGTATAAGGCTGATCAGCAAAATATGATACCTGCCCTGTTTGTTTTAGTAGGGCTGCTTTTTCCTTTTGTTTGATATCATATATATATTTAAAATAGCCCCCATCTTCGTATCTCTCAGCACCATCCAGATTTTTTTTCAGGCAGACTAAAATTAATTCTAATATTAGAGTGTTCTTTAGGTGACACCTTTTAATTTTTACCTTTTCTGGAGCTTTTGCTGCAGCCTAAAAATCAGCTTACAGTAGGTTAAAT
Organism: Tringa tobata; assembly: GCA_033628505.1. Classification (NCBI taxonomy): domain Eukaryota; kingdom Metazoa; phylum Chordata; class Aves; order Charadriiformes; family Scolopacidae; genus Tringa; species Tringa tobata. The sequence goes on from JAHREE010000229.1 coordinate 4,334,614, forward strand.
CCATGTTCTTAATGAAGCACTTCTTGCTCTCTGTTTTTTTGTTGTTAGACCACATAGGATATGTTCTGTTGATGTGTGGGGACTTATGATTAGATGAGAATTTACCTCTGAGGAAGCTCAGATTATCACACATAAAGCATCAGAAATAGAAAAATGATGTGCACAACCATGAAAAAAACAATGGATCTTATCTTTAGGGTTTTTTTCCTAATCACCCTCCAGCATCACTACAGCAGTTAAGTTGCCTCGGGGCTCGCTAGGATTTATAGTTTATTATAACATTGATAAGAGCAGCTGAGCGAACAGTGAACTGGATGTTCGGTAAATATTAGTTTGAATTCATGGCAGAATTTTGATTCGATGTGTTCACAATTCTCCTGTATTTACACAGTTCACTGCAAAATTGCACTGCATCCACTACTTTGACAAATCGTGTGTGTGTGTGCTTTTTTTCCTGAGTAGATGCCTGAACTAACCCGCGTACATCAAACAACTCTCGTTGTGGCTGAAAACACAGTTTGAAGTTGATGTTCTGTCTGTCACATGAATTACATATTTCAGTTAATAAGTTATGCAAATGGTGAATTTTTCTCTTCAGCTATTGTAGTGTTGACTTTGAGTTTTGAATAACATCCAGGCTAATAGTTTGTTGGTGAAATTAGTGAATAATTTGGAATAGCAAATCATTGCTTTTGGGATCTGGTGGGGAATCATTTAGATAAAACTGTTCCCTATGAATTGTTTTCTTGTCTTATATTTTGACACTTGATGCCACATCATTAAGGGATTACCCCAAGGAGCTTTCCCTTAATTTGCAGGGGAGTAAAATCAACCCCCCAACGAGAAGCTCAGCGCTGATGGGAATACCAGTACTACCTTAATGCTACCTAATGGATGTCACCTCCGTGGATTTATGAATCCCATTGCACCTAAATAATGGAGGAGAAGTGATGCAATATCCTTCACCCCTTGTTCTCTGTGGCTTGCTGGTGCCGGAGTCTGCAAGTAGCTTCTCGTAATCCAAATTCACTATTCAATGGGAATTTTGGTATTCATAATTTTTCTAGATATGGTAAAAGTCAAGAAATCTTGGGTTAGACTGTTTTTAAAAATGGAGATGAAATAACACCAAATTGCAACCAAAATTTTAATTCCACATTGGGTTTTTTTTTTTAAGCAACAAATGGAAACTCATTTTAAATCCCACTATGAAATGCATGTTGTAAAAACACTGAGTTACCTGTGATGAGCCTGTTGGTTTGCAGTGTCTGCCCATTCTGCAGGAAGGCAGAAGATGATGCCAGGCCTGATGTACACCATGATCCACGTGCCCAACCTGCCAGAACAGTCTCTGCTCCCCAGGGCCGGGCCATGCCAAGCAATGCCACATCTGGGCTTCACATCTGCACAGCAGAGAAACCTCCATCACCTTCCTGAGAGCTGTTTGTAAGCTCATTAGAATAAATAAATAAATACATGTGGAAAAAGATCCCAGCTGATGAGATCTTTCTGCATAACTTAGAAAAAAAAAATGCTCATATTTTACCCATTTTAGCAGAGGGGAAGATTTTTTTTTCTAGGATTTTCCAGACTAAGAAAGTCTATTGGTGCTGCGAAGCAAAGAAGGAAGAAGCAGACACCCCCCCCCCCCCCCCCATTCATACTTCTTTAAATCACTTATACGTGTTTTACCAGCCTTTATCAGAGTTTGTACACTTGCTCCAATTAAATTATTTTTTCTTCAGGGGAGCTCGCGAGGCACTTACATAAATTCTCTTAATTTCTGAGTAATGCAGTCCTGACAATCACTTAAGACAGTATAGTTGATACTGCTGTCAGGGAAGACTCTTTTTCAAAAGAATGTTTTTATAGAATATCACTGTGACACTTCGCTTAGATGGATGTCTTTAGCAGAATTTGATTAATGTAATGTAATAAAAGAGATGCACACTAAAGTGTCTGTACATGTCTTGTTAAGTATGTTTGATTCATTATATGTAGTTCTCCTCACTTCTTTTCTCTTTCCCCAGTTCATTTTTTATCATTTCAATAATATATCTATAAATATGAAAAAGTTGGCACTTTCTTTGACATATATGGCTATTAATTCATAACTCTAAAAAATTGTATCTTTCAACTTGTCACTTTAAAGCTTGTACAGTTTATTACAGTAAGTAACCTGTGTTGGAAATTAGATTTTGAACTTTAGCAAGGAGATAAATAAGCTTGTGGACATAGAAGTTATGGAGAAGATACCTAGATATAGTGCTAGAATAAAATTGCATGAAAAGATCACTTACTTGAAGATGATAATTTCAGAGCTCCCTCAGGATCACATTAAGATTGCGTATTGGAAATGGGCTTCAGCTTGAATTCCAATAACTTTAATTCCTAGAAATGGCATTATTTCAGCTAATCCTTTTCCTTGGGTGGGTGTGTTTGTCTCATTCTATAGGCCAATAATAGACACCAGCAGCATGCAATTTCACTAAACATATGAGATTTACTTTAAATTTTGACTCCTGAAAATTCATCTAGGCCAAGCTTTGTCTTTCCTTTTGCAGCATCAATCAATCTGGGGTAGAGAAAAACCTGGAAAATGTTATTATCTTTGTTATGTAGCATATGACAGCATTTAAATTGAACCAGCTTAGTTATTTCCTAATTGACTATGTCATGGGGAAGCAAGAATGGTCCTTAACTTTTTTGCTTTACTTTATTGCTTTGATAAAAATATAGATATTCTGTTTGTTTTCTGATTAGGTTTTTAGTCTGGCTTTTTTCAGAGCATGTCTGACAGGTGCAGACCGATCTTTGACAGTGTCAGGTTTGGGACTGCAGAGATTGTTTGCACTGAGGACACAGACCTGCCGGAGCAAGTCCAGAGGAGGCCACGAAGATGATCAGAGGGCTGGAGCCCCTCTGCTGTGAGGACAGGCTGAGAGAGTTGAGTGTGTTCAGCCTGGAGAAGAGACGGCTCCGGGGAGACCTTAGAACCCTTCCTAAAGGGGCAGATGGGGAGGGACTCTTGATCAGGGAGTGTAGCGATAGGATGGTTTTAAGCTGAAAGATGGGAGATTTAGATGAGATGTGGGGAAGAAATTCTTTCCTGTGAGGGTGGTGAGAGCCTGGCCCAGGTTTCTCAGAAAAGCTGTGGATCCCTGAAGGTGTTCACGGCCAGGTTGGATGAGGCTTTGGGGCTTTGAGCAACCTGGTCTGGTGGGAGGTGTCCCTGCCCAGGGAAGGGGGTTGGAACAAGATAATCTTCAAGGTCCCTTCCAACCCAAACCATTCTATGATTCTATTCTGTAGTTCTGCATCTAGCATATCTTTTTTTTGTTTGTGTCCGTGAATGTTTCTCAGAACCCATCTGGACTTGGGAAAATTTCTTAAGTGAGTTAAGCAGAGCAGGAGCTCCTGAGCTGGATGCCCCCGGTGATGCAGCCCAGCAGGACACCATCAGCCCTGCTGGTGTGACCACACGGAGGGTCTGCGGGGGCAAAGCTCAGATGAGTGAGCCATGGGGAGGGGAGGGGAACGAAGGAAGGACATGACGGCTCAGCAACATCCTCTCCATCCTCCAGCCAGCAGGATTGTTTCATTAAGTTACGGCAGGGCACGGGGAGCTGATGACTGGAACCACCACCGACATCCAGAGCACAGACCACATGAAATGGGGGGCGGGTGGAGACGTGTGCCCTGGGGCCTGGTGACGGATGGAAGGTGGGTTTGTCGGCAGGAGGAAATACAGAAGTCGGGGGCAGCCCGGGGGCGGTGGGAAACCGCAGAGTGTAACTGCTGGCCAGGTTTACAAATGACAAAGCGCCCGAGGACTACGCAGTGAGCCGGGCCGACACGGCGGGTGAAGATGTGTGAAATCAAAGCTCCCAAGTGAGGACAGATGGACCAGCCGCAGGAAAAGAGAAGCGGGGAAGGTGGAGATGCGACAGAAGATATTGCTCTGCGGCATAGGTGCATTCTGCAGATTTTCTGCAAAGCAGGGGCTTTATTACCAATGTTTTCGCCCTGGTTTCTGTGAGGCCAGGGCATGGGGTGTTGACAATGTGTAGCCTCAGAGTGTGGTTGTGTTAATCAAGTGCCCGCAGTAAACAGGATCAAAAAACAGACAGGGGGAATCACTTTCGAGAAGCGTTCGAGCTTCAGTGTTTTCCGAAGCTTTGAGGAAGGACTGGTCGTTCCCTGGAAGCCACAGCTGATTGCCACGAGTTGGTAGACACCCCTGGAAAGGGAACTGAGTCTTCACAAAACAAAGGTAGGGTGCTGGGGTGGACACCGGGGCAGCTGCACGTACACCCACAGAAATAAGGCATGTGACGTGGGGAAAAGATGGCAGCATTAGGTACCACCCCACTGGAAAGCCCCGGCCGGTAAACTGGGAGGTTGTGCCGTGAGCAAGGGCTGGGGCAGCTGCTCCAAAGCTGGTCCTCCACAATGCAGTCACATCTCAAATGCTGACATTCCTGTCTCCTGCACAGGGAAGATGGTCCTGCCGAAATGCACGGGGAGGACGAGAACTCCGTTTGCTCATAACTGGTCGTGAACCAGCCAGGTAAAGAAATCCCAGCAGGCTTTTCATCTTGAACAAGCCATATCTCAGGGGATTCAAACCAGCTGTATTGACTCCTGTCAGCACACTTGTCTTTGGGGAACCATTTGCTTTATAAAACCATATTGCCAGATCTCTACAGCAGAAGGAAAAGGGAGAAAAAAAACAGGTTTTGAATTAAAATGAACAAAACATCTAGGAGTGGAGAGCTCCTGTTGGTGATAATCTGCAATGTCTGAGCATGAGCAGCTGGGGCAGGCACCCGAAATAATGAGTGAGGAGCAGGAGAGAGGACCACTGCCGTAAGGAAAAACCTTCATGGAGTTGCTCACCTCGGTGTGAACACAGCTCACCTCCAAGTTAACTTTCCAAGGGATGACAAGTATCCTGGTGTCTCTGAGGTGTTTTCACCAGGGAAGTTCACCTCGCTCTTCGGGTGCCAAAAAGCCCCCTTTGCTCCTTTCTTTGCCTGGGTTTCAGTTCCTGATGCTGATGCTCCTGTCCCACACAGATGTGCTAATGCCCAACGCCAGCAGGCAATTTACTGTCTACTTTGTGCCTAAAGCTGTTTTGATTCCCCTGATTCCCCACACCTATCCTGCTTGAGGGGCTCAGGTCTACATAGATCACTTTGAGCGTGCTGGGTTACATGCAAGGGTGAGGAGGCACTATGGGTAGAGGGTTTGCTACAGAAGGTGGTCAGTATTGAATATAGCCTTCTCCTGACTTGTGGTTATGATTCAGATTCAAATACTTGACATCTAGAAAAATGACATTGCCCCTGAATGTAAAAAGATTTTTCTATTCCTTTTGAAACTATTGCACTTTAATATGAGTATGTGTGTAAGTAAGCACAGCAGCACATTTGAGATCCTAAGGCTGCTCAGGAGGTGCTTCACCCAACAGTTGCTCTTATTCTCTTCTGCAATCCACTACTATAAAGTGGTTGAGATCCAGAGGAGCATCCTCAACTGTGGAAACCAAGGGTACCTCTCATCACAATGATTTGGGATCATAGAATTTTTTGGGTTGGAAAAGATCTTTAAGATCATCAGGTCCAACCCTTAAACTAACACTGCCAAGTCCACTGCTAAACCATGTCCCTCAGCACCACGTCTGCTTGTCTTTTAAATACCTCCAGGGGTGGTGACTCCACCATTTCCTTGGGCAGCCTGTTCCAATACTTGACTACCCTTTCGGTGAAGAAATTTTTCCTAATATCCATCCTAAACCTCTCCTGGCACAACTTGAGGTTGTCTCCTATTGTCCTATTGCCTGTTCCTTAGGAGAAGAGACTGACCCCCACCTCACTACACCCTCCTTTCAGATAGTTGTAGAGAGCAATAAGGCCTCCCCTCAGCCTCCTTTTCCCCAGGCTAAACAGAGATTGGTGATTAGGATGCAGACACTCAGCTGCCTTCACTTGGACCTGATTGCAGGGAGGTCATAAGCAGGTGAGCTGGGTTCCTCTGTTTCTTGGGTCAAGGAGAGAAGGAGAGAAGGAAAGAAGAAAGACTACGCTCATTTTTAAGGTAAAAACAGCTACTGGAGGTGGGAAAGCAAAGTTAAGGCAATGTGCTGTTATAGCTTGTGATCTTTCTGTGTTTAAAAACTAAGTAGTGAAACCTGAATATCACTTTTGTGCTGGAAAAGGCTTGGAGCAGTTGGTCTTGTGGATGTTTGGTGCTCGAGCCCTGGTTTTGCAGTTTGCTTTGGTTTCTTCAAACAAATCTCTTGAATATGTTCTTAAATAAAACAAACAAATAAGGTTGTCTTAAAGGAGTTAGTGCATTTACTTGTGTGATTATATTAAATGTGTGCTTAATTGTTCTTTTGTTACTAGCCAAGGTACATAGATAGCTGCTCTGAGCAGTTTCTGTGGGCTGATCTCTCTCCTTTCTGTACATTTATGAGCAAGGACTCCTTCATTTGTGTGTTTCGTAGTGTGGCTTATAAAGTGGAAAGATGATACAAAACTGTTGTGGGTGTAGAGCCTTTGCACGTAGTTGAAGGCATTCCAACTGGTTTTTAATGCAATTTTCTAGCAAGAAAAGTGTATTTCCTTCTCAAAGATGCCTGTTGCCCAAGCGGAGTAACAACAAATGTGTGGAAAATGCCTGCGCCTCCTTCACTCAAGCCCCATAAATGCAATGAGTCAGGTATTTTGCCTTTATAAGCAGAGCTGAGAGCTAATGGAAATATGCTAAAAAGAGTTAAGCTGGAAAAAAAATAAAACCTCTCTGATCGCTGATCCTGAAAGCAGAGGGAGCTGAGCTGATATTAGACTGGAAGGGGATGCCCAGCTGGGTGCCCCCAGGAAAGGGGAGGAAGAGCTGGTTTGCTGCCTGTGGCCGAGGGGCAGGTTACCGAGCACCAGGGCGGTGAACGGTTTGAAAATGAGGAAGGGGTGTTGCAGGGTGTAAAATTTCTTCTGGAAAGAAGGGTGTGTGTTGTGGTGAGAGCACAAGGAGGTCAGGCAAGAAAACTGTAAACACCTCTCCGACTTGGGCTGTTTCCTTCCCTGTTCCCTCTGCAGCGCTGACCTCCCCTGTTATCCCCAGCAAGAAGAGAAGTGAGAATTAAAACGTTGTGTTTTTGGGGGTGTCGGTGTCCGTGCTCTCAAGTGCTGAGTTGCAGGTGTTTGTGGCCATGGTTGTGCTCCTGTAAGGGAAGGATGAAGGGCTGCAGCCGTGCACGGGGTGGCTGCACCACAGTTGGGGGTGCCGTACAAACCTGGGGTGCTGCAGGGGTGCTCTTCAGATCATACCAAGGAGACAGCTGAAAAAAAAGTCTTCTTATCTATTTGCTTACTGTAGCCCCCAGTTTATTGCTCTGAATTCCCCTTCTCTCCCCCCTGCCCACCCCCCCCCAAAAAAAAAAAAAAGAAAATCCATGGTTTATCAAACCTCATTTTCTCAACTGCCTTTCTAAGTTTAGTCTTCTCTCTTAATTGCATGCCAAGTTGGGGAAAAGGGGGAGGGGGGAAGAAATTGGTTAATTGATTAGTAATTTAGTCTCTGGTGATATGCTTGTTTAAGAAATCTGCCGGAGTTATATATGTCAAATGATTCACATAAAAACAACATCAAGTGAATCATATATAAAAATGACATAATTGCTATTAAACTTAGAAGCCATATGTGTGGCTGAGGAAATTATTTATTGGCTTTAGCAACTCTTTTATATTTCTTCCCAAAAGCAAGTTATACTCTTGTGAACAGAGAAGGCATGTTTATGTGTAGGAAAATAGCCCCTATGTGTGTTATTTGGAGATCTGTTAATTCAAGGAAGTAGGTGCATATTCTAACAGCGCAGGAAAAATACAAAATTTTGAGTGTTGGGAAGCTGAGAAAAAGGGGTCTGTCGCTTTTTCTTTTTCTCATCAGCAAGATTAAATGGCAGCTCTCGCAATATGCACCATCTGAGATTTTATTGCTCTCTGGTATTTTTAGTAGTAGGAGGCAGATTAAATGAAATCCGGGATTATTTCAGACAGTGTTAAACTTTTTATTGCTCATTTCTGCCATCAGGCTCAGGCTGACCCAGTTGGATGGGTCATTAGAGAAGGTGGGCTCTCCTCTGAGAGAACCCAGATAATGGATTCCTCTACCTACATTGTCTTATAGGGAAGCTGGATGTAGCAACAACCAAAGTAAATATAGGTATTAACCCAGCTAGTCTTTTATTTGACGTTACTGGCTTCTCAGAGGTCTGTTGTGTGCTGAACTTCACATATGCAAACAGTATTTTTCGTGTGGCTCGGCATCCCCAGAGCCTCTGCGGGATCACGGGCTTGTGTCGCTTTCCTGGGTGTTTTGGAAGCTTATTTTTATTTATCTCTTTAAAGACTACTTGAAATAAACCTAAACTGATTTAATATTTTGCATTTGTTTATCAGGAGAAGATTAAAAAGAAGGTCTTTTTTTGAGTCTGTACGTACTCCAAATCTTTATGTTAAAAAAATTAGCTTGATACAGCTGACTCGATGCACGTTACTGATGGTTTCTTCATTTTTATGCCTTTTTTTAGGGTGGTGCCTTTTACATTAGTCACGGCCCTAGACATGTTGATATATGCAGTAAGAGAGGCTTTAGGTGGTGGTGGTGATGAATAGCTGTTGTAGCCCTCTTCTGCAGTTAATCTTGGCATGAAGGAAAAATTCTGGTCTTGCTTCTGCAGGTTTCAGAGGTCCCGCTTGTCTTCAGGGTGGGTTTTGTAGGTTCACGAGCATGCCTGCCAGCTGGTGCCAGCGCAGTTTTAGCTCAGGACATCATTAGCAAGTCCCCCCTTGATGAAGAGGAGGGGTCAGTAGGCAGCTACTCAGCTTTGACAGGGTGCGTGTGTCATCGGCACTGAGGGATGGAACATCTATTGTAGCTTATGTGATGTGAAGAAAGCCCCCTAGCATTTTCTGTAGTTAGTTGCTGATAAATCAGCTTCTAGAAACCGCCTGTTAATGACCATCCCAGCAGCATGTCATTTCAAGCTGTATTTGGTCATGTTTGGAAGAACCTTCCCCCTGTTTTGGGTACCCTGACTGTCCCATGTCTGTCCTCACACGCGTGGCTGAGCCTGAGCACACGGGGCTTCCACTGCAAACCTCTGGGCTGGCCCAGCACGAGCAAGTGAGTCAAGAAAGCCGTGATTATGCTCTCCTGCACTGTTTTTATTTCCCCTGCTGCGTGTCTGTCTAATCTTGCTCCCAAGTCACTGATGTAAGAGGGATGAGCTTGGACCAGAGTGGCCAACGCAAAGCTTCTGCCATGGGAATAACAATTTAGTCTGGGAACACGCAGCATTAACAGAGCCCCGAGGCTCTGACTCAGCTGTCTTCTTGTTTTCAGCCCCCAAACCCAAACCCTTACCCTTGCCTGTGCCCACTGGCCCCTTCTTTCTCCTCAAGCCTCCAGCCTTTTACCAAATGCAGGCTGGGAGCTCGTTTCTGAGACCGTTATCTAGGAGATGCGGGTTGTTTGGGTAGGACTGCGGCTGAACCTGTCAGTAAACATAAAGAGCTTTTGTTTCTAAAAGTAAATGCAGCTGGTTTGCTTAATTATTTAAAAAAAAAAAAGGGAAAGAAAGGGGGCATCAGGCTAGGTAGGGAGCTGTGAAGAGACTGATATTGCTAAAGGATATCCTGACTTCTTGTAAACTTTCTAAATAGAAACACATCTGAATGGAGAATTGGTATCAGCGGTCATGAATCTTTTTTTTTTTTTTTGATTTTTGGGAGCTCTTACTCATTTTCGTCTGAATTCAGGTTCAGAGCTGAGTCATTCCTTCTGCTCTTCTTCCCCCGGTGACTTTTCCATGCTGTTTCATTTTTCCCAGATAGACGTTACTGGAGCAAGGCTGTGCTAACCGCACCGCGAGCAGTGAAAACAGCGTGTGATCTCCTTGGGAAGGGGAGAACGTGCTCCCCGTGTGTTTCTGCCATCGCAGGAATGGCCTGTGCTTTAGGGAAGCTGCTCAGGATAAGGTGTGGGAGAGGCAGAGGCCATTAGCATGGCTGGATTTACCGCCAGCTCCAGCTAAAGAGGAAATAACGAACAAATGTGGTGTAATCTTCACCCTGGTGCCCAATTTAGCAAGGCAGAAGGTTGAACCAGGGGCTGAACAAACCGGTGTCAGGAGCCGTTCTTGCCTGCTTTATATTTTCACCTTGTTTGGTATTGACACAGCACGGGATAGCATGAGAGAGACGGAGAGAAAAACGTGTTTCAGAAGAGGAAAGGGGCCCCCCATATAATGAAGAGTTCAACTGAAATAAGTGGGGGGAAAAAATTTTTTTTTTTCTTTGCATGCCAGATTTCTTGCCACTTTCAAGCTAATCCTTTCAGTTCACTTCAATACAGTCACTGAAGTAGCTTAGAAAAAGAGAGAAAAAGATCTTTGATATGCTAGATCAACCAAAGTTTTAAAAAAAAAAATCTCTCTTTGTATATGCCATTTATAATGCAAATCTCAAGTTGGCATTTTAGGCTCACTTACTGCTGTTACTGAAGTACCTTGGAATACAAAAGCTGGAGATGGAGGGAGATCCCAAATGACAGAGTGCCTTTGATAGCTCCATGATAAATTAAGAATAAAATAAATTACATTTTCTCATTTCTGTAAATACCTTCTACCTCTGCAGTGTGTGTGAGACAGGGGAAAAAGGGAATTTTGCTGTATAGAAATGGAAGTTATTGGTCTAACTTCTCTGGGAATTGGAATTAAGCTTTGCCAGTGTGTCCCCAGAAAGGATTTGACCCTGGCTGGGGTATCCTGTGACTTTCCTCCTACCAGGGGGAAAGTGTGTGTGCTAACGGCGTTTGCTTAGTCAGTGAGCAACCAGTTAAGTATTCTTTTGGAAAGAAGCCTAATTTCTAAGAGTTGCCTTCCCAAATATATAACCTGATTTCCTTCCCCTGTGTTCCCAACATTTAAGCACTGATTAAATGTCACCAAAGATAATAGGAGAAATGCTCATGACGGCCAGCCTATTTTAAAATAGCATGGGCATGCTTAAAGCAATAAGTAATTTTGCCTCTGTTACACAGTGTGTTTAATGCATATTTAAATTAATCTGTAGACAACTTTGAGCAAGCTGGATCTGGAAATGAGTTATCTTTCTAATTGGGGATATTTTGGGCTTTGCCCTGCTGCGTTTTGCACAACCGCTCCGTGAAAGGTGACTGTCAAATGGGTTCATTGGGGCCTCCTGTGGGAATGGGGATGTTGAGATGATCCTGTTTGAATGCTGGTATTGTAAGGGCAGCGGGGTAACACTCTGGTCTGCAGTTCGCAACCCAACCTCATGCCTTGTTTCCAAACCCTGTTTTCTCTTGGTGTTATGTGATGAAGGCAGAGGATGGTTTCTTTATGATAATTTACAACTTGGTTTGCTGGGAACTGTCTTCTCACCACAGACCTACGGTGCAAAGCATGGATTTAAGGAACTGGCCAAACACAATTTCACCAAATATTGTGCTATTTAGAATTGCTTTACAACTGTTATCTGTTATTGCTACTCTCTGGAGCATCTGCCTATTGATACCTGTGCCTTGTGGAAGTCAGTAGGACACTTGGTAGGGTTGTGATACACCTAGTAATTCAGCTGGAGTAGATTTGTCCTACTCTGTTAACTATAAGTATCATTATACTATAGGTGTTGTGAATAAAGAAATGTAGTTGAGAAGTAAGTAGAATGGACCTTGATGCAAGAAAGAATTAGTCTTTCTTTCTACCCCATGCTTGGTCCCAATGTCTTCTGTGCCCATTAAGAAACCTCCATGATGCAGTTGAAATATGGTTCAGGGGAGCAGCAAAGAAAACACATCTTCTAGAAGGCAAAGCATCAAGCCTATGTTTTTATTTTATTTATTTATTTTTGCTACCGTGTCTTTTTTTTTTTAGTGGCAAATATCACTTAAATCACGACTATAGTGTATGACAGGCTGCATTCACTGAAAGTGCCAGCCTTTTTATTTTGAGGGGGTTTGGAAATGTTTCTTTGAGTCTGGAAAATGATGAGTGGGGAAAAAAAGAATTGAAAAAGTGTGTCCTCTAACTAAGCTGTTACTGATTATCTTGGTGCGATGTACAGATTAAGGGCCTGATCTAGAGACCACTGGGGTCAATTGACTGAAGTGGACTTTGAATCGAGTCTTATGAGCGAGTGTTCAGCGTATGTTGTAGTGGAGGGTGATGGAGACACACTTTCCTCTCCAATAAGCCTTTCCAACTGAAATTCTGAAGCAGAGCTGGTTTTCTGCCTTGTATTGAAAATCCCTAAATTGATTGCATAAGGGCTGTTTTTAACACGCAATGTGAGAAATATTCAGTTGGGAGCACAGGTTATTAGTAGTATCTCAAGAATGTGACTTTTCAGGTGTAGGAATTGGCATTTCAGAGTTTCTTTCTTTTTGGACAAAAGGGTGTTTCATCAAACTTTTTGCTCTTGAAAATTGTGTGATCTAAGTCCACTAGATTACATATTTTCCCACATGATGGTATTCTGTTGCCTATTTCAGGCTGCTATGGAAAAACTTGAGGGGAAAAAATATAAATAAAATATGCCCAAGCACGCAAGTCAATGATCTGTGTGTTAAGCCTATTGGCACATACAGGGCAATTTTATTGCATGACCTACTGGTTAAAAACATCAAAAATATAAGTCAAGTCATTTGAAGAACTGCTGTTTAGTGAGTTAGAATGAATGAAGTCTTTATTGAGTACATGCTTCCAGATTCATCACTGGTTCTGTTCTAGTCATGCCCTATCCTAGTCTTAACTGCCCCAGGCAGTCTTTTTGAGGCCACTTGACCTGCCAGTCATATTTCAGAAATTACTGATACGGTACTCGCTGATTTAGTTTAGATTCTAAACAGACTAGCTGCTGGATTACAGACTAATGACCCATCAGATGCTAAAGGCAAAGGCTTAAAGTGCACTAGTGAATTAAGCCTCAACATTGTCTGAAGGGAAGAATTTATTATGTCATTAAACTTGATTCAATAAGTTTCATTTCTTTAGATGCATTACACTAAGCAAGAAGTAAGGAATTAATGTGACCGAGAGAGATACCATTTTGATTCTATTCAGGTAAAGCTTTGATATTCTAGTTATAACATCAAGGGATGCCATTTTGTAGAATTTTGGCTCTGTTGCTAGAAACAATAGGTTGAGAAAACTGCGTAGCTGATTAACCAACCATGGACTCCTCAAACTAGGTTCACTTGAATATATGCTTCAGTTGGTAAATACATAGGAAAGTGAGGCTTGCCTGATTTGATGAGACCCTTGGTGAGGTTTCAGGGGCTTTCCATCAAATATCAAAGCCTCAGTGGTGTAAAGATATTAGTAGTAAGTTATAGATGGCACTGGGATTTAATGCAAAACTTAATACAAGCATATAATGTGATGAGTCAAACGGGGATTGCAGCTTGCCTCTCAGAAGACTATTATAGTGATCCGAAGGAAAAATCCTGCATAATGCAAAGATCACTTTAAAACATAAAAAAATAAAAAATAAACATTTGGTGTTTTATCTATCTGCATATGTCTCCTAGTTGTGTTACAGCAACAGGAAAAAGTGTTTATAAATAATAACAAAGATACTTCAGGAAAATGTTAAGATTTCTGTAGCTTTTGTCACTCATCTCTCAGTATCTGATGAAGTTCTCTTGAGTTGTTCAAGAGGTCTTTATGTTGTAGAGGTGGTCGCATTATCAGGAAAAATGTAAAAGGCTAGAAGCAATCAGTGGTTTTACTGAAATTCCTTTATATCAGACAGTAGGGTGGTAAAAGCATGTATTTCTGAGTTTCAAAATCAATTTAAATGTGGCTAGATTATATTTTTAATAAATTATGTACTTTTTTACAAATGTTAAGTTGCACTGAGACATTGTGAACCATATATATTTATATGACAGCAGGTCCGGGATTAGGATTTTTTTTTATTAGAAGATTTTAATCACTTTAATACAATTCATAATCAAAGGGAGTATTTAATATTCTAGTCTCAAAATTAAAATTGACCTAATGGGCTGATTGTCTCCTCCTTTAATGGAGACAATTCTTTCCCTAAAATGCAATAGCTTTTCCTTGTGAGTTAAAGAAGTGGTTAAAGGTCACTCTGATTTATGTTCATACACAGCTCTACTTTTTTCTTTTCTCTAACGCACTGGAAAGGCAAAATTCACTGCTGTGCTAAAACTGCTTTCCACTGCGATCTGAATGATTAAATTCTATAGATACGTGTGTGTATACACACACACTTATGAATTCATATTTATCATTAGGCTTCTAATGAAAACCATATATAATTCAACTGACCGCTGCAAGACCTTAATCTACTGGAATGGCTTCTGAAGAACTAAAGCCTGGGAACTCATACAGCTCCAGGAGATCCAGCAGAACATCCAAATTTTTTTCTCCCTTCCCCTCCCATTAGTAAAACACACTCAGTTAGTGTGATAGTACTAAGTAGGTGGCCCATAAGTTGTCTCAGACCAGTATGAAACCCAGCTTTACCTGGTTTATGGTGGTGGTTTTTATTTTGGGGCTTTTTGTGCGTGTCTGTGATTTGAATGGAATGCTCTGCTAGCAATCAAGCAAAAGGACATACTTTGGGACATACTAGGCCAGTGTACATCAACACAAAGACTTTTATTACTCAAGCTTCTGTGTTTGGGACGGAGGTTGAGGACTTCAACAGCCTAAAACCTGCAAAAACTTTCCAAGGTCTAGATTTAGTGTTCATAAAATAAATTTTTGGAGTCTCGGACGCTGCTGTGCATTGGAGTTGTGCTGGAGTCAACATTTCTGCCATCCTTTCTGGTGGCATTCTTGTCAAAGGCCCAAACTGAGGTCACCTGCAGTAGTCTGTGTGGACATCCACAGCCTCAGTGGTCTTGCCCTGCTTCACTGAAAATCTCAGGAAGGTCTGAACAGGCAATATGAAAACAGAGTTTAGTATTGTACTAAAAAGGCAAAATACATTGTTTAAACATGAAAGGTTGTGTATTTATCTTCAGGCACCCTCTGTGGTATCCCATACTGGTTGCATGTGTATGTTACCTCCACCTTGTGCAGTAGGACCTCTATCTCAGCATGCTCATTGCATTCTGCCATGTATGGGGCATTCTGGCCCAGTGTGGGAAGAAACAGCTTGCTGGAGCCTGAATTTCAGAGATATTTCAAATTCATGGGACCTCCCAGATACCCAACGTGTGCCTCTTTGTTAGTGACCAATGAGGGATTCCTCCCAGGAAGGAGGGGTAAGCCTGGCTGGGGAGGAGAAGGGTGAGGAATGAAAGAGGGGAATGTGGAGCCACAGGTGGCCCCAGCATGCTTCTCCCTCTCCTTTTGTGAGTCAAAACTGTTGAGTGGTCCTATAGCTGCTATGGGGAAGGCCATAAAGCCTCAGGAACTGTCCCTCCCTCTTCCAGAAAAATCTCTGTATTTAAAAATACCCAGCATTTCCCTCTTTTGGCATTGAATCCCAATATAAAAATGGAGACCTGAAGCTGATGAGATCAAACTCCACTTTGACAAGTGACTCCATGTAGCCTCGACATGATCTCCGTCTGTTTTCCCCGACTGTGTAACAGGGATAATATTTAACCAGCCCATGGTGGTGTTAAGTAATTATCGCTTCTATAGTAGCATGTTTTATTATCGATCCCACGTCTGTTCCTTGCTGACTTGGGCAACGTGTACTTGCCTGCTGTATTGTATAGCTAACTAAGTGTTGTCAAGTGGCTTCCTCTGTGTGGCAGAGATGTGACAAACCAGACCTGGAATTTGGGATAGTATCCCATTAGGAAATGAGATATGGAGAAAAAGAGATTTTTTTTCACTGTCTTTTTGACTGTACGTACACCTTTAGACAACTTTCCTGAGGAACAGGTGCAATCTGAGGCTACTGGAAAAGCAAGACCCCAAAATGCTGGCTTTTCCAGGGGTGGACTAAGAGCATGGAAAGACTGCTTGAAGATTGCCTTAAACACTTCTTTGTCTCTTCAAAACCTGTCCTGTTTCCAACTATATTTGGAAATTCTAACCCACACTTAAGATTTTTTTCATAGCATTACAAATACTCATTCATTTCTCTTCTTTGACTACTAAACACATATGGTGCCAAACAAATGAGCTGAAAGGGAAGGAGAAAATGTCTTTCTAGATTACTGCCATGATTGCTTTGTAGATCAGACTCCGTTGTGCTGTACAAACACAGAGTAAAAAGATTCCTGCTAGCGAATATGAATTTGGCTTCTCTGTGCCAGTTATGTTGTTCTTCATGATATTTCTTCAGTGCTTTTTCAGAAGACACTATTCCAAAAATATTTTCAGGTTTGGAGTGCTTTGTAAATGTTAGCTTGCAGGAGAGGAGATGGGATTTCAGCAGTTCTCCCATTCTGCAGAAGATGAAACTAAGGCAGCAAGAACCACAGCTGGTCAAAATTCCATTTTTATTTTGTCTGATAACAAAAAAGATATGTCTTTCTGGAAATTAAATTTGCATCCTGTTTGTACAGGAGAGAATATGGATTGCTTTGGTCTCCTGTTTTAAATAGGTTTTCCCCCTTTTTTTTTTGTCTGCAACTAATCCAAATTTGTTGCTAAAAGGTACTTTTTATTTATATATATGATTTATGTGTATGTCTACTTGGCATTTGTTTAGTACAGTGTGTGTATGTTTATATAGTATTTGCCATTGTTCACCATAGTCCTTAGTTCTTGTTTCTGATTTTGTTTGTTTCTTTAAATGTCTTGAGATAATTAATTAAAACTTATCTAGCTTTACAAACCTGGAAAGCCAGTTTAAAGGAAAAGGGGGGGGGGGGGGGCACCCTCTCTTACTCTGTGTCAGGTGGGTTTTCTTTCCCAGCTGTAGGATATAGGTTTATCATCAGATCTTAGCAATGGGAGGGAGGCTAACCACAAAGACAACAAGCTAAAATGATAGAATGTGTTATTCATTCTTTTTTTTTTATAGAGTAGATAACTCAGTTCCAAAAGGGAGTTTCAGTTACCTATTTCATAATGCTTCACTTAGTCCCAGGTATTTCAGGTAGATTAATAGCCTGATGTAGCGTGCTCAGTGTGAAATCAGTGATGCGGGAGTGTTACCTTGGATGCAATAGGTACAAGGTACAAACTTCATATACTTGTTTTTCTTTTACTTGCATTCTGTCTTCCACCTTTTGGTAAATTTTAAACATGCTTTGCAGCTCCAGCAAAACTATTATTGGGTTTGCTTGAAAAAATTAGTGCAAACCAGTTACTGAAAAGGGGAACAGGTCATTATTTTGGAGACTAGGTTGAAGCATCAAGGAGTTCTTGACTGTTCCAAGCATTTTGCTTGTGACTTGTTTTAGTAAAACATCCATTAATCAGACACAAAGGTGGAGTATGATGTGTTTTGTGTTTATCTACCCATTGACCGTAGACATTTTTGCCACTCCTGTTGCCTTTGTTTGCTTCTTGGCCTGTGCTCCCCCACAGATGACAGTGCAGAAAGATATCTGTGGCTGATAATATAATAAGGGCGTTATGCTCTCAGAAAAGAAATGTCTGGAAGTTTCTAGATATGGCCTCCCAACTACAGGTTGGCTTAGTCTCCACAATATAGATGTAAGCCTTCCAATACCTAAAGGGGGCCTAGAGGAGAGATAGGAAGGGACTCTTTATCAGGGGGTGGAGCAGTAGGATGAGGGTTAACAGTTTTAAACTGAAAGAGGGGAGATTTAGGTGAGGTCTGAGGAAGACACTCTTTGCTGTGAGGGTGGTGAGACACTGGAACAGGTTGCCCAGAGAAGCTGTGGATGTCCCTTTCCTGGAAGTGTTCAAGGCCACGTTGGATGGGGGTTTGAGCAACTTGGTCTACTGGGAGGTGTCCCTGCCCAGGGCTGGGGGGTTGGAACTTGCTGATCTTTAAGGTCCCTTCCAAGGCAAGCCGTTCTATGAAATCTATGTGAATTTTGAATATGAGAGTACTTTTGGACCTCAGTCTAACATTTAGTGAGCAGGTATCATGGAGAGCCTCAGGGACTTGGTCTTAATCAGCCTGTGAGATGGTATGGGTGGCTTCCACTTACAGGGAAAATAAGAGGTGGAGAGACTGTCACATTTCTAGGTGCATTTGGAAAGATAAATGACTTCATAATTTAGGTTGGTAACATAAACACTTGTACAAAATCTGGCCCTCAAAAGGATTTGAGGGGCTATTGTTGGCATGTCAAACTATAAACCAAGCAGCCTAATTCTCTGACCCCGGGCTGGTCAGCTAACTTTCTATGGCTGTCCCATTTCTCCCCCTCTTGCACCCTTGAGCAGCAAAGCAACACTGGAAATCGTTTCAGAAAGTAATGCTCATAGAAGGATATTTCCATTTAAGTTTGTGAGATCAAATGCTGGTTTTGATTACAAAAGGGTAAACCTATTGCCCTCCGCAGGGTTGTGTTGATGTAATACAGCCATAAAAGAGCACAATTTGTTTAGCCTAGCAACAATGAACACTAAGAGGGGTCACGGTTGCTCTTTGTAAAAAAATAGGGATCTAAACACCAAGAAGGGTTGAGTGGTCTCAGTTAAATGACAGTATTGGCATGAGAACAAACGAATATCCAAGAGCCGTTAATGAAGGCAGACCCTAGATTAGGAGACCTCAAATTATTGGAGAAGTGAAGTTCTGGAAAAAGCTTCCAATGGAAATTATGGGGTTAACAAACCTAACTGGTTTTAAGATGAAGCTAAATAGTTTATGAAGGGCATTATATGATCTGCTTTCTTGGGATAGCAAGGGACAGGGCTCTGTACCCCAGGACTGAAAAAGATTTCCTGCATTTCTATAAGCAAAATTTGGCCTATCCAGTCTGTAGTGCTTCCACTTAAGAATATACATTTGTATGAACCTTTCTTGCTAAGTATGACCGAGGATGTCCAAGCTGAATTTCCAAAATAGGATGACGGATTTGCTTTCTTCAAAGTCTGCCATCCTCCTTCAGTGTAGGTATGCTGTAGGGTATTTGATGAACTGAAATAATCTGAGCCCTGCTCGTTTCCCGTGGGAGGCAGATGGGTTATCCTGGCTATCTGCCTCTGGCAGGGAGCACAGGGTTGCCAAATCCTGGGTGAGGGCAGGAAGCCATCTCTCCCTGTCACGCAGCGACGGTGACCCCCCGGTTCCTGGTGCTCGCCCTGTGGTGACAAAGTTCCCACACGTGGGGCTGGGGCACTGTGTCCACGTCCATGCCCTGCTGGGGACCTGGGGATAAATTACAGGCAGTTTCAACTTTAAATTTTCTTGCTCTCTTGGGGGTGAAATATAATCCTTGCCCTCGCTCTAACACATCCTTTGTGGTTTAATTTAAATGGTGATTTTTACGGTGACATGTGATGTTCATCTGCTAACCTTTTATCCAATATGTTCAATTTAAAGAAGCATCAAATCTCCGAATGTGCCTCTATCTATAGATATAGAAGCATGCTATAAGGTAGTTTACCTACTTAGGTTGGTACCTAAGAGCTTGTAAACAAATTCATAAATTTGTCATGCTGATTATAGTGTTGGCAAACACAATGGTTGATCATGTTATAAATGTTTATCAACACCCGCACTCACCCACCTGCTAAGAGGTGCTACGCTTTAATGAAATTGTTTGAATATCAAGGCTGGTTGCTAAGATACAATGTTCTTGTTACCAGGGATGTGATGCTTACAGATTTCTGTTATCAAATAATGATTAGAGATGTGCTAACCTCAAGGTGCTCGGTGCAGTGAAAGGTTTACTGAGCCACAAATTAGTAAACTGTCTGCCTGAGCAGACACTTACAGAAGGAGCACATGTGCATCAAACTTACCGAGCTGACATTTTTAAAGAAGACAAGATCTGGCAGTGTAAATGTTCCTATATATGATGAAAGACTGTCATAGGAAATGTTTACATGATCTGTTGCCTAGCACAATGTCTTCGTGCCATTTCCCCCCCACCACCATCCAACTTAGAATGGTGTTGAAATCTCCAAGTCAAATAACTGCTTTCTTCTTGCTTACTAAAATGTCTCCCAGCGCTCACCTCTTGAAATTACACTGTGGTTGGCAAACGCTGATTTCTGTTTTCTATAGGCCACACAAAGGAGGAGACAAAGATGTGTGACAAAGATGTGTAACAAAGGTGTGTAACAAAACCACCAGTGTGTGGGTCTGGTGGCAAAAGATCTCATTTCTGGATACTGCGATGGGTTCAGGGTCGAAAGCTTTATTGATGTTAAAAATGCAACTAGATGTTAAGGAAGACAAACATCAAATATTGATGATGTTTTCTTTTTAATGTAGGTGCTCAGAGCGCTCTGATTTGCTAATGCACTTTGTAATAAGGTATAAATATTGTACTTCATTTTATTCTTTTTAACAAGCGCATTTCAGTGTTATTAACCATCAAAGAAAAAAATGAATAGCACAATATAGGTGATCAAAAGGATTTTGCTCACACTGCTGAAGTGCTAAGTAATCTTTAAGTGTAATTGTTGATCTCATTATTGAATTAAGGTTCAAGCTGTATTTACAGTACCTACATTAGCATGAATTTGAGTTTAAAGCCAGTTCAGCTGAAATAATCTAAATTGTAAGCAGGGTTCGTGCTTGCCTGTGGGACTCCATATTTTTACATCACCAGTAATTGTTTGCTTCAGTGTGAAGGGATGTTATTTTCCTGGTCCTGTAAGCGTCCTTTTGTACTTACTTCACAAGACGCTCCTATTACTATAACTACAAATCTGCTGGTGATTAAATTCAGCTCGGTGCACTTCTAGTAGATAGGTAGACAACTTTAAACTATCAGAATTGGAAAAAAAAATCAGTAATAATTTACTATGGTTATAATTCATGATATTAAGCTTACCCCTTGGATGTGAAATTCATACTTTAAAAAAATGATACAAGACTGCATCCTACAACAGGCTCTTAACATAACCCATGTTCTACCTACACTGTGTGGGATGTTCAGACAAATAATCGCCTTCAGCAGATGCCTTTGTCATAATGAGTGTGATAGTTTAATATTTATGGAAGAACTGCTGATTTTCAATGCCTGCTTTAAAACCCCAAGAATAATGCTGCCAGCTCTAAGGACTGCATGTAGATGAAGTGTTGTGTGGAGCGAACGGGGTACACAGACCTCTCTGTGCTACATCCAAGTGATGGTAGTGGGTCTGTTGCAGGAGATAACTGTCACTATGGTTCTCTTTCCTCCTGTCCCTGCCCTGTTTACCTACTCAGTTAGGTAAAGTTGATGAAGAGATGCAGAACTGCTAATTATTGTGGAGTCATAGGATGGTTAGAGTTGGAAGGGACCTTAAAGATCATCTCGTTCCAACCCCCCTGCCCTGGGCAGGGACACCTCCCACCAGACCAGGTTGCTCCAAGCCCCATCCAGCCTGGCCTTGAACCCCTCCAGGGATGGGGCATCCACAGCTTCTCTGGGCAACCTGTTCCAGTGTCTCACCACCCTCAGAGTAAAGAATTTCTTCCTAATGCCTATCTAAATCTCTCATTGTTCAGTTTAAAACCATTACATGGTCCTACCGTTACATGCCCTGGTAATAAGTCCCTCTCCACCTTTATCAGAACTTTATCATTTTTGTTGCTTAAGCTGAGGTGAGAGAACCTGACATCTGGTCTTTATGGGAATGGATTTGCACTGTGGCTTGTGTTCACCTCTTGGGACAGCTGATCCCCTTCTCCTGCTCTCCCACCTGTTCCTCTGCCTCACCAAGCTGGTTTGCACTGAGCTTTGGACCTGCATTGAATTTTATGACTGTGCTATAATATTTCTGACATTTTTCCTTTTGCTGTAGAGTATATTAGCTAAAAAAAAATAGGAAATATTCTCTAAAACCAAGTCATAAAACTTTCCTTCCTTCCATCACTAGTGATCAGCAACCTAGGACTGTAGCTACCACGGAAATAGTGTATGGAAATGCCTTGAAATAACATCAAAACACAGATGCTCACCTGGCCGTTTATGACAATACAGACACTTTATCTGCTACAGCTGTCTGTGAGGTAGGAGGAAAGCTGAGTTTTTTCTTCCTTTTTTTTTTCTTTTTTCCTTTAGGTTTGTTGTAATGAGTGATTTACATCACATTAGATTATGTTGGGATATAATGTGTCAGGTGACATGACCTGATATAACCCAACTTAATGCAACACACATGTTTAGATTGTATTACATGTGAAGAGAAATTCCCTGAGAAGCCGTCAGGAGCAGGTGACTTCTGCAAATGGAAAATATTTGCACAGTGATATTTTATACGAGTCAAAAATTGAAAGGTGCATAAAACTTTAGCACGGATTTAGGAGCCTTAGACCCATTGACTTTGCTGGGACTAAAACTTTTAAATGCCACAGTTCCCTTTAGAAATATGATTTAGCATCTGACGTTGAGCTGGAAATTTTGCAAAATCTTGCTTTCCTTATATCCAGCTCTGAGCTGATGGAGCTGCAGGGTTCTAAGAGGACTGCAAGTGAGATCCAAATCAATCGACTGGCAGCTAGCAATAAAGTGGGATGCAAGGAATTCATACAAGCCAGTCTGGATTATTATTTTCCTTTATAAAATCTTGCGTGCTTGATTGGATCCCCTTTTGGAAATCAACTTGATAGGAATGTGGGCCGAAGTGCAAGGTTTACATTTCACTCCGACATGACTATGTTGAGGTACCCAGCTCTAAATTTGGAGGCTCATATGGATTATTTTTTCTTTTTTTTTTTTTTTTTAATTTGGTGTCAGAAATAGGAGCCTAAATTTAGGCTGCGAAGTTCATTTAGGAACCTAAATATAAATGTTCTGCTTTTGAAAAGTGCTGAGCACCCTACAGCTCCCACAGGCTCCATTGAGACTTCGCCTCGGTGTAGGATGCTGCTCCCAAACGCACCCCATCCCCGGGGGGAGGCTTGTGTGTGTGTGTGTATCATATGTTTGTACCTTGCTTCGAGCATACAAAAGCTTGCAGTACTCGGGATTCAAAAAGTCAGAAAATGCTTATTTGACCCTAATTGTATACATATGTAGTGGCCTTCTCATGTGTATACGTTATGATAGGGTTTGATCATGTACTTTGCCGTGCTCGATGGGGTAAATGTTTAGAAGTGTGATGTGAGGGAGGCAGGGGTTACAGCAAGACAGATGTTTCTGCGAAGAGGAGGGAGATTCAAGAAGCCTGTGGTTTGAGAAGCCAAACATCAATGCTCCTAACTTTTTTTTCATGTGGGCTCTCCTGTGGACAAGCTGTTTTCTTTGTGAGTGTAAAACTGAAGCCAAAGCACATCCCGCTTCCCTCGGGGGATGGTTTTTACCTGTGGCCTGGTTGCTCTTGGGTATGTGCTGGGGAGGTCCCTGGCTCTGAGGGCTGGGGCAGCTCTCCCCAGAGGCTTCTCCATCCTTTCTGATACCCAGCATTTCACCTGATCTTCATCAGATTTTCCTTCCTCTTTATCCTGTTTTAGCAGGTTCTTAGTTTTCCCAGATTTTCCCCCCAGCCTCTCTTTTGTTCAATTTCTGTCTGAGAGGCATTGACAGTTTGAATTTGGCTTTGCTCTGGGTGCCCAGCACTGCCTTGGTGCCAGGAGGAACATCCCCCGTTGATAACTTCTTTTACTTCTGTAGCCCTAAACTTGGTGCAAAACTCTCCCTTGCTGTGTTTAGACGGCTTTTGAAAGCCTTGGGGAAGCATAGGCTTGGCATGTGAGAAAACACAATTCAGCTTTTAGAAGATTAAAAAAAAAATAAATAAAATTAGAAAATCTCCCAGAATTTGAGATGTATGTGAGAACCTGGCCAAAGTCAAAGGGGTGTTACAGGACAAGAGCTACTCCTGCTTCTGCTGAGTCTCAAGTTCCTACTCTGAGTGATGGTAGGATCCTTGGCAAGAGTAAGCCTTGCTGTTATTCTGGGCAAGGCAATGCACTTCCTCTCCCCAGCCCTCATCAAAGAAATGCCTCAACTTTTTTGAGCTAGTGTCTCCGAAGCATCTGTCTCTAAAACAGATACCTGGCATAGAAATGCCAGCTCAAACAGTTAAAATTGGCTAGACAAAAAGTGACTGAAATCAGTGTCTATTAATAAGAGGAGGTTTGGGGCAAAGGATTATACGCGTTGCTGCCAGCGCCAATAATGCTGATATTTATTTTTGTGTTCTTCTGCTGCACGAGTAGTATGTATAAAGAGTTGCCTTTAAAAGAAGGATCATCCTCGTTACAACACATCATCAAGGGCTACTCTGTTCTGAGCGTACAGCAGGGCTGTATCTTGGAGAAGTGGGTAGTAGCTGGTAAATGCTGATGGTTGAGAGCCGACCACTGTCACTGCCCAGAGCGTGTTTGCAGTCAGGTTGCAGAGGCAGCAGTTACCTGTTTTGAAGGCTCCAACTTCTCCTTCAGAGAGAGATGGGAGCAGATGTCAGGAGCCTCAACTTTGGATTCGATAAGGACTTGGATCAAAATATCAAACAAAAATATTTTAGGGAAAGTTTCTGGGAGGAAGTGAGCTATATGGGGAGCATGGCTTGCCAGGCTTTTTAAAAATAAAATGTTCTCACTCTGTGTTTAGCTCTCCCACAGTTTGAAACACTTGCAGTGCTGGAGCCTAGCAGCCCTTGTCAGTCTACAGTACATCATCCCCCTTCGGTTGGCTGGGAACATCTCTCCTGTAAGGGCAAAATAAAGCTGCTCATTTAGCACACATGCTTTTGAAACTATAGGCAAGGAATACCTAAATATAAAACAAGGGCACCTTGGGCTGTGAGCGCTTTCTGGCTCGGGCGGTTATCGCCCTTTCCCCTTGCAGTCACACATGTGCTTCTCCTGCCTTTTCTTCTGCACACCTGGAGCGTGCTGACAATGCGCTCGATAGCACGTGTGAGCCGCTCAGATTCGTAACGCTCTTAAACCTCACTTTCTCCCATGCTTGGGAGCATTTTCCTCCAATTAAATACCCAAACCCAACAGCAACAGATCTACAAAGGCAGGGCGGATCTGCATAGCACGGGTGGAGGTGAGAGGGACCTTCTGGTATCTTCACAGACCAGTGCCCTTTGTTCATGGGGGCCAGATACAAGTTTTGGGGCTCAGTGAGCACTCTCAATGTCCTCTGTGTATTTTCACTTGGAGACTACACAAGCGAATGGTCTTATGCTAGTGCGGCCAGGAGGAAGGTTTGTATGTCTTTGAAGTTACTATTCGTATGGTTCCTAAAATATATATGATGTGGACTAGTGTTCTGCACCATTCTTTTGGTTGGCGCTTTCAATAAAACAGAAATAATTGACTGAAAATAAACTTGATAGTAAGTGCCTCTAAACTGAGAAATGGGCAGGGTTTTCTGGCATTTTTGACTTGAGATTGCCTTAGCTGGAAACACAGGTGGTTGTTCAATGTATAGACTAAGAAAAAGGGGGAGATTAGCAGACCTTGATTGAGGGCACATGAGAGAAACTAATCCATGAGGCTCTATATGGTAATGAAAAACTAAAGAAAATATTGCAACTTAATAGTGAAAGGTGCTATAGAAGCTTTTGCAAATTAACAATGAGAGAGTACAGTTGAAGTTCTTACAAGAAATGTCAGCTTGTATAAGCATGTGAAGTAAGTTTTCTGTTTCATGGTAGGATTTTTGTTTACTTTTTTTTTTCTGTTACTTGGTAAAAAATTGTAGTGTAGTTAGTTCCCATTTACCATGAAGAGGTAACCATCAACATTTGGTGGGTTGTGTGGCCTTCTTGGGGTGGAGAGAGGACTAATTTGGCCATAAATATCATGTTCAGCCTGTGTAAACATTATAGAGAGGTGTATTCATTGAAAGAAAATGTAAAATCTACTTAGTTGATGTCCATTCCACCTCTTTGTAAATAAATGTGGGAATGCTGCATCCCAAGTTAAGATGCAACCAAGTTAAGATGCAACGTGGTTTATTGAGGTGGGCGATTTCACTCTTTAGAACACTATAACGCCCAAATGTGGAATAATCTCAGCCAACAGTCCCCGTAAGATATTTTTTTTTCAGGGGTATGGTTTATAGGAAGCAACTGAGTTGGAATGAGCATATTGCGGCGCGTTGCTTTGTATCCTAATTATCTACATCAATGGATGTGCCGAGCGGCTCGGAGCGCTGTACCTGCTGTGCCGAACAACTTGCTGGTAGTCATGGAGTATATGCTTCCTGTGGGCACCTGCCTGCTCTGTGCAGCGCATCACATTGAGTTATGTCACGTTATGTCACATCACAGATGAGATGTGACCCAGTGTAACCTGACACAGTGCAGTGCCAGCACTGCAGTGGATCAAAACTCCAGGAAAAAAACCAAAAAAACAAACAAAAAAAACCCCCAACGAAACCAAACCACCCTAGAAGTCGTGATCCTCAAGGGCAGTAAAATACAGGCAGGCTACCCATGAACCTGCAGATACTCTTAATTTTCCCCTTAGCCCGGCTATTTGTAGATAGTTTGGCGTATCTCTCTGGGATATAAATACAAGAATTTCTCTGCTTGTGTTTATTTATGATACTTGTCGTTTGGGAAACAATAATCTTCCTCCTTCTTAATCTAAATTGAACCACGGTGAGTACACCAATAAAACACGTCACAACAAACAAAGGAAATTCTCCTTGTATTAATAATAAACTCTCTAAGATTTATCAGTCTCTCCCTCTTTTTTTCACTTTGTGCGATGCAGTCTAAAGCAACTGCTACATTTATAGATGTCTGATAAAATTTTAATAGAAGAACCCATTACCTTTGAATCTGGAGTAAAGAGACTATATCAAAAACAGGAGTGTTGAGCCGGAGCTAAATATAACTTGTTAACTGAGAGAAGTGGCGTGTGAGCTTCATAATGCTGATGGATTTACTATAGTTTGCTGCAAGCAGGGGGACAGTGGATGTTGTAGCAGGTGGAGTGTGACAAGAGCAAAGGATATTCCAGCTTCTGAGTACAGAGATGTCCATCGAGAGAGCTGGTGGAGGCTGTAGGAGACCCATCATAGAGGCTACCTGCATGAAAAGAGGAGTTTCCTCCCCTGATTTTGGAGGGTACTAAAGTATAAATGACACTCACGGTCTTGCTAGAGCTGGGGTCTGTGACTTATTTTGGTGGGCTCTGAACTGAAACCTCAATACAGGGTTTAGCAGCCAAATCCAGAATGACTTGGGGAAAGAAGTGTTGTCACCTTGCACTCCGTGGGGGCTTCTCTGGAGCTGTTGGCTGCCCAGCATCTGGCTTTGGATTCTCTGCTCACGTGGCATTTAGTGCCTGCGTAACCGTCTTGCTAGGGAGGACTTTTGTGGAAATGTTGAAATTTGTTTTCACTTTTGAAATTTTGTTTCATTTTATATCCTTAGTACTGATACTTTTTTTTTTTCCTTAACACTTGAATCTTTAGCAGAATTTTTTAACACTTCTGACACATTACTAAATTAAAATTGATGACTTATTTTAAGTATATACACACACATATATATACACACATACACAAGAGCTGTAAAATAGGACATTTTCAGTGTCATTTTAAAGAATTGCTTTTTCCATGGGAGGAGGAGCTGCAGTCCAAAACAGTTCTTAGCTGTGTACATTATTGCCAAATACTGCTAAGCAAGTAGAAAAGAGTGTCTATGCACTAGGAACTTATGCCGTCCTATTGCTCTTATAATTCATAAAATTAAAACTGTGCTTTTTGCTCTCGTTTTTTTCCTTTTGACTGGAAATGTGTTATATGCTGAGAGTGTTGTATTAGCAAAAAAATCCAGATATTCCTCGACAGGGTGGAGTTCTAAAGTCTCGGTGAAAACATAAAAGTCCAATGAGGGTCTCACCTGAACCTGTATCTCTAACAGAAGGGAGGGTTTATTATTAAGCTAATACTCAACGTTGTAACTGCAGTTGTGTGATGCTGTGGGGTTCAGGCAGAAGCTGATGACCTCTATTATGACACATCCAGTTTAGAACCAGATGGAATGTAGTAAAATGTATTTAAAAATATTTCAGAAACATATGTAGCTACCGGAATCTGAAATCCTAAATGCATATAGCTTCTATTTCTCCCCCAGAAGATGAAGCTGGTAAATACAGTAGCGTCCTCTCTTCCCTTGAGCTGAGCTGAATTTAAACTGTGAGCTTCATTTCCACAATTCAGTGTCCAATATGCAATCTGATCACACCTCCACTTTTGTGAGTTGTAGCCATGGCCTTAAATTAAATTACAAATCCTACATTGGACTGACATAAATCTGATTTTGGCCTGAACTTGAAGTGTTTGAAATACCAAATCACTACTCCCTGATCCCTAATGAGAAGTAATCAAAGAATTTAACCAGCAGTACAAACACTTACACATCACTACAGATGTAGCCAAATTGACTCAAAGTAGTCTCTTTCTCTATGAAAAAATTGTGTGCAAATACACCTTACTGACACTGGTTATTCCAGTAGAATCACTAAAGAGGAAGGAAAAACTCTTCTGGCTTAATTCACAAAAAAGAATCCTAATAACTTTTTTCCCCTTCCCTTCTAGAAATATCTGGTTTTCACTACTATGTTATACACTCTGCCCATCTACACATAAATAATAAGATAAGATAAATAAATTACCCATCCTGCCTGATTGTAGTTTGGATGATCACTAACCTGGTGTGTCTTGCCGTGTTCCAGACACCCATACATTGGTCAAGGCTCCTTTCTCCTTTGCTAAAAAGCTGACTTGGCTGCTCACTACCCCAAAATGATCATGATTTATTTGACTGTGGAACTTCCTTGTTGTCTCCTTAAATTTTCCACAGCAGTTCAAAATTTCAACACATTGGGGCAATTATGATATTATATAGTAATGCATATGATGGTGCTGTCATAGACTAGAAAAGATAACTCAAAATCAATAGTGTTTGTATCATTCTGCAGAGAAGCAGCAATAAAACTTGCCCTGTTGGGAATGTGAAAAGGTATGTCCTGAATAGTAGCCTTAAGGTGATGTAAAGCGAAGGAAGCTGTCTTCTCTAATGAATTGAAGCCCTTGCCTTCTGACCCTACGGAGAAGATAGATTTTTTTTTTTTTTTTTATATTATTATTTTATTTTCCTCTCTTTCTGTGTGTGGTGGTTTTTTTTTTTTTTTGTGTGTGGTAGGAAATCTCTGGCCTCTCTTTTTTTTTTTTTTTTTTGTTGTGGTGTATGTGAATAAGAAAACAGTTGTTATTAATGCCACTCTAGACATTTTTTTTGTTTAAATTCCTGAGCAAATGGCATATAATGCCAGCTGCTTAGGTAACTGTATAGTGGGATTTAGGATACTTAAATAAGGTGGTGACCAGACTTTAAGTCATTCTCTGCTGGAGCACAGAGTAAGATGTAATTTTACACCTGATATTTAAGATAATCTGCCTATGTCATGCATGTCATCTTTCTCCAACATATATTTTACTTCCTAGGAAGGCATTGTCTCCTTCCTAGGCTGGAAGCATGTGTTCATGGGTCAGTCAAGCGCTGGGAATTATGCTTTGTCTAAAATACCTATTTAAAACGTACAGCTATAGTATGAGGAGAAAATGGTGGTGGATGATAAGAGTAATATTGCAGGTGCCTTAAGGTCTTATATTATGAATTTTGCTGATTGACACCAAGGACAGTCTATGCAAATAAGATGCACCTAAGTTAGAGTAGCTTATAATAACTTTTGAAGTAAGATTATTATTATTATTTTATACCTGGCTGTAAATGCTGATCTCTGCAAGGACGCAGGGTGTCATCTACTAAAATATCCATTAACTATTGTGCGTGAAAGCTACTAAATGTAGAATAGGTGTCTGGCTGCACTGTGTTCCACGTATGAACAATGCTTTGACAACCATTTTAGCAAGGAGGTTTATTTTTGCCTCTGTTTTAAAGTAACAAGCTATTATTGGTCAGTGTTGACCGAATTTCAGAATTTAAATGAGGAATCAGGAATTTTATGTCCCTCCTTGTAGAACAGATGAGGCTGACACACCTTGGTGGTTGTTCCTGTAGTTGATTTCTGTAATGGGTCTTCTCCTCGGCTATTTGACTGCAAGTCGGTAGAAGAATGACTCTGCAGTTAATGGATCCTGTGATTCAGGAGTTAAACAAACAGACCACAGGCCAGTGAATCACAGGTTTTCTGCCTGTGCACGTATCTTTCCTGGAGCACTTGCAAAATCTGAAGTCATGAGGCTCCAAATGAAAAGTTCAGTAAAAGAAGTTTCTGTTCCTTCTTTCTAAATGTCCTGAACTTTGCCATCCAACTTCCCTTGAAATAAAACTGATGGTCTTGTATTTTGGTGTGGATTCATTGTAATGCCTTTGTTTTTGTGAAGGGACAGCCCAAGTGACTTGCAAAATGGCCACTGGGGTTTGTAAGAGAAGGTATGCAGAGCTCTCTACCTTGTATTGGGAGAGCTGTAGGTAATATGTTCACTACTAGAGTGTCTGACCTGGGGACAAGGCGTTCAGATCCCTTCAGCATCAGCTTTCTGAGGACTTCCAGCAAGGAATAAGCTTAGATCTTAGAAGATAATTAGATGCCTAAGAATACAGGTATATGCCAGGTGGGATTTTTGAACTTGGACCCCTAGGTTCTGCATCCTGTTGCCACCTAACCTTTGAATAGACCTAAATTCCTTAGAGACGAAGTGTGTGTTGATTAAACTGTAAGCGCTTCTGAGAACTCCAAAATTGCTCAAGCGCAACAGGCAACACAGAGCAGGGCTTCCCCTGCCTCCCTCCTGCATTGTCTACCCATCGTGTCAGTCGGGCAGGACTTCTCGGAAACCATGCGTGGGGTGAAGGGAAGCGGATGGGGGGGAGCGGTGGTTCAAGCCCTTCCCTCTGGCTGGGCACTCCTTGGGGAAGGATGTGCCCGTAAACACGTATGTGTGGAAAACCTTATGAAAGCACAGATTCCGTGAAGAAGAAGAAGAAAGAACGAGTTTCTGCACCAAGTGGTACTTTAAATATTTGTAGGAGCCAACACGAGGTGCTTCGTGCAGGTTGAGCAGAGACAACTTGACTCTAGACACCAACTCCTGTCTTGCTCTGTGGTCACCCAGAAGGAGCTGTTAGTACCTTTTATAGAACAAAAGTGTTTGGTGTATTTGCAGACAGAATTTGTGAAGACATCAAAGTGAGATCTAGCTGATGTCAGCTTTCATGATTGCTGTTCTTGGTGTCTTCTGACCTCCTGAAGACCCTGATTTTTTCTGCATGTTTCCTCTTATTTCCAGTAGTATGCTCATGCTTAGGTGGAGATGGAGACCTAAGGGAAGGAAATGCAGGTTATATTGCCAAAGAAATTAGTAAGAAATTTGGCTCTTTAAGTTAAACTTCCTTTGGTGTTTTTTTCACAACTCTTCCTTTGCTAAGATAAAGTGAGAAGATCTCAAGTGACATGAAAATTAGGGAATGGGAAAACTTATTTTTTTTTTTTTATTTTATTCAAACCACTGCATTGCAGGAACTGTGGGGCAGGTAAGTTCACGTCAGAGCCTTTTTTTTGATTCCAGTAGAAGTGTAAGCTCACCTACATGTGAAATTAGTTTGGAAGCTCTGGACTAGAGTCTCTTGCAAAAGCAATCCCACAACATCGTTACGTGTTTAGCTGCCCTAATTGTTAGTGAGATGTGAAGGAATGAAGAAGCACTTTGACAGAGACCAACGAGGATAAAGTTATATAGGTAGCTTTATGCTGTGATAGTCTGCTCTGGGGATAAATAGAGGAGATTTTTCTCTTTAATGTTGACGGTAGTTTCTTGATTAACAAGGAAACTCACTTAATTTAGGAGAGCTGGGGGGGAGAAGGAGAAGAAATGAAAATGAGGAAGTTCTTAGTTCAGTACCAGAAAAAAAAAGCGTATTAACGATAATTGAAATTCACCTCCGTGAGGGCAATGAATCATCAGAAACAGGCTGTGGAAAACAAGGTTGTGCAACCTTGACCAGCGTGTGTCACTGACTGGTGGAATTTTTAGAAAAGCAGCAGTTTGGGCTCATCGCTGTGGTTCGTGATTGCACACACCTGTTCGGCTCGGAGGTTTTGCAACCAAATTATAAAAAAAAAAAAAAGGAAGCTGAACTTGCTGCTTCTCCTGAGCAGTGCAAAAAAAGCAGAAAACCACAGCTGTTCTAGCTGTTAACAGATATCAGCAGCGTACCCCCTGTTACATAATTGAGGATAACGTTTTTGAAGCATATGGGCTGGAGGTATTATAAACTCATTAAAACTTTAGGTGGGAAACACGCTAGCATGCTTCTAGGTTTGGTACCTTTAACAAATGTTTACAATTAGGGCTCCTATAAGCAGTTTATTAAATAATAAATGAAGGAAAAGCCCGATGAAGGGGTAGAAAGTCAGGAATTTATGCGCAGTGACAGGCGAGTTGCGAGTTGAATGGCGAAAGATTGCTTCCTATTGATTTGATAACTACTCACTTTGGGCGGTTTAAGATTCAGGATGCAGTTATATCAGTTTGTATATAATCTGAGAGAAAAACACAGTCTTCAGAAAGCTTGGAGATGTGCTTTGTGGAGTTTCTACCTTTTGTTTGCAAACTTCCAGCATCTGACTAAGACAAGCTGTGGAAAATTAGATGGTTACAGAGTGGGTTTTGAGAACCTCTATGGTTGTGTTAAGGAGGACAGAGGTTTTTCTTGTTGTCATTGCACTTGCACTAATAGTGCAGGGATTGATTTGGCCCGTTTCTGAAAGCCACTTTGTCAAGAAAAAATTAAATAATATTACAACAGTTAAAGGCATAACATTCAGCCTTTAGTGAGCAGAGGTGGTTAACGTCTGAAAACAGCTAATTGTTTCAGGGATGTAGCCACTAGTAATGTGGTTTCTGCTGTTGTGCAGCCACCTTATTGATTCAGGACTGGTAACAGACTGTGGACCTGTGGCTGCAGGTCAGCAGTTCAAAACCCAGTCAGGTCAGTGAACGCATCCGGGCAGCATGCAGAAGTCTAAAGATTGGGAAATACTCGGTCCATGAGCTTTCTGCTGAACTTGCCAGTGAAACTACCAGCTAAAGCCAAAGAAGAACACAATCTTCGTTTTGCAGAAGCAACGAAGTTCATCAGGTGGTAGCAACTTCTGGTACCATTTTTGCTGTACTAATGCACAATTGTGAGTGATTCAGTGTTTACAGGGAAGTGGACAACGCATCCCGTAGTTCTTGGGAATATTGCCTTTCCGGACAAGGCTGAAGGCAAAGTGTTTCATGCTGCTCTTGAATCTTTTCTGAGGGTGGTCCTACAGGGCCTTGGTACCCAGCGGACCAGAGAAAAATTGTGCATTAGTTAAGAGGTAGAACGTATCTATATTTTACCCTGTGCACTTATGTCCTGCTCTCCTCCCTGTGATGCTGTTCAGCAAACACAGTGCAGTGATTTGAATTCATCCTAATTGTTTGCTTTCAATGGCATAGGAAATTTAGTTTGTTTAATCTGTATTTCATTTGGTTGGCATCAAAGTGACTAGCAGGCTATTGGCTGGCAAAATGCACATTATATGAAAAACATGTTCTTGATGATTTATTATTGAGGACCAAGTTTTTCTTTTATGACTAAAACTTGGCTTAAGACTTGGCTTGTTGCTGGCTGGCGCGTTCCCACAGCGTGAGATGTGGGCTATCCTAAAAAAAGGTTAGCTGGGCCTCTTAAATAAAACACCCGCTTGTTAATGAACATCATGATGATTTTGTAATGTAACTATGGCTCCAAAAATTGTCATTTAAGCAGAGGGCTTAAAAAAAAAAGTCTAAGATTTGACATCCTCTCATAATGATCCAAATTCTGCTGAGGTCAGGACTTCATCCTTGTAGTTCTGTGGAAACTCGGAGCAGGGTCTGATGGCTGGGCACTGCTTTCACAGGTGACCCAAACAGAGAGGGATGTTGCCTGTTGTGTATGGACTGTGTAAAAACTTAGCTATATTTATTCAGTAGTACAAGGAAACTGGAGACCCACTTCCCATCTGTCTGTTTTTTTGCCAAATCCTTAACATGATTAAAAATATTTTTTTTCTTAATGCAATCAAATTCTCTTTAGAAATTGGAATGTGTTTGAAGGCGCTCCATACTGGATAACTTCTGTGAAGCTATTTCTTTTTTTTTTTTTTCTCCATACTTTGCTTAGAGTTAAGATTTAAAAGTTGTGTATTTCATATTGTTACTGTGCAAGCTATTTCAAAAGTATCAAGTTCTGGAGAGAGAAATAGGAAGTTATTGGCTTGGTTTAGGTACTTAGGAATTACTCAACTTGCTTACTTCAAGGAAATACCCGGTTCACTCTAAATGCAACAAACGTTTGAAATGGATTCAACCTATTCATCAGAGAGCTTTTTCTCTGCACGAGTTTCAGATCCATAACTTCAGTACAATTAGAGACTAACCTGATCCTTTTGTTTTAATACCAATCCAAAACAACATAGCACAACTGTTTGTAAAGCCAGTAAAAAAAACAATGCTAATAATATTCTGATCGCTTTGATAAACCTCTGGTATTCATAACTATAGAGTATATCAAGTTCATATGTGGCATTAATTATACTCCAGCATTAAGGATCAAAAACAGCTGAAAGGGAAGGATTTACTGGACTAATAGAAAATCTATGGAGTATTTGTGAAAATTTAATCACGTGTACCTGGATTTTTTGCACGTCATCTGAAGCCTGGTCTGATTAAAGTGGCATATGGTTGCGCGAACAAATGGCTAGGAGAAACTCTTTATAAAAAGTTTGTCTGGTCAATGATAATGTCCTTGGGACCCACGTTCCCCAACTTGTCTTGTTGTCAAAATCCTGGCTGGTGTAGGGGTTGGTTTCTGTTTTATTTCAGCTTGCTTCGTTTATCCACGGGGCGTGGGGGAAGAGCGGTGAACTGATTTTTGTTTTGTTCCAACTTGATGTGCAGTGTTTTAATCAAGGTGCCTTGCTTATACGCTATACCCACAACAGGATGGGTAGCGCTATGGTCCAAATTTATTCTGGAAGATAGTAATTAAAATAAATGTCAACAGTGAGCACTGGGTCTCTAGCTAATCAGGTTATTTCAGACTAGTTAAGCACGTTTCTGAATCCAATTTTTGTTTACATTTGCTTATGCGTTTTTTCTAAGATACTCTGTGATGCTTACATGATGTTGGAGAGTTTTGGAAGGAGTGGATAATTGACCTGTTTTGCAAAGAATACATCTGTTCACTAAATCAAATTAGAAAATGCTGCTTAATTTATAAATTTTACTACATGAGGACATCAAGAAAGGGAATTTTTTTGCCTTGTAATGAAAAAGTTGAACTATTGAAATGTTTTGAGCTCTATGTAAATATGTAGAATAACTTCATATGGCATATTTTATTAGTGAAATAGTCCTCCCCTCATTAAAAGGGCTTTGCTAGAAAGGAGAAAGGCAGAGGGCAAAAATTGCTAGGTATTTTAATTATCCCAAGTTTTCCATGAGGTTTCTCATCTTGTGGTGTGGGTGTTTTCTTTAATAACCTCCCAAATACCTGTAAGGTTTGAAAGCGGTAAAACTCCCTGTAGGGTTACAGAAACCCATTCCAGTCTCACCTTTGGAAGTGAAAGGTCAGTGCGAAAACATTGACTTTTCATGCATGCTGTAACTGAGACTTTTTGCCTCGTTGTTGCTGTTTTTTTGCTTTTAAACACACGCATCCACTTACATCTCCCAGTTTTCCTCGGGAGCTGAAAGCTCCTGCTTAAGGTGGAAAGGGTTCATAGATATTTGTATGACAAGGGAAGTCATATTAAGGGAATTCAAAGGTGTCTGCAGCACTTAGCACCTGGGGGAGGTATATTCACAACAGCTTCAAACTTTACAATTCTGCACAAGTTGAGCTTCCAGCAGAAGCCAAGGGTGGTGGGGAATTCATCATTTTTGAAAAATAGATTACAAATATCTAAGGAATGGATGTGTACAGTAAAGAGAAGCCTAGCCCTTAACTTTCATGTACATATTTCCCAGCCTAAAAGGAGCAACTGTGTTCATTTTTTTTTTGGAAGGATATTTCATACTCTTGGAAATACTTGATTGAAAGGCATTGTTTAATTGTGAAATAGTGGCAATTCCTGAAAATTCAGGGCTGTGGGAGTGTCGCTGCCCGTTATCTGGCTAATCTGGGCATATCATCACACTGTTCTTTTAATAGGTGTATTTGTGAAACCAGAATAGGGCTTGCGTGATTGCTTGTGATGATACACGATACCCAGTTTCACAGTAAGCTGTGACACTAAAGGGTTGAAAAAAAAAATATCTTTCGAAGTTATACTAAGATTCTCACGAATCGTCCTTTTGTCTGCCCCCAAAATGTGGGTGCCATTGCCTCGGTGCTGAACACTGCTGTGACTGTGTAGTCTCTGTTTCTCTATGAGAAGACAGAAACCATCTGGTCTGAAACACAGCCCCCTTTGAAAATACATATCCTATTATGTTAGCTCTGAAACGGTCTGAGCAGCTATGCCTCTGAAGGGGAGATGGTATCTTAATATGTAGAAAACTTTTAAAATCTCTTTTTCTCTTTCTGGGGGGATGGGGAGAAATGTCAAGAACTATTTTTTTTTTTTTGGTCCTGAATCTGCCTTCTAGAAGAAACTGTTCTCCAAGAGCCCATGCAGAGTGCTGTGCTTGCAGGTTGCCTTGCTCGGGGGGGGGGTGCGGTGGGTTCCCAGGGATGCCCTGGGGACCGTGCTCCGGTGTCCCCATCCCTTCCTGGCCTCCAGTTTGGCCCCTTTGCTCTTTTCTTCTCTGCCAAGCAGCTCAGGCACAGGAGGGCAGCAGGCTGCATGGCTTCTGGCCACCTGTACACTCTTCCTCTTTCTCTCCCTCTTCCTCCCCCGTAACTCACGAGGTCCTCGTTGCTGGTGTCCGTTTTGCCTCTCTTATCACAAAAGCCACTGTGCTGCAAAAGACCTGGCCCAGGCGTCTTCTGCAGCCCCATGCTTTGAGAAAAGGTCAAACAGGCAACTAATCTGATTTGGTTTCTATTCAGTCCTCGCAACTAACTCCTCCAGTGAGAAAAGGAGGCGGGGGGGGTGAGGCCAGGGGAAGGTCCATGGACCCTGGGTGATGCTGCAGGAAGCCCTGGTGCTTCTCTGGTGGGGAAATGTTCCCTTCCGACTTACAGCGGCGAGTAAAGAAAATTAGGTTCACTTTGACTTTCCAGCCCCTTTTCCCTGACTGGTATTCCTGACTAGCAAGTTATGTTGGTCAAAATAAATAAATAAATAAAAAGACTGCGCTCTAACTCCCCTTTAGCAAGACAGTGGACCAAATGGCTGTGCAAAGGTTGCTAAATGCAAATTTAGTGATATAATTAGACCTTCACTATTGTTTTTCATTTTTTTAAAAAGCCTAGGTTATTTTTCTCTTTGTTTTCCATTTTTAAAGACGCCTAGGTTGTTTTTTGGGGTTTTTTTAATGCTTATTTGCCTTTTTTTTTAAGGTGCAGGGTTTTGCTCTGCTTCTGTAATAGTTCTTCTGATAGCAGATTTCTGAGTTTGGTTTGATAAGTTGGTCACTGTGCTGTTGGGGAAGCTTTAAAAAAAAAAAAAAAGCCAAAAAAAACCCAACAACCCAACAAGCAGAACAACTCAAACCCCTCATTTTGAGCCCTTCATTTGGTTATGACAGGCAGCTCAAGAGCAGCACTCGTGTTTCTTCCCTCTGAGGATGTGAAGTGCACGCAGCCAGTAACATATACGAGGTAACCATTATGTTTAAGTCAACACAAGAACACGCTAGGAATGTTGCTGATGCTTTAAGAATGCACCCAATTAATTTAAAAGTAGTTCTGTGGGTATGATTTGCTAAACTAATCCCGAAAGCAATTGCTGTGCTCTCTTTTTAAAGGAGATAAAAACAAAGCAGAGCTGCTCTGTTTAGGTGGGAGAGCTGCCTGATTTTCAGGGCAGGTAAGGTAGATTAATAACAGACCACTCATAAGAAGGTTTCAGATCTTACTGTCAGAGGGTAATAATTAATGATCAAATGTTAATGGAGATGCTGGGCTGTTGATGCCATTAATTCAGCTCAGTGGAGCCAGTCCTGCCCAGGACCTGCCACAGCTGTCACTGCATTCGCTTAATTATTCCAGCGCCTTCAGGCTCTTTTTTTTCCCCTT
The DNA here is from genome assembly GCA_033628505.1 of Tringa tobata. Lineage (NCBI taxonomy): Eukaryota > Metazoa > Chordata > Aves > Charadriiformes > Scolopacidae > Tringa > Tringa tobata. The sequence goes on from JAHREE010000229.1 coordinate 4,372,865, forward strand.
TTTTTCCCTGCGAACTGCAGGACAGTATGTTTTCACTGAAGCAGAATTATGAAGAACTCTCTGATTCCCGGACACTGCCCGGCCGGCTCCACGTGCAGACCTACAGGCAACAAAGGCGACCACAAAGTTAAACAAATAACCTCTGTCCTCCCCTCCACCATAGTCCGGGTTTTATTCCAAAAGAAGTGGGACAGTTAAAAATAGCTGGGAAGGAGCTCAGGATGGCAGGGCCGGGGGGTGTTGCTGAGCATCGTTGCCTGGGTGCTTCATCGGCATCAGGGGTCCCCACTGGGCTTGGGGTGTCCAAAGTGCTGGTCCTTACTGGGAGTTTGTTTATATATTTCTACATACTGGTAGGTAGTTCCTCCCAGTTTAGGCATTCCTACCTGCTGGTAGGTAGTTTTGAGGGCTGTCACGATGAAACATCAACCAGTTCTTGGCTGGAGATGAGCATTAAATAGGGCAAGACAAACAAAAAGCCGGTAAAGTCCAAAAATATAAAGGTTACTAATCCTCAGAGCAGCAGTCAAGGCCAGAGGATCTCAGACTAAGGATGAAAACTTGATATGGTTAAAAAGACATTATCAGCAGACTTCAGGATGGAAAAACTGGAATTTTCCATGTTTAACTCTACGCAGTCCTGTTGAAACTTGGGAAAAATCCTAATCCATTCTTCCAAGCAGTATTATGTCTTTTTAATGCCACGGCTCTTTCTGATGTGAAAACTTTCTCCTAATTCTCCTTAAAGGGCATGAAAATTATTTTAATTGCCCTGCCTTTATCCCCTCCCCACTTCCTTCACCCCCAAAAGAGAGGGTGTTTTTTTAAATTTTTTTTTCCATTTAATTTCCAGTTCTGAGGAGTGCCACATTTTAAAATCAGTCCAGTGTGTCTTGAGCTGCGAGGTTGGAATGCTTCTTGACTCGCTTCCAAACTGAAGTGCTTAAAAAAATGTGAAGCACTACAACAATTTTAAATCACTCTATACACTGCACATGGTGATTTAAAATAATTGAAGCTCTTCAAATTTTTATATGCCCTTGAATTGGGAAGTGATCAAGGTTCTGAGCATGTGCAGTACACAATGATTTAAAATTATTAGAGCTCTTCAAATTTATCATAAGTGTTTCAGCTTGAAAGTGATAGGGAATCTGGACTTCAGCAGTGTAAAGTGATTTAAAATTATCAGAGCACTACAGATGTTTTATAGGTGCTTTAATTTGGAACTGATCTAGGTTCTGGACTATAGCAATGTCTAGCATATTACTTTTAAAATCATTGAAGTGGTTTCATATTTTTCCAAACCGGTTTTCTTAAAGTCAAACATCTTTAATAATTTTAAAGTGCATTATGTTGCAAGTGGCACCCTTTTAATAGAATATTTTACAGTTCGTAGTGATAGCAGAAATGATTGCAATCGGGTTGCAATTTGCTTCTGTGACTTTTTTTTTTTTTTAAAGAATCAGACATTCACGTGCGGATGCTCATGGTTTCACCTTTTCCAACACATCTGCTGTGCAAACCTCAGGCTGGGGATTTGCACAAAACCTCAGTGCCCACAGCTCACGAGGAACATGGGTTCTGCCTGTGTGTGCTCAAATTAGGTAATAGCAGGTGTGAATGGGAATTTAGCCACGTAATTACCCAATTTAAGGGGCAAACGCCCATCTGCTGGTCCTAATTTCTCCAGGACAATTCTGGTGTGCATCTTGATGATTTCTTCTGAAATATTTTAGGTCATTTTAGGGAAATCGTGTGACTAATAAAAGCTGAAATGCAAAACCAGGACCTTTTCATAAGAATTATTATTGCATTCAATGAGATCAGGGAGTGGGGATTACGCTACCTAAAGGCAACATAAGTTTATTCTTTCCAAGAAAAAAAAACACAACAAAAAACCCCCCAAAAAACCCCCCCAACAAACCAAAAAAAACCCCAACAATATAGTTTAAATTATGTTTGAAGCTGTGAGTGTAAGGTTTAAATGCTTGGAAGACTATACTTTAAAGATCTCCTAACGTTTGGACCTGGAGTGTTTGTGTGATATTTTTATATAACTTAACTCCAGTGTAAATGTGGTTACGAGTCTTTGATACCGGAATAAGGATGGGTTTTATGGTTACATCCGTTTTTCATCTCTGAATTCTGCAGGATTCAGAGAATCCTCAGGATTACGAGGATGAAGCCTCCTATGATATTCTCATAGGCCTGGCTAAACTTGTCTTATGTGTAATTTAGGAAGCCAAAAGCCCAGCTGTGGGCGACCGGACTGAAGACAAAGTTCATGCTTATGCAGGTGACTTCATGTGAGCTGCCTTTTTTTTTTTTTTTCTTTGGGTTAGCTGTTGGCAGCATTTCTGAAGAAGCTTTTTGTTGTGAGGGTCATGAATACGGAGGATAAGGTTCAGACTCTGAAGGACAAATCATCTATTTTTAGCATAGATCACTTGCTAGATGCCTGCTGACCTCCAGCATCGTGAGGCTGCCAGGGATGTGTCTCTGGAGGGATTCAGTAGAGTCCAGATCTTCTCATAGCTCTTATCTCTGATCTTAAGGAGATGTATCACACGGCAGGTTACTATCCAGAAGCCTTGCTTGTGAGGAGGCAATAGATATTTCTAGAAACTAGAGCATGCTGGGGCTGAGCCAGGGACTAACGCAGTTAATAAGTGCTGTGACTTCAACATGGTGAGTGCTCACCAAGTGGTCCTTTTCCCCCTTTTCCTGTCCCCTAAATATTCACTTATTTTGTTTAAGGCTATGGTCAAAGAGTTAAAATCCCAGTCTCTTCTCTCTGACTTTCCATTCTTCGCAAATATTTTAGTTTTGATTAAAGGGGAAGAAAAAAAAGTAGATTAAATGAAAATTAACTTACAGAAAAGAACAACCTCCATTTGAATTAGAAATTTCTAACACATAAGAGTCGTTTGACCTGTGCTCTACTTCTCCGACTCTCGAAGTCACTGTGAGAGTAGAAATTTAACAGGATTAGGAATAAAAGATTCTAATAATAGTAAGTATTTTACATTTAGGATTATGATGGAAGATACCATCATTAACCTTAGCCCTAGGACTTGTTCTAACACCATTAACATCCTGACCTAGAGCTTAACACCATCCTATTTTCCTTGGTTGGTGAAATACTTGGCTTTGTCTTAAATTTTCTTATTAAAAAAGCACGTCTAACAGTTTCTGTTTGTTTAATGTTTTAAGGTCTTTCTCTTTTGATGTTTTTCCTTTGGGATAAGAAGCTTACGATGAGAAAGGGGGAACAGTAGTCATCGTTTTCAGGTTTAGGCAAGGGATATTTAAATGCAGGAGGTTTAGCTAGGTGGCCTATTTCTGCTGCAGATCAATGGTGTCGAGCGCTTGACTGCCCTTTGTACTTTGAAAATCTCTTGCTAGATGAGTGAAGCCAGGAACATAAAAGCCATACATGGGTAAATTGCTTTATATTTAAAAAGTCCGGTGTACTTGAAGTTTCCAAAATGTCTGATTTGGGTTTGACTAACTATGGGTTTTGGAGGAAAGTTGTTGTCTTGAGTGGGTTGTACTTCCATTCCAGTTTTGGCTTAATCTTGGGGTTAAAAGTCGAACTCAGTGGTGTAGACTCAGAGTCCCCCTGCTCTGCTGCTACGGCATCCCAATCTGCTTTTAAGGAGTAAGAAAGCTTGGGGGTGTGTGAGAAGGGGAAGCCATGGTATGGTAATACTGTGTACTCATCTGTTGTATTCTACAAGAGCTCTCAGGTATCGTTTCTGATAAAAACAAATTTTTATATCAGTAGTGTCATATAGTGTTAGTAGGTAAAGGAAACGGTTTAAGAGAAGGCTGTGTAATTTATGTTCTGTCACTACCCGAGCATTTCAAAACAACAGTTTTAGGAAAAGTTAATTACGGTGTTCACCGATACCAAGAAAATTTAACAGTCATATTGTAATAATATTTTTCTAATTTTCCACCAATTACTGGGTTTGACATAGCGGGACTATTAAGTCTCTTTCTGGAGAAGGTGTTAAGATGACTTTAATGGCACAAAACGCCATTTCTTACCTGAAATGTGGTGACATAGAGCAGCACACTGTCCTCTCCTCCTTGCTTCTGGCGAGCAGTAGCTCAGAGATAAAAGACACTCTTACAAGTTAAACCCATCATACACGATACACTCACTTTTGTCCCACGTTGTTATCTGCCATGGGCCACCTTCACAACTGTTTGACTCAGTCTAACTCAGGTCGTGTTGGAAGCAATATAAATCCATGCACGTTAAGGACTGAGCTCTGCAGTGTCCTTTCCTTGATCTCTTGGAATTGCTATAAAGATTATTTTGTTAACCTCAAAATTATTAACTGCATACTTTAGGCCTTTTTCTTTGTTGGAGGGGGAAGTTGACCCTCTCCTCCCCACTTTGTAAGTACAGTGATGACAGTCACTGGAACAGAATAGTAACTCTTCAGGCATATAGTGCTCTGAATAATGTGTACTTTAAGCTGGAGCCTGCATAGAAAGGACATAAAAGGGTTTTTAATACAGAAATCATCTTTAATGGATGTTGTCAAAAAATAGGGAAACTCAGCTCCTTCCCCCTGTAGTCCTATTCTATTTTCCAAGTGTATGAGAAATTACAGTTTTTAGGAAACAAGGAAAAGTGAGAAATTGTTGCAGCATGAAGTGAGCTATGATATATTGACACTACAAATCCTTAATTAGGTGGGCTTTTTAAAGTTGTCAGGACTCAAATTTTTCTAATTCATTTTTTTTGTCTGTTCAAATAACTTGATCTCTTTCTTTTCCAGTTGAAAGCACGCGTAGCTTGGCCATTACTTTTTTTTTTAAACAAAAAAATAGAGTCCTAAAATAATATGAGGTACATTATTTTTTATTTGCAGTGGTAACGGATTTTCACTTTTAATTTGACTGTGTTAAATGTTATGGAAGAAGCAGGTCACATTAGGGTGAACTGTCTTTATTGTTATCCTAATACGTTTAAAGGGAGACATTCAAGTCATACTAATTTGTGTGATAATAACACCCTCATCTGGGCGGTCCCAAGCCACGGAAAGCACTTCATCTCATTCAGCCTTTTGCTGAGTTATATTACATGTATTACCATGCATTAGTACACTATGTAAATTTGCTGTCATTTGAATGACAGTTTATGATAGTGGCGCTGGCTAGTGCCTCGTAGGTAGGGTTGTGTAGGCATCTTAAAGCAGGTTTTCGTCTTCAAAATATGCGTATTTTTTGAATTTGAAGACTAGAAAGTAATTATCTGAAAATGGCAATTTTTCCCCCGGGGAGGAAATCTGTCAGGGGCTATTAAGAGGACTCCAAAGATCTGTGACAATTAGTTTTGTCTTCTGAGTTGAGCTCTGTTTCGAGTTGGTCTCTGTTAGTTGCAACTCATGTGTGGTGGTTTGGGTTCCCAGAGCGAAGGGAATTGGGCAAGTGAGGAAATTCAGTCACTGGAGCCGTCTTGGCTCTGTCTTTTTGCCCAGTTAATGGGTGTGTTCCTGTGCAGGTGGTGAGCAGCAGCTCCATCCTTACAAGTGTATGCTCAAGGCGTGGAAGGAGACAAGTGACTGAAGTTTCCCTTAAAAGTGTGTCTGAGTAAGGGCTTGGCCAGATGCTGCTTCCTCATGCGTAACAAAAAAATGGTGCAATGGTAATGGGCAGCATCATGGTGCTTCTGCTTGGGTGGCTGGAGGGACATTCTGGCTGGAAATACCCATAGTTCACGTAACCTTGTCACTCCTGGAGGACTACTACAGCAGCTGTGTTTCTGGCAAAGAGTTTCCACCTGGTTTAGCCCATAGACTGAATTATCATAAGATGAAGAGAGCATATTTCACCCATTTTGGTTTGTGGTGGATTTTATTTTTTGTCCCCTAATTTGATTTTTCGTAACTTTGATTTTTCAAATTTCAAATTTGTCATTCTATTTCCTTAGGGAACTCCAAACCAGTTCTGTATGTTAATCTATTAAAAACAAATCAAATCATTTTTAAAAAAGCAAACAAAAACCCTAACCCCTTTCACACCCAGAGGCTTAACATTTAACAATTGATGCTCTAAAGAATGTATATTAAATTATGCTTTGATGGAATTTAAGTAATGTTGGTGACTGTTTTATTCTAGTTGTTGTCATATATTGCTATCTTAAGACTCTTCCAGATATCTTCATATTCTAGGCTAGAGACATTTTAAATACATGCTTAAAAGATAGAAAACCACTGAATTCACAGAAGATTAAAGAACTTATGAAGTTTAACATGAAAAGAATCTCAAATGTGTCATAGCAAATTAGCAAATATTTTTCTATTTAAATAAACTAAATACATTGGTCCAGGGGAAGGTGCAGTCTCTTAAAAATCCTAAATATGTATGGGAATGACAAATCCAAGCCAAAAAACATTGACTACTACTGGATTAACTACATACTGGGTGTTATGATCTGGGTCGTAGAGAACATATCCATGAGTGGCTGGAGACACAAAGTTGGGCATTTGAAGGCCCTGAGGTGCAAGAAGAGATGGTTGATCCCTTTGTGTAGCAACACTGATGCAGTGGGGTTTCTTGGGAGCAGAAGCTTCTGCCTACGCTACACCAAAAGCCACGTTTCTGGAGCTCGCTTATGAACGTGGTGAGCTTTTTCCTGTGTTTTTTTTTTTTTCTTTAAAAAAAAAATATAAAGAAACACAAATTGCTGTCTCGCAAGTGCCTGGCCCAAGTGGGTAAGTGCAGAGGAAGGGGAGGATAAGCCGTTTGTGCCTGATGTTATTCTGCTGTGCCCTCGTGGGCTTCACATCTCTGTCTGGCTCCTCTGTGTACGCGTGCGGCACCGCAAAAAGTCTACGAACAAGCTACGGATGGAGCATTTGCCTCTTGAATTTTTGTGCTTTTGTTGATTTGTCGCATAAATGTTATATAAATGTAGCTTTTTATGTGTTAATATTACATACTGTTGAGGTGCTTGCAGTCCCCTCAGCATTCAGAAGCGCTATTTAAAAATTAACTAAAAAGCAGGTTCCACCATTTTATGGCATTACCTGGTTTAACGTGAGCACTTGAATTATTAATTGTCTGTCTTGTTAAGTACCAGATCAGTGGCTTTCGCTGTAGATGAGAGAGGAAAAAAGCATGCAGTGCAAAAGTACTCTGCAAAACAGTTGGAAAACAACAACAACAAAAAAAGCAAACTCAAAACTCGACGTGAATCGCGGGCCACGGGTGGCTTCTTGTGAGACAGTGGGAACTTTCCTCGACCTTGTTGAGCCATCCTTGCCAAGGTGCTCATCAAATAAAATCCACAGAACGCTTCACGTTCACAAACTTATCTGTACAGTGAGAAATTTGAGCTGAATAATTTATGTTTAACAAATGCTGTGAAGGTCTGTGAACTATTTTTCTGACCTATCTGTAGAAATGACTTCATTGCAGCACGGTCCATTGCCAGTGGTTAGAACTGCCTTTGAGAACAGCTATGGTGCTTAGTGCTCATCACATTCTCTCACCTGAATGGAGGTGAGGGGCTCAGTTTTCTTGTCAGATGCCTGGAAAACGTACAGATATCTATCTCTTTTTCAAAGAAAGCGTTCTTCTTTAAAGACTACAACATGAAGCAAACTTTTTACTTTTTGTCCATCGAGATTTGTTGTCTGGGAACAAGAGAAATCAGCCCAAAATTCAAGAAATAAAAGGACACTAAAATATTTTTATAATCAGATTCTTTAGGTAGATTCAAATTGTGGCCATAAAATTAATGAATGCAGGTGTGTTACTGTAACTACTGCACTCCAGCACCAGAGGTGGAGGAATCCAGACTGGCAAAATCCTTGATATATACTGGAAAACTGGGCATTTCTACTTTTTCTCATGGCACTTTAAGAGGTGCTGATGACGACTTTGTTTTCCGAAAATGAAATGCCAGCATCACTCCAGGAAGTTAAATGCCTTTTAGGATTTTGAAAAACCTGCAGTTAAAAAGCCCCATCTTACACAATGGTATCGGTACAGTTGACCTGGGCAAATATTTACCTAAGGACCTGTTGGAGTATCAGCATTCAGAGATAAGTGAAAAGTGTTCCTGAAGGGCCATTCTCTGTCACTCCTCAGTTCAGCCACTGTCCCTTTCCCGTATTTTCTCTTTGCCAAACACTTACGCTTAATTAGCGCCTGTGCACACAAATGCCTGGTGAATTGTTTCTCTCTATGATGGCCTGGGTTTATCTGTCGTCATATCAGCTTTCTCTCTCTTCCACATCCCCACTCCTTGGTTTTGTTGTTTTTTGGGTTTTTTTCACTTTTTTTTTAATGATTTCCTTAGAATACCAGCTCTAGCAGAAATGATCACTTCTGCCGTCTGTACTGTTAAGAAATCATGTGGAGCCAAGATAAAATATGTAAACATCATAGGTATTAAAATGCATTAATTACTGGTGGTAAGTATTTAACTAGTGCATAAGCTTACTAGTAGTGCCTTCCCCATTCCCCCTAAAAATAGAAAGTCAAAAGTACGGTTTAGGTACTTAATCTTATAACAGTCTTGTATTGGAGAAGTGGTCATTTAAGGATCCTTTTCTCTTATATATACAGCAGAGTGGTTTGTGATGGGATCATGTTGTACCATTCACTTGAAAGGTTGGGATGCAGCCTGCAGTCTGAAATATTCACTCATCATCTACCTGGGAGATGGAGCAGAGCTGATTTTTGTGAAAGGCAGGAAAATAGTAAGTCAAAGTATTAACTCTTTTTCTCAGTGATGTAATATACATAGTATTCCTTTTGTTGGGTTTCGTGTGTGCTATTTCCACCCCGCCTCAAGCTTTCTTCCCTGTTTGACCCACAATTTTTTTTTTGTGGAGAAGGTTCACTTTTCCTTCTCCCTAATTATCCTTGACCTATAGCTCATGAATGGGGCTCCTGATTGTCCAGCTGATTTCAAACCTCTGTGAGTATGGAGTAATACGTCATTCCCAGTGAGCTGGAACAAGCAAGGCCATTCTCTATCCCCACGTGAAGTTCCGTGTTTAAATCACACCATATGAAATCTATATCTCGGCGAGGTCTTCAGGCTGCAGTAGTACACAACTGCAAACTCCCATAGAGGACTGAAGCGTCCCACAAATTGTGGCAAATTTCCCACAAAGTCCTGCAAATTGCAGCAAAATTCATGGGAAAAGAGACAGGAAATGATTTTTCCTGCCTGGGGAGAGCTGTTGTAGAGGTCTGATCTGCAGGCTCTCACAAATGTTGGAGGAAAAATACATTTTTTAATATTGCACTATGGAATATGTCTCTTTTCCTATTTCACACTTAGGGGAAAGCACTAAAAATTTAGTAAGTGTTATAGATGTTGCTTTCCACTGGTGTGATATAGCAAGCACCACAGGTATGTGTATTTGAACAATATAATACAGGGATGCTGGATAACGTGACTGCTGCTGAACCTACACTCCTGTTTCACCTACAACTTGTCGACTCCCTAAAGTGGCAGTACTTGAACCACTGCCATTTCAAATATTAGTAGAAAGCCACATATTCTTTCATGCTTCAGTTGCAAAGGGAACATATAAATTATTTAATTGGGAGAAAGTATTGCATTAATATATTTACACTTCTAATGCATTTACGGAAACATGCTCCTCCCTAGCGAGAATAGTAAAAGATTGGTGTAAAGTTGCAGCGGAGACACGACTGTAGATTGTGAGAAGTTATAGGCAGAGAAGCAGCTCCTTTTCATCCTCTTGTAGAGTTGGTTGCCGTCTTTTCTGAGCAAGATCCAGCTGCCTGCTCTACCCTTGCTGGAGCTCTGCCAGAGCCTAGTTTTCCCTCAAGAAACATGTGGTTGTTACACATCCGTCTATTTTGCCTCGCTGCTCCCTTCATCTCAAGGGCAACTGCTCTCTGCAGATCACTTCTACTGTCCCAAGCAGAGTTTGGGATAATTGCCCCACCGGTGCGATGTGTCTTCATCTGACTGCCAATGTCAACTCAAAGGAATATGTTTTCCTAAAAGTCTTCTAATTTAAGTGTACTGAAGCTTTTGCACTAGTCTGGTTAACTAGCACCCGGGCTTGTGATCCGCTTAGGCTTCTGTTTCACAGGTACAGCTAGAAGTCTGAAATATTTAAAACCATATGCTTGTTTGCCTCAAAGAAGAGGCCCTGTTTTTAAATTTCATTTAATCCTTTCTGGATTTATGCTTTAAGGCAATGGATTCTCAGCTGCTGTAAAGCACTGAAATTAGAATCCAGATTAACCACAGAATTTAAGAATAGCGTCAATGCTGAAAGTGGTTTTGAATGAGATGTGGGTGTTTATTAGGAATGCTCTGCTGCACAAAACCTGCTCCTGAGTCAGATAGAGACTGAATTAATGAAGGAGTGAGCCAGAAGGATCAGGGAATACTGTAGGTATGAGTAATGTCCATCCAGTGCTTGTGGTCACACTGTGGATGCTGGAACAGAAATATAAATAGGAATCGGTCACTCTGGATAGACAAGATGTTGGTGTTGTCCATACTCCTCTGTGGAGCCAGTGGAGTTACCTAGTGTGGTTATGTGAGCATGGCCAATGAGCAGAGTGACCTCTTTCAGGTGGGCTTTGCCACCTTTCTGTGATTGCAGCTCATGGATTTCTAGAGCTAAAGACATACCTTTAATGAACGTAGTGAGCCACTCCTGGCACAAGGGTTTGGTAAAAAGGAACTGGTACATCTGTTTCATCAGGAAATGTTTTTTAGATCTAGGTTAGCAATTTGGATCAAAGCTGGGAAAGAGATTAAGGGAGAGGGTTGGTGAAGACCAGACTAGTTTATATGGCACTTATCTCTTCAGGGCTCTGCCTCAATCAGGACAGGTTTTCTGCCCTGACCCAGTGGAGTGGGAGTGAAACCCACCACCATGCTACCATGGATTAGCAAAACTCCTTTGTTAGGGTTTGGAGAAGATTGTTGGTCTCCTTTTATACTTTCTCCTACATGTCTTGTTCAGTTCTTTTTTTCTTGTGGCAGGTAAATGAGAAATGTGTTTCATACATGCTGCTGCCTGTAGAGAAATAAATCCTTCTTAAATATGACCTCCAGACAGAATAGAATCATAGGATGGTTAGAGTTGAAAGGGACCTTGAAGATCATCTCATTCCACCCCCTCTGCCACAGGCAGGGACACCTCCCACCGGACCAGGTTGCTCAAAGCCCTATCCAACCCAGTCTTGAACCCTTCCAGGGATGGGGCATCTACAGCTTCTCTGGGCAACCTGTTCTAGCATCTCACCACCCTCACAGCAAAGAATTTCTTCCTAATATCTTCTCTAAATCTCCCCTCTTTCAGCTTAAAACCGTTACCCCTTGTCCTGTGGCTCCCCTCCCTGATCAAGAGTCCCTCCCCATCTCTCCTGTAGCCCCTTTCAGGACTGGAAAGGGCTCTTAGGTCTCCCTGGAGCCTTCTATTCTCCAGGCTGAACAACGCCAAATCCCTCAGCTTGTTCTCATGGCCTCCTGTGGACTCACTCCAGCAGGTCCATGTCCTTCTGATGTTGGTAGCCCCCAAAGCGGAGCAGATGGGTAGAATCACCTCCCTTGACCTGCTGACCCCACTGCTTTTGATGCAGTCTAGTATAAACTCACCTTCATCCAGATTGAACTCTGTTTTTGCTGCCTGAGTTAGTCTTTGTTGTGAGAAACCAAGGCTGAACCACTCTTTGGTGAGCATGGATTCACTGCATAGTGTTGGACAACATAGATTTCACTTACTGCCTTGACCTGGGATTGTGTGTTTCACAAAGTGCGTTTCTGTTAATACTTAAATTACGAGGGGACCTGCCAACAGCACTTTGCAATTTTTTTGCTTGAGTTAGTGTAATCACCCCTGTATATTTCCAAAAAAGTACACGTATTTACTAAAAATATTAATGAAAACTCCTCCTTGGGAAAAAAAAAAAAGAAAAAAAACCCCAGCCAGCACAACAAACCCTCTCTCCCAAGCCTGAAGTTAAGTGGAAATGCTTTTGATGCCTTCTTTTTAATAGAATAAAGATGTGCACTGAAAGTGCAACAGGCATTATGGTAGGATGACCCTCTGTCCATTTACTAAGAGAACAGCATCCCTCGGCTGGCTCTTAGCTTCCTGAAAGGTGTTACAGATTTGCCTCAGAGGTCTCGTATCCAGGATAACAATGATTTACCTTATTTACTCGGAGCTGACCTAGCCTTTAGTATACTGCTCCTTCACTTAGTCAGCTCGATGGATGCCAGATATTGTTCTCCTGCAGGAAGTTCTTCCTGGAATTCTGCAGCAAACCAAAGGCTCAGGCAGTGGGAAAATGAAAATAAGGTCAACTTTCCCTTAGGACTAGAGAATACAAGAAATACACTGACACCATTTGAGACCTCCTTCCCAGAAAAATAGAAGCCACAAATAACAGCCAGATTACACAAACTGATTCCACTATGTAACTGTTTCTTATCATTCCTCTTTTTTTCAAGATGAATTTCGACTAACTTGTGTTTGAAGCAAAGATAAAACTGATTTATTTCTAGGAAAGATTTGTTCAGAAGTTGCTGTCTCATTTTTAATATGGAGCAATGTTAATATGTACTGGGTATTACTCGGTATGACCAAGCCTGTGCAAAAAACAGGGGCAGAGCAGTTAACTTGAGTAAGGCAGAGTAGCAGTATTTATTTGTGCCATTAATTGTGCTGTTAATCTAACTTCAAATAAGTAAATATTCATGGTAGGTTTTAGCTAATGTCCTGGTTGGCCGGGGAAAATGTGAAGCATCTCTGAGAAGTTCTGTAGTGTGAGCAATGCTTAACATACATCGGTGACAGGACTGAGGCATGTGTATTTTTAGGTTATTAATAGTTCCTTTCACCCCACTTGGCCCCAGTTTCCAGAAATTATGAATCATGGTTTTTGATAAAACGGAAAACAGTAACAGCGAGGGAAAAAGATGTCGTCCATATTTCCTAGCAATTGTTGCTGAGCGTCAGTTTGTCAAACATGCCTCCTCTTCACATATATCTTCACTTTCTGAAAAAGGGTCTGGAGAAAGCCTTGGGTCTGTTTTTTAAGATACAGAGATTACTGACAAATTACAGACTGGTGATAAAAAAAAAAAAGAGCTGATGATGAGAACAGGAATACTATTGAGCTTGGGCAATAAAAAGTGACAGAGCTGAAAAGTTACCAAGGAATGTTTCAGAGAAACAAAGGATGTGGTCTTAGGGTCTCCAGAGAGCGCAGTTATTTTATTATATTCTGTTTCTATTATCACTTTCATTTTGTTCCAGGGAGATTTCCAGCAATTTGAGATACAGATTTTGGGGCCAGTTATCCCTCAGTTGTGCGTACACAGCTTCCCTTGACTTCAGTTGGAGCTCTGTGTAGGGATCTGAGGGCACCAACGTTGCCTTTGACCGATGGCTTTGTATGCCCAGCACATCGTGTCAATATATACACACACAGAGACACAAGTGTCCAAAAGTGACTGCTTTAGCCTCTTATTAACATGAAAGGCACTTAAGGCAATGGGGACATGTTAGTTAGGAGGCATTGAGGGGAAAAAAAAATAAATATTCTGAGGCTGCTTTTATCCCCTATGCATCATAATCATAACTTATTTTTTTTTTTTTATTCATTGAACCAGCAAGCACACGCAGTTGCTGTAAAACAACCACCAGATCCCATGTGAGGTACCGTTTCAATTTTACGGTAAATTTCCTGTTTTATGGATTCCTTTCTGAAAAACTCCTCATGGTATTCTCCAAAGAATATGAACTTTTCCTTAAAATATAAGAAACTGCTGCCCTGTTAATAGTATTTTGCTTTTTTTTTTTTACTTTATCTTTGGTTTCACTGATTGTTGTTATTACTTCTTAAATGTTTTATTTCTATTTTACATGCTTCTCATTAGGGTTGCTATTTTAGGGTCTTCTTTAAATATATATTTTATTGCATTCAGCTAATTACATAGAACTTCTTCAGATGTGAGAATGCATCTTATTTACAAAACCCCCCTCTGATCAGCCAGTATTTAAAATACATGTACAGGATATTACAATTTGAAGTGTGCAAGGCATTTGTGTTTTAATTAAATCTTAGAGGAGAAACTTGTTCACATGAATTACTCGTTGGATTTTTAGCAGGTTGTATAAATGGTGACAAATTACATCTTTGTATTCAGGAAGAGTGTGGAGTTATTTGGTGAAAACCACTACATATGTTAAATCTTTTCAGTGTCTGCTATAAATATTAAAGATATGTGGGTATGAAATTATGAGTGCAAATGACCCAAGAGTAATTAAAATACTTGATCTGCTTCTGTTTGGTACAAAAAAAAAGTTAAAAAAGTCTTATTTTTTTCAAACTATCTTTACAAAAAAAGAAAGTGAAGAGAAGAAACATCTATATTAGTTGTAGCTTCCTCTTACAGCATCAATATTTATGGTGCAATGGGGCAGAGCAGATAAGGTTCAAAGCAGTTAAGCAAAATCCTTGCAAACCCTAATGGACAGCACTTGGTTCATACCCTCATTTAAGCGGTACGATACCCTGTGAATGCAGAATTACTCTACAGTGTGGTTTGGTGTATGTTTATTCTATATATCTACACCATGTGCATACTTAATCTATGCAAGAACCTGTCTTGCTGAAAATATTTGAAATGTTCCACTTCCAATAGGAGAAGCTGCTGAAGGTGGTTCTTGCAGGTGGTATGCCAATGTTTTGGGGCTGTGAAGGTCAGCAATGTCTTACTTGGTTTTTCAGAGCGCTAGTTCAAGTATTTCCCACCAAAAAATGTTTGTGTGTCCATGCATTTGGTGTAGCTAGACAAATTAAAACTGCTGGCAAGAAACTGGCTTTTTAGAAAATGGAGAGTTTTTAAATTCAGTGGAATCTGCAGAGGAGACTGTGTAATTACTGGTGAACCTCTCATGCTTGCAAAAACACCCTAATATGTCTGTCTAGAGTGCAAGTGCTCATCTTCAAAAATGACACCTCTATTAAATTAACTTGTTTCTGCCAGCCTCTTGTTTACTTAAGGCTGCTTTCACTGTTTCATAAAATGCCAATAACGGAGATGACTTACGTCATCTCCTTTGACGTGTGCTCTTTGATGTGTTTTTATCCCATATGTACAAGAAAGGATTTGGGTCTTGTGATTAGTTCAGAAGACTTGAGTTTTTGCCTTTTTGCCTGCAAGTTGTTTCGACCTCCGGTTTCAATGGTGCTGAATGTTTTCGGTGGCAAGTTGAAAAGAAATGCAGAAGCAGGTACCTACTTGCCGGAAACTCAGTTTATGTATGTAAGTGTACATGCACCTATAGATGGATATAGATATGTATTTACAAAATATATATATATAAACCCCCTCACTTTAGTTTGTTTAACAAGGTGGTTGTGATATTACCTTAGAAAATGTCCCTAAAGATTAATTTAATCCCGAAAAATCTGTTAGATGTCTTCAGGCAAAAAGTGATATGAATGTTCTTAACAAATGAAACAGAGATTAAAGGTTTCATTTTTAGGCATGAATTCAACAGGAATTTCCACTGGAAAACTTCTATGGGAGTTGTTACCAAGGTTTCTGGACATCTTTAGGCAGCAAATCCCTCTTGCTTTAACTAGCAAAAATTCTAACATTTTGAAGTACTGTGTGCCCCATATGCAGAGCTAGCTGCACATACATGGACATTTGCTTTGCTTATAATACATAATTTTTCTAGTTTCAGTCTATCTCAGTTTCTCCAAACTTCCTCTACCCTGATGGCAGACTTTTAGTGATGTCTAAAACTTAAGCTAACGCTATTTTGTAGGTCCTATGGAATCTTAGGTGGTGGTGATTGCTGCTGTTATGATGATGAATGCCCCCAAATCTTTAAAGATTAAATGAAAAGGCAAGATATTTCCCAATGAATGCAAGCGTCCTCACCTTGAGGGGAAAGGTGTTTGCCAAAATACATATAATGCTTCAGCGTGGTATGTCCCTCTGTGGGCAGCGGAGGGAGGGCTGCAGCCACCACGTGTGGCCATAAGGATTAGAGGACAGAAGACCTTTTTGACTGTAGGAGGCACTGAACTAGTCCCAACACCAAAGGGTCCTCCCTGGTTTGCTTTTTCTTTTTAACATAGTAATTTGTTCTTGTATACCTACTTATTGATTCCTGTACTTTTTGGATCTGATAATGTAGTCAGCTCTCTTCTCCTGTGTGTTTTCAGCCAGATTTCTTCTCTTCCCCTACTTAGCAATGTTTCCCCTTGTTCAGAAGCTGCATTAAGGAGAAAAGTGTATTTACCTCTTGAGCATTATCTCAGGAGCCTACCATGCCTCTGAAATACAAACTCAGCAATAACTCTAGGAGAAAAACTATGGGATGTTAAAGCTGGGAAGAACTCCTAACCCTGCAGTGCCTGATGTGCCAGTTCTCCAGGTGTGGCCCTGTGAGGTGGTTTTAAAACATGGACAAATAACTTCTAAGCATTCCCATAGTGATTTCCGTGGCTCAAAGGAGTCACTTGACTTTTGTGCTTCTCTGCTGTCTGGTTTTGAGCGTTTGCAGCCAATTTTGGCAGAGCCCCCTTCTCCTACGCTGGCTCCTCTGTGAACATCTCACTCCAGACATCATGCAGAAGGAAGGGAAAAGAAAAAAAAAAAAAGTGCCTGGTTTTGTTTGTTGTGGTTCAGGTCCCACTGCTGATCATGGAGCCGAGGCGTGAGGTTCATAGTTTTTTGTGCGCCGGGAGAAAGGAAGCTGCTGCCGCAGGGAAATCCGGGAGCTTCCTCTTCCTGCTGGTCAGCTGATATCTTCCTGGGGTTGGCCTCTTTCCCAACAGGCTGCTCAAAGCCCAAAGCTCACTGGCTGAAATCCTGGCCTAATTAAAATCCGTGCCAAACCTCCCATCGACTTCAAGGCTCTCGCCCAGCCCGTCATCGCGTCCAACCGTCGTCTCGCTCCATTGTTTATGGTATTGTTCCGATGGGTTCTCGAGGGCGATGCTCAAACAGCTCCCGGCTCTCCTCCCCTGCGGACAGGCAGCCGGCTCCTAACCGAGCTCATCATCAGGCAGCATTTTATCAGTTTTAGCACAATATCTTTGCAAATCAGGCCAAAACAAGATCCAGATCCCCAGCAGTTCCTTCGTAGCTGCAGTCTGGAAGTGTGAACTTCTTTGGTTTGGTTTTGTTCTGTTTATGCAGAGTGACTGGGAGATCCCTATGCGATGCCTCCTGCAATGTAATTACATGTGTGTGGAATTTGGTGATGGGAATACTTCAGAGAGCCAGTGGAAATGGCACAGAGGACATCCAATGAAAGGCTTTAGCCTATAAACTGCAGGATGTCACTTTGACAGAGCAAAAAGAACCCAACCCAGCTCTCCAATGATACTGTACAGGGCAATATTCATACTGTTGTAAGAATATTTTTTTTTTTTCAGTCTTTGGAGATGTTGATGTGAAAAGTAGTTAAAAAGCGCCTTTAAGAAATTGATTATTAATAACTGAGAAAGTATTTATTTGGGGTTGATAGAGCACTTTTGTTGTTTTTCCCCCAAGTTTCGCAATATATTAGGACTGGGTTTTTTGTTATGCTTTGTTTTTTTAGGGAGAAGGGGGCTTTTCATTTGATTAAGCCGTTTACTTGAACTTGTTTGGTGCCGTGTGCTATAAAACAAAAGGCAAATATAAACATAAACCAAATGATTATGCAAGCTAAAAGAATCCTGAAATGAAATATTCAGACTCGATTTGCAAGTGGCTCACTCTGTGGTCCCTCTGACCTCAAACACGACAGAAAAACACATTATTGAAAACCGCTAAAAAGTAAATAGCGCTTTTGGCTAGCAATGGTGAGGGACTCGATCCTGCCCATGGCTTCAGCATCTCCGCTGACCTCCGCCGGTCCCTCGCCAGGTCGTCTCCCCAGAGCATCCCACAGGCTTAGCCAGGCCGCTCCTGTCCTCCCTCCCTGCCTCTGGTCCAGGAAAAGAATTTGTAAACCCGTTTTGGAAATATTTACTTTTAGTTTAAGCCCGTAGTGTTTGTTTTTACAACTTTTCTAGCAGAGAAGTTTAAGAGCGTGCAGATGGGGATGAGATGTTGGATCCGCATGCTGAGAGCGGTTGTGTGCTGAGCCAGGTACGTGGGATACTGCCAGAGGAGTTATGGCCACATCCTTCTTTGAGGGTGAGGATCTCCTGTGGACTTTGAGATGTGTAGTAGTAGTGGTGGCACAGACTACCAGCACGTTCAGGAGCTGCTGTGCCTTTTGATTTCTGTATAGGAAAGCATGAAATCTCTTTAATTTGTCGTTCACTCTTGGTACCAGAGGAAGAATCTGCGTGTGCCAGAGCTTTTGTTTTTCAGAGTGATGTTTTAAACCTCATAATGCAGCAAGGGAGGAGAAAAGAAACTGTGCAGCATACAGGAATCCTCCTGAAAACGTGCTTATCTCCTTTAAAAGAAAAAAAAACCAAAACACAAAACAAACCAAGTGAGAGAAATGATTTCATAGACTTCATAAACAGTTCAAAGGCTCCTGCAGGACTTCTCATACTATGCATGTTTTTCATTGTTCTTTAATGAGTAAATGACCCGTTAATGTGCATAAGAACATATCAGAAGCACATGGCAGTGAAGAAGCTTGGGTGGTAGTAGATTTGATCAAAGATTTTCAAATCTGACCCCAAGTATTTGATGAAGAAGATTAACATGGAGACAATTTACCAAACAAATACAGCATTAAGAGCCAAGAGACAGGCTAAGGGAATTGAAGGCTCCAGATTGCCCACATAAAGAATATCGTTAAACATAAAGAAAACAAAGCCAGGATAAACGTCTGGGATGTGGAGTCCCATAGAACAGGACTTCTGTTGCCTATTGATTCTTTTGCCTTTTTTTTAATGCTATTTTTAATACAGCAAGGAAGAAGATTTTTTTTTTCCCCTCCCAAATAATAATAATAAATAAAAAAGTTGTGCCTGTGACCTGGGTTCTAACAGTGTTACTCTAAGCATTTAAAAAGATTTCTGGAGCAGAATTGGTTAATTAGTGCTTTGTGTTACACTGTGTTACATATGACCCAACCAGAGATAAAAAGGTTTAAAGGTCTCTTGTAACCCTGCAATGCCATTTGTAACACAAAAATAACCCCCTTTCATTACTGGCATGCCACTGTAGCAGGCAGGTTATTTTTTCCCTTCGCTGCAATGAGGGCAGCTTTCGCATCAGAAGAATTCTTGGCAAATTAATGCGCTACCTCTTGGGCTAATTAAATTAGAAAGGATCAAAAATACAGAGCAGCTTTTGTGGTGGACACAATGTTGTGCTTCATGCATCTTGCTCAGAGAGGAATTTCTGCCATTTAGCCCCTTTTTGCCTCTAGCAGCGTTCTGGACTCTCTAACACAGTCAAGTTCCTAATTTGCCTCAATGAGAGAGAATTATTAACTGATAATAAGAAAAGGAGCATTCACAGCTCCAGGCTGGGCTGTGTGGAAAAGGGTGAGCTACACAGCACCTGAAGCGCATGCAATTTTTATTAATTCCTGCCTAAAACAACGCATTCAGGAGTAAAATTGCTGTGCAAATGACAAAAACAATTATAATTTTGATTCTTCGGTTCTGAAAATATGAACTACTTTATCTCAAATATGACTAGATTAAACTAGTAATAAGTTCACCTCTCCTTGAGTCTACACTAAGCAGTTTTGGTGGGAGCAAGTGCATTTCATTTGGAAGTTGGTTCCACTTAAATTGATTGTTCTTGTCTTCAGAAATATTTTTGAAAGCACGAGAGGTGTAGTTTTTCATTTAAGCTAGCGTCGTAAATGGTAAAACTGCTTTTACTCATTGCAAATAACAAATGTGTTGTTCAGAGAGAATGATCTATACAATAAAAAAGTATTAAATTATATCTTGGATAATGAACAGCAAGAATGCGCATAGATGGACGTAAGCTTATAGTAGGTTCTTTTCTTTTTTTTTTTTCCTTTTCCTGAAAGACATTTCTTGTTAGCACAGAGATATGTTTTCTAGCAGACATCATTGTCGGAGTCGGACTGGACTGTGCTCCTCTTCAAAATGCAATTAATGGACACAACCAACCAGGCACGCGGGGCCTTACTCTGCCTGCACTTAAGCAGGGGAAACGTTTATTAAAGTTAATGGGAGTTGGCTGGGTAGCAAAAACTGAATGAATACCCTGCATGTAAAGCTTAAAAAATAATTCATTGTCCAAGAACCACTAAACTTTCTCTGCTTTCAAGATATTGAAACCTCTGCTGGTTTTTTCCTATGCAGATACTGACCATAGCATTTTTGCTCTACTGGTTCCACTCGCTGCCATACTGGAGCTTACTAAACTTTCAAGTATCATCTGTGTCTGCTTTATTTTTTATTTCAACCATACGTGCTTTTATACGTGTCTGAAAAAAAAACCCAGAAATTCAAAGATCTTGAAATAGTAAGAAGGGCATGTATGCAAGTTAGAGCAGCCCCAGGGTAACAGTATCTTGTTCGCTAATGATTCACGTGGAGTTTGTGGCTAGACAGGCTTGTATTTTCATGCTTATTTTTTTCCAGAAAAGTAAAATTATGCTGTTGAAATAGCTTGTATTTCATTGGCATACTCAGAATCTCTTAAAATATATATATTTTTTGTGTATATATTCAATTTGGAGGGGGAAAAAAGCGTATAGTAGTATGCGAAAATCTGGAGTTTTGGTAATTTTTTTGCAAACGCTAGGAACGTGTACCAGTGTGTGGCACATGCATTTTGTGTGACTTGTAATGACAGAATCTATCTGCTTTTACATTGAATAACGCCCGGAGGCTCTGGTGAGTTCAGGTCTGTGTTGTGCTCGGTAACCGCCCCATTGTAGGGGAGGTCCCTGCCCTGAAGAATTGCAACCTAAATAGTCGTGGAAGAGAAAAAAGTTATAGGGAAAGGAGGAGGAGCGGGGCTTGGTGACAGGCACACAGCAGAAGGGGAACAGAAGGGGAGCAGGAGAGTGCCCATGTACTCCTGGTACCCAGCCCTGCTGCCTCTGCTCATTTAGAAGCCCTAAAGCTCATGGGGCAGACAGGAAGGATGGGGAAAAAAAAAACCCACCAAAAACCTAGAAAGTGAGAATTGAAGAATTTAAAAAATTGAATTTGTCTGCCTTATTGCTGCTGCTTCAGAAGAAGCAGCTTGAAGAAAAAAAAAAAAAAAGCAGTTGAAGAAACAGTGCAGAGAACCTAATTATTTCAATTAATTACTTTTGAAATAAAATATTCTTGACATGTATAAAGGTGGGAGATGATGACACATAGTTTATAGCTTTTTCTTTTTTTTTTTTATTAATATCATGGTACCAATTAAACAGCCCTGTGTAGAGCCTTTAAGGCTGCCAAGAATCTGGAGGTCCATGTTGTTGTGCAGACAGTGTTGGGGTGTATTTTTGTTTATTGTTATGAAAAGGAGGGAGAACTGAAAATGATAGCGTGTGCAGCACTTGGGCTCAGAATTTGGAGACTAAAGATGTGTTTCTGTTGGAAATGACACATCAGTATCTGAGCCCATGGACGTGGTGGGAGGATACTGGTCTGTGGACCTGAGGTTGTGTCAGGCCACCCTTATGCTGTATTCATGCAAAAAACTCTGGCAAAATATCAAATTATTAAATAATTCTGTTGTCATTTTAAAAGATTTTTTAGACGAGCTGGGTCACCAGCTGATCGGGGGAGTCACAAAACAAAAATGTTCTTTCTGTGTGTCTGCGAATGGACAGAAATAAGGTTTTATAGCATGACTTTTGAGATGGGAGGGACATGAAGGCAAACTCTAGGACAACTAGAGGAGTTTCCAGGGACAAGTAAACACTTTTTTGTTGCTGGATTATCAAGCCGTAGGTAACATGGGAGCTGCTTCTCACCACATCAAAATCAGTTGTTTACGTGGCTATACCAATTTGCTGGCAAAAGAGATGGTTTCAAATATTTCTGGGATCAGTGAGGCTCTTATAGTATGCTATGGAGGAGTATAGGCATGAAAAAGAGGCAAAAGAAAACTATAAAGTATCTCAACTGGAACTGAAAAATATTTTTATCAAATTATTCAAGGGTGGGAATGATCTCTTACAAGCCTGTCGAAGTCTTTTGAAATATTATTTCCTGTACACTCATTAGAGCAGTCTGGGAAAAAGAAAAGAAGATTATGCACATAATTTAGGAAAGGGAGAAAAACTGAAAGGTTTGTTTTAGTCAATCATTATGAAAAGAGAAACTCCTGAACTTGCATTTCTACATTTACATGAAATCATTCTGTGGAAGGATCATCTTCAATTTCTGGACCTTTAGCAGGAAAATTGGCAAACTTGGCCAAAGTGATGGCCTGACTGCAGTTAATTTTTAGAGCTAGCTGAAGTTCACTTGCCAGGACTTTCCATAGCCCATGGATGATAAAGAGGCTTTCTATCCAGGTGACTCCCAGTAGTACAAGACTGGACATGAAAATCATCTCATGAAATATCCCACGTACATGCAGAAAAATGAAAACTCTGGTAGGTTCTGATTGCTTTTTACAGTCTGTGATGTGAAATGAGGCTTTTGGCAAAGGAAACTGTGCATGAATTTTAAAGGGATAGAGAACCTACTCTAGTAGTTATTTCCAGGTCTTCTGTTTGTGGCGTTGTCCCCTCTTGTGCTTGGTTTGCACAGTAGGAATGGCTTCTGTCCCCTGCAGTGGCTGTGATATTTGATTATCAGGAATCCAGTTATTTAAATAAAATACCACATACGTCACGTTCACATATGCACACAAAATACAGCTGGTTGCCCTTCTCTTCTGCCTGGAGTCGATAGAAGAGTGAGACTCATGGGTTTAAGCCCTTCAGTGCTTAGGCACATGCCTGAGGTCTAAAAAATGTTGCTTGTTCTGCTGCTCCTCTGTTATTTCAGGGGAGCCATAGGGAATTACACAGCTTTTGGACCAGTGCAAGCAGCAGGGCTTGCATGGAGGGAGGCGCAACAAATCTGTGGAAGTTGTGTCTGTCTTTCTGCTGCAAATGTATTAGTGATATATAAGAAATTGTCTCTATGTATGGGGAATAATAGCAATTTAAGGCAGATAAATTGAAGTTCAGCTGCTGCCACAACTGTATCTTCCAGTTGGTGAATCACAGCGAGATGCGTGAGGTGATAAATCCTTCTTTGCCCAGGTCAACCCTATGTGAGGAGACAGACCCTCAGCTGGGACCAGAGTGAAGCCCTTCTCACAGCTCTGCAAGGAGCCTGGTTCCTCCTCCTCCTCCCCAGAGGTCAAATCCCTGCCCCAAACATATGGGTGCTCCTCTTTGGCAAATTCTGTTGACATCTGTTTGGTAAACGCATGGCGTTCTAGATATACAAACAGTTGCATGCTTTTAAAGCAAAACCAGTTTGGTGCTGATGATTCACTCCACGCAGCTCTGCCCAGGCAGAGTGATTCTCCTCTGATTTTTTTTTTCTTTCTTTCTTCTATTTTTTTTTCCCATGAAATTTCATTTCCTGACAGTCAAAACATTTCTGAGTTGTATTGTTTCAGTGGGGACTCCCTCTTTTTCTAACATGTTAAAGTATGGTATTTAGTCACTGGCTTGGTATGTTGGAGATGCAGATTTAAGTTTACACTTTTCTTAATTTAAAGGTTGGAAATGAAAAAAAAAAAAAAAACAACAAAATGCATTCTACATCTAAAAGGACAGCTCTTGATCTGGGTACATGTTATCTGGGGACACTTATACTATCTGCATGGAGGAACTGGTGACTTTGAATCTTGGAAAAGAAAAAAGAAAAAGAAAATAATGAAAACCTGACAGCTTTCTCAGTTTTTTTTTTTTTTTTTTTAATGATAAGAAGTTTTGTTTCCAGTCAAAAGGCATTTTTCAGATGATGTAAAATCCTGTAAAGGGAGATCCATTCTACATATCTGTTCTTGGATCCTGCTGCGAGTTCAGAATTGTGTTGAGGACTTTGCCTCTCTATCTGAACTTGAAGCGTTGGTGTTCCAGCAAGGCCCTAATGGGGAGCACTGCGACTTTTTTGGAATGGAAATTTTTCCACAAGGAACGTTGTCACTGGCTGTTCTTGCTCAGCTTTGGTATCCATTTAAGAAGTCATAGAGTTTACAAATTATTCAATTTCTAAAGGAACGAAGGCTACAGTGAAAATTTCAATGTCCTGATTCCACATTTTGGATTATTTTTGACTTTTTTCCCCTCTCTGTCTGAAATTGCTAATAACAGATGCTTGAATTCTAGTCAAGTGAAAAATTCCAATTGATTTCAAAAGAAGTTGGATTGGATCCTAGCATCAGTTTGGCACCTACGAAAATACAAACATATGCAAGGGCTTCACTTTCAAGTGCACTCAAAAATAATATTAATAAAGAAATCTAACAGTAAAATTTTCAAATTACCTATTTAGAAGAAAAAAGCCTCAATTTTCAGACATTTCTGACAGAAAATTTAAGATATTGCTTAACAGCTATGAAAATTTGAATAAAGACCATGTTGTCTGTTTGTCAAAGGAATTGCCTTTGATCTCCTCATCCTACTTTTTGTGGGTTTTATTCTCAGCAATACTTGTTTCTGAAGACACCATACTTTGGCTTGGGATTCCCGTGTATATGTTTGATTTGGGTTTACTCTTGGGGTGTTCTGTTCTAGTTGGGCTCGAGCATCTGGTTTGATTTTTAAGTTAACTGACACCATTTCTTACATATGCACATTACTCATTCCCCATGCAAGTTCAATAAAATTATGGCATCTTTTATTTTTTTATTTAAAGCTGACAAAGAAGTCATACTTAAAACCAATCTAGGAAATTACTTCATTGTCAAAATTATTTCCTCTGATCATTTCCATGCTTTAATTTTATATTATTCTTTCTGTAGCTGTGGTGGAGGACTTTTACCACTGGAATGAATGGGCAAATGACATCATAGTAAAATGTCATGTTTTTTCAGCTCTTAAATGGCTGAACTACAATTAATCAAAATTGGTGTGATTTTTATGAAGTGGTATGACCAATAATTTAGGATTTTAATTGGTACCTGAAATGTCTTTTTTTTTTTTTTCTTCTTTTAAGGCATAAACATTTAGAAATTGTGTGGTTTTTTTTTTTAAAGAATAGCACAAAAATAATATTGCCATGTGTTGTTAGCATCAAAAGTAGCCTATGCAGTCTGAAATGGTAAATATAAGATGGTTAAAAGATGCCTATTTTTCTTTGCACTGAGAGGACGTTGTGCGTAACTCTTTGCAAAAGATAGCTTGTTTCATTTTAAGTTGCACTAAGCAGTGTATGGGATGGCAGCCTGCCAATTAGTGATCCATTTTCTCAGAAACCTAGTTTGAGGCCATGCCAACCAGTCACATACATCTTATCTTCAGCATCATAGTGCAGTCTCATAATTCGTGCAAAATTATGTTTGACGTTAAATTATAAACCCTTAGTGTAATAATAAAAAAAATAAATAACCCTAAAAGCAAATTAAAAATTATGTTTTCACTGGAGCAGGTTATAAGCCCACTAGAAATGTGATCTGTAGTCATCAGTCTATGGGCAAAATTCCATTTCTCAAGGGTTTTTTTTTTCCCCCTTTTACTGAGGAAAAAAAAAAAGCTGCAATTCAGAAAATTAACTTTAGTTAGTACAGGAATATCTTTTTTCTTTGAGGTGATGGATAAAAGGGACTTTTTTCAGAAACAAAATAGTGAAGAGGTAAAGTAAATGGTCTCTGGGTGCAGTCCCCCATCCAAGGAAGGCTTTTACCAAACAACTTCAACTCTTCCCATGTAGTTGAAATCCTTGGCCAAGTTTGGCCATTTACTGGTTTACCAGTATCATTTGAGTTCATGAGGTTGACAGTATTAAAGTCTCAGTGATGTTTCTGTACAGAATTTTACAAATGTTGGCCATATAAGTAAAAAAGATAATTAGTGAGACTATCTCTGAACAGTCTAAGATTGTTTGCATGTAAAATTCTTCTCATTAACTGGAATTCAAGCTTCAGTGAAAATGGTTCTAGGAACACTTCAGTGCCCAAACATATGAAAACTAATCCAAAATCACTTAAAATCTGACTTTAACTTGCTTTATAGTGTGGACTTCACTTTAAACTCGCAGTTTAGATAATTACGTGCCACCTCTAAGTTCATACTTATCGCCACCTATTCACAAAGCCAGTGAGATGTACATTTAGTGGTATAATGGACTGAAAAGAGCTTACTTCTAATTTGGATATTATTTCTTTCTTTATGTGGCCTAGAACACCACGACTGGGAATTCATCCATTTAAACACCCCAACTTGGTCCATTGCTCTGTTCTCCTTGCCTGGTTGTTTCCACCGTTCCCAAAGGAAGACTGTGGACTGGGATAAGCTCTGTTCTCCAGTGACAGGCATGGGACAATGCAGGTTTTCATGGTGATGGTGTTTCTGAGCCCACGTCTCTGGCTCCGCAAAGCAGCACATGCTACAGTGCTGCATCCAAGATAAGACTTCCAAGGGTTTGCCAGGTAACTCCAAAAGCTTTCATATCTTCTAGTGCCAAATTAATTCTAGTATTGGAAATTTAATTTCTTAGTGTGTTTTGGGAAGGAAGAGGTGAATTAATTACTGCAAGCACCATGATACCATCCAAAGTCTACAGTTAGTTGTTGGTTCAGATTAGCATGAAACTAGTTGTAATTGGGTTCCGTTTCTTTATCATTCAAGACCTCTTTTACATGACAACAGGATATACGCATCTCCAAGGGATACCTTTGGCACTTCCACCGCTCTAATTTCTTTGCACACCCTTGTTCATTATTGAATCTTGGAACCAAAGCAGGATATGGGGAGGTCTGTCCGTCTGCTTTATTTCACCTAAGCAAACTCTGTGCTCCCTTGTTAGCTCAGGAAGCATTTACAAAAGTTGTTTAAAGAGCAATTGCTCTTCTTCACTGGGGATGCTAGTCTTTGCTCTGAATTTAAATCAGGTTTGTGATACAGAAGAGAAACATAGGGCTTCTGAGCTGTGTTTATCACCCAAGCACTGTTGATGGACTTCACGGTGCCTTAGCAGAAGATCTCATCAGACTGGCTGTGTGTTTAGGCAACTATATAGCCCCCTATTCCTCTTCATCATTAAAATTGTGTACAGAAGACAGAATTGGGAGGTTTAAAAATACGTAATGTAAACAAGTTCTGAACGCTGTCAAGTAAATGTAATTGTATTGCTGAAATGGAAGATCCTAGAGCCATATTGGTGATGAAAGCAAGTTCTGTGTCTATGGGAAAGAATTTAACAAATGAAGATTGTAGGTCAACAAGTGGTGTCTACACTGCCTGTACTTGTTTTTGTTGTTGCCGTTAAGTTTCCTGTGTGTTTTCCTATGAAGTCTCATTCTTTTTATCTGTCTTGACAGATGGAATCAGTAAATGTTACATTATCAAGTTTTATCTAAAAATGTCTTCCATTGATAACGCGTTTATATCATGCCATAATAGCTCTTTGTACCAAAGCACTGAGAGCTGGGAAAATTCTAGCTAGTGAGTAAGCTTGCATTTTTAAAGTAGTAAAAAAGTTCTTTGTTCTGCAGCATCCTATTTTTAGAGTGAACTTAATTAAAGTGAGTAAGGAATTCTGAAATCTGGAATAGGAAAAAATGGGTCATTATTAATTATGATGTATATAATAAATCCAGGGGCTGTGGTCTTTCTTCACAATGCATGTATGTCTTCTCCTTCCTCACAGGCATTTTTCATTACCAAATGACTCTACTTCCCTTCTTGAAGGCCCTGGCTTAGCAATTTACTGAACTGAGTATTAAGCTGTAAGCAGACAAGGAGTAATTTTTTGGTGTTCTTTCTAGATATTTTCGGGAGTATTTGCATGCCGAATTAAACCCAATGTCCTTTGGAAATCCAGTTTCACAAATGCACCTCTGCGGCTGCTTTTCCTCCTCCCAGACTTTCAAGACCTTCTCTCTTTTACCTGTTCCCTGTCAGTGTACAGTCAAGGAACATGTGTTTCTGTAAATAGCAAGGTAAGGTTCCCAGGACTGCAGAAAATAATGTCTCCAGCTCATATTATCTGCAAGTGGTGTTCATATTTCCTAATCAATATAATTCAGCTTGGTGTTATCTTTCTGCCCCCCTTTTCTCCCTCTGACTCTTTTTCAGAATCAACATTCCTCTTGCCAACTGCTTTTTCCTTCCTATTTTCTTTCTCCCCGTCGCTCTCAGGTCCTGAATTTCCCTGTCACTTCCCCAACTTGGTTCCATTCCTGTAGATACCTGGGTCCTATTGAGAGTTCCTTTCTGCCAAACCATCATCACTGCTGCTGCTACCACGTCTGTAAAAAAACAAAACAAAAACCCACAAACAAACGTACTCCAGGCTCAGACAGGACAAAACTGTGTTATCTGGGTTCTCCTTTTGCTTCTAAGTCACTGGGGAAGAAAGTGCCCAGGTAAAGTAATGCTGATTTGCTTTGATGCAAACAGCTCATCTGCAATTCCTGGACTTGGAGTAGCAAAAGTTGTACCATGCTTCCTACTCTTGTGTGAGACAAAAACGCTGAAGAAAGTTGTTGTTGGTTTTTTTTTTAAATTTTTTCCTAACTAGAAAATGAAAATGTATTTACATGTTTTTAGCTAATTTTAGAAACTCCAGGTTTGATTGCCATCTCTTTTGAGGAATGGGGAAACACCAGGACGTAAGGGGTTCTTCTCTCCTCTTCTCTCTGCACACTTCAGTTAGAGTTTAGTAATGTTTGAGCTTTCCACAAAGATTTCCAAAATAATTTGTTTTAACTATGCTATATTGGTTAAGAGATTACCGTTACGATTCTTCTGGTTATACAGGGATCACTAAACTGCCAGGGCCGGACTGGTTTGTGCTATTCAGTATCCTGTTTTTAGACTCATAATTCTAGGATTATTCCCTGTGACATCCTGTCAAATGACTTCAGTTTGGACTCTTGTAAATTATGCCCCTTGGGTTTCTCTGAGTGCCTACAAATAGACAGGAAATGTTCAGCAGTAATTAAAGCACATCAATATACTCTGTCAAGAAGCTGCCGTATTTAAAACTACAGGTGGAGAGATCTTAGGAATGGAAAAATTGGCTAAGTAAACTAATTATGATGTTTGTTTTTAGGATAGAGAAGCAAACTATGAATACAATACCTATAACAGATTTATATAATACAACGCGTTTATAGGAATGAAAAAGAGAATAAAGGACAAATAAGTGCTAGTAGAGTCTGCATTTTTCCTCATAAAACTCCAATTTAGTTTAATTGTATGTGTTAACTACTATATGACTACTAAAGTGTAAAATTAAATATGAAAAGAAAGACAAGAAAATTAAATTTTTACTGTGGTCCAATATTAGCCTTTTTTCACTTGGCTGTTGTTTTTTCCATATGTGACTTATGCACTTATAATGGTATAACAAGTAAAGAGATTATTACCAGCTTTTCTCTAAAAGGTGAATTGTAATCCCTTCATAGACCAAAATTTTTGTCGGTGGCAAATGTCGGTCTCAAATTGTTTTGAGTCTTCAAGTTTGTGACCGATGGCTTCACAGAAAGGACTTTTAACCTGCTTTTACATTGCATTAAAAGACTTTCTAATGTTACCAATGGAGAGCAATGAACTGTTGAGAGGGAAGAAAAAAAAAAGGAAAAGGAAAAAAATATATCTTGGAACTGGTTGTTTTTTCCCTCCAAAAATGTGCACAAATGTCTGATAGATCCAGAGCTGGAGGTCATGGTTTGCACGTGCAGTAGTGCCTCTTGTCAAACCATCAACAGATGTTTCGCTTACTCTAAAGTGCAGTAGTTTAACATTTTTTTTGTGCCATAGCGCAGAGTCTTGTTTTCTTTGCTCTTCATGGGTAAACTGTAACTGTAAGTCTGAGGTGGTGGTGGTGGAGGCTCAAGAAGATCACTTTCAGAGTTAAATAGACTGCCTCAGGGCCAGTCACTTTGTTCACTTGTCTCTGCTTTTGGATCAAGGGGGAGTAACTCATGTTGGAAAAAAAAAAAACAAAACCCAATACCCTTTGCTTTGAATGGTCTGTCCAGGAATGAGTTAGCCACAGCCCTGCCTCTTGTTATTTCTTACTTTGGAGTTTTTGAACACAAAAAGGAAGGTAGTTTAGGAGAAAAACCTTGTTGTATTTCAGGTTTCTAGAGCCTGTTGCCGCAATCCCTGACGTCAGTGTGTGTCACATCTGCTCTGGAGATGTCGGGTTGGATTTAAAGCCAGCAACTGGGTTTACTGAGTGAGCTCTGAAAGCCCAAATTTTCCAAACTGCTCTTAGTTCTTTTTGGGGGGAGAGGAGAGTGGGAGGACAAAAAGAAAGTGATTATGGCCAAGTTTTAAAATTGGAGCCAAATTTCAAAAACCCTTAACTTCAAGGGATGCGACTTCAGGTGCTGGTTTATTTTAGAGATAGTGGTTGGTGACAGGCAAGTTTAGATCTGTAGTCACTCAGTCTCCTAAACTCTGGAGTCAGGGATCAGATTTGGTATGATAATTTAGATCTTTCTTTTTTTTTTTTTCTATTTGTTATACATGCATCAAACTTCTAAATGTTTCATGAAGGCACATACACATGCCATAAATACCTGCTGCAGACATTTCCTGCTGCCTGTAGACGCCAACATTAAGCTTGCCAACCTATTTCCCTCATCTAGGCTTCACGATGACTGCTCAGATACATTTAATTAAAATGATAGACTAGAGTTCAACCAAGAAGTGTTGAGATAATTTCATTCCATAAGGGAAGAAACAAGATTAAAATCCAGAAGGGACTCCCCTCCCTTCCCCATTTCTCCAGAATTACCATCAGCCATGAGATTATCTTAAGGGTTTCATGTAGACGCGTAAGCCGAAAGCGTGCCACGAACACCTACCCTTGAATGGAATGAATCTATCATTCATTCAAACAAACAAAACCCCTTCTGAGCCTAATATCCTTAGTGTCATCGTTAATTATAATATGCAATCATAATCATTTTGGAGGTAGACCTGGGGTTAATTTGGCCAAACAACTGCTGATCGCTAACAGTGGCCTATTCAAGTGTATGAAAATGATCTCCTGTAGTTCCTACATGTATGACGGAAGTAATATATTGTGTTCTTTTTTCCTACAGGCTGCGTGCCAAGGTATTAGTTTTCCCTGCGACTCTGATTCACAATAACTGGATACTTTTAGCTCTATCTTTTTTTTTTTTTATGAACAGGTGGATAGGAAATCGTTTTGGCATAAAATAAATAGGGAGAGGTGCTGCAATGGGTTGTCTCTGTGTTAAGGGCTTGCTGCCAGTCTTTTTTTTTTCTTTTTTTTTTTTTTTTCACCCCCCCCAGTTTTCTTTTTATAGCAGGCTTTGAAACAATATGTGGGTTTCTTTTGTCAGAAAGAGAATGAAGAAGGGGCCTTTTGTGGCATTCGGTTGTGTTGCTCTCCTTCTACCTGTGCTGACACTTCGCTGCTCCTCAGGAGCTTTGCTTCATTTGACAGTAACCCTCTAAAAGCAATCTTAGTGAAACCCCAGAAGTAGGAGAAGACATGGCAAAATCGTGACTCAGCTCTGCTTTTGTGTTTGAGCGTCCATATGGCAGCTAGGGGGTATTACAATATTTACATATATGCTAATGTACTTACAAAATGGAGGGGGACGTTGATAGAGAAACAAAAATAAAAGTAATGTCTTTTTCTGTTTCACAGCTGCACAGACCATGCAGTTTTGAGGGCAACAGTTTTAAATGGTGAAACTTTAAAATATTCCTACAGCATTTGATCAGATAGGCCTGCAGGATGCATGCCTATTAAACTAACTACACGCCTATTTATTTGATCCCCTTTACTGGCACCCTAAAATAAGTTGTTTGGATACAAAGTTATAAATGAAAATAAGTGGATCCATTGGGTTCCTTTCCAGTGGCAAATTGATAAGTGGCGGCCACAATAACTTTAATAAACCAGCTGATTCTTCATATAGTGGGAGGCTGAATAAAATTGGTGTACAGCAAACAGTTTCCCCAAATCCAGGCAACCAATCACACATTATTTTTTTTTAACTACAGTGAATTGAACTGGTTCAAAGTAACAGAAGGAAAAAATAAAAGGATATCTGAATGATTGTATCAATTCTTTCTCTTCTCTGTTTAAGGATTGTCTGAAAGAAGAGAAAAGGGAGATACTGTATCTGAAAGAAAGCTCAGGATGGAACAAGGTGGTAAGATGATAGAAGGTGAAAAAAAAACATAGTTGGAGGATATTTCAATTTTAAAACATCATTGCCCATGTACTAGCTTCAGGGAAATATGCATAGGCATAAATGTCTAATTTTGATGAAAGAAAAGAGTTGATTCACACATGGGCAGTAGCAATGTAACTAATTTTATAATAGCAAGAGCCAAACATATGGTATTCATCATTAGCAGTAGCAGCAGAAGCAGTTTCTGTTGGGCCGTGGCTGGATAACGCTGCTCTGGCCGGGGTCCTCACCTCCCCACTGGTGGCAATGCCACGGCACTGCTCTGATAAGCACCTGTATCTCCTGGCCCCCGTGTCCTCTCTGAGACCCCATCCCATCAGCTGCTCTTGTATCTTCAGCCATTCGGTCCTTGTGGTCTCCTCAAGGAAACAAGTTCCCTAATTAACAGTGTTTTACCTTTGTTTGCCCTGTTCTCATACTACACTTTATGAACTCTCTTAATCTACAGGACTGTTAGGTCTATCTGAACAAACACTTATATGACCAAAAGAGCTTTCTATTTATTTTTCCCACCTCCTCTCTTAGCAATTGGCTGGGCAGCTCGGAGATCTGAATCAAAACCTGAAGTTGTCAGCTCGCTGAAGTAGTGAGCAGCTTTTAAAATGTCTTTAACATTCACCATTATCATTATGCTCACGTTGTAGAACAGCAGCTAAGCATTGATTTGATAGTCACAGCAATCATCTGTATTTCTCTATAGCTTTCAAAATGTTCCTCTAAAATACAAATGTTTGGCAATGCATCAGGATCGAGACAAGTGTTTAATATCCATGTTACTAATGATAAAACTGAGATGCAGCTTGTCTGATGTGGCTAAATCCAAGTGTGTTTTGCTGCGAGAGGGCTCTCGAACGGGGTAGCACACCCGCTTGGTTCCTGTTGCCCCAAACCATACTGTCAAAGTGGCCAAACCTTTAGTCCTCCTGACAATTCAGTTCACTTACTGATAACTTTAGGTGTGCTCTTGGCAGATATTGTGATGCCATGTTAAATTACACTCAAGATGAGAGGAAGTTTATACGGCTGTTGGTATTCCTATATCAAGTTGGAAGGCAAAACTTTTGCTGACTTGTGATGGATTTTGGAGTGGGAAAACTTGAGCTCTGTGCTTTATTATATTTGTAGATATTTAGAAATACGAAATCAGATACATGCAGGTGACACAAAAAAGAGGAGCACCTCAAACATCGAGTAGAAACTACAGAATAAAAAGGTGTACAGTATCTAGTTGATGGGGTGTAAACCCTTTGAAACCATTATTACCTGTTGACATTCTCCTTTACAACATTTATTCTTATTATAAGTCCCTCTGTTCATTTCTGCATTCGTTTAAGCTGCTGAGTGGGATGAATCTAGAGATGGACTGGTTTGTGAGTGTTCCATTGTTGTTGTCCTCAAAATTCCAATTCCATTTGTACTTTTTTTTTCCAAGTCCCTTGATATTGCATAAAATATTATGTTATGCTGTTACTAGATTGTGTCAAATCAAGAAAATAATTGGAATCTACCATTCATCTCAGAATATTTTAATTAGTGGATTTCTTTATCTGTCTTTAAATTACTTACAATTTCCTCCTTGAAACTAGAAAAGAATGGAGGACCTCATTAATTCTGTCTCTATATTGTACTTTAGCACTTCTAGAAATATGAGTTTGTTACTGAAACATGAGTTTTACTTTCAGTACCATACATTTACATTCCAGCCTCCCTTTCTGCCACCCCTCAGTTTTCCATATGAAATACAATGTTTCAGTCTTTTCATTTTCTTTAAGGCTGGTCCATAATGATGATACAACTATGTGAATACTAATATGTGCATTTTGTATTCTCCACAGTGAAGGCAACATCATTTTTGTTCTTTAAATATGTACAAGAGTTTATTGCTTTTATGAAATATTGGAAGAATGCAAAGATGAGAAGTTTAGTAGTTTGGTAAGAAAGCCAAAATCCAAACAATGCTTCAAAGGTTTTTAAAATAAATCTTTATGTCGGTGTTGACAAAACTCTGGATAATTAAGTTGAAGTAGTACCATTTAAAACGGATTTTCCATTTAGAGACGCTTTCAAAAACACAATTACATCCATATTTGGCCAAACTGTCATCCTATCTGAGGCCACCTAGATGCAGAGCAAGCAAAATTCTCTTGGGCTAAATTAAAGGACCAGCCTCTTCCCAGAGCTTGAGTGACATTTGGGACTCCTCTGGCTTCCCAGGAAGCTTTCCACTCATACATAAGTTTACAGAGAAGTTGATGGCAGAGCAGGAATTCATTATTTATTCCATAGTACAACTCATCCTAAATCCTTCAAGGTGGAAGGATTTCTTAATTTCTGCTTTTGACCACTTTGGTCTTCTAAACTTGGGTATCTGGTTGGACAAACCAAAGTCTTAGGGATCGCTTGACCAAGGACTGAAAGTCATTAGCACAACAAATTAATAGTCTAGGGCAACTGTTAGACTTTTTTTTTAATGACAGGTTTTTTTTCTCCTTTATTTCTCCTGGATTCTTTTGTGTTTTCAGTCCTTGTAAATATTCATGAGAAAAAACTGAACAGACTTGAGTTTTAACTTGAAAAGGAGGATATCTTGGGTCCAGCCTCTGTGTTTAGGTGATGATGAATGCTCATCTAGGACAACTCTTGTCCTATGATCCACCAAGGAGGATGGTAGCTTCTACCTGTCAGGCCCGCAGCCTGTAACAAAGCAGGAGCAAGCTAATTAAGATAATTAATGACATTGGAAATGTTAAAAAGGCTGTGGAAAGTGGGGAGGAGAAAGGAGTTCACTTGCAATTCCAAGGATATGACTTCCTATCCCTTCCTGCACCTTTTGGATGAAGGTGCCACGTTTGCACTGGATTTGCTCCTCCCGAGCCTGAATTTGCTGCTGGTGTCCTGCAGAGAGGAAGAGGAGGGCGGTGAGGCTGACAAGAGCCGGGGGGGCTTCACTCTGCCCTTCTCTGTCCCCTGGGAGGAGGAGGCTCAGTACCCTTGATTCTCAAACTGGTGGCTGCAAAGGGATGGGATGAGCACTTTGGACATTTGGTAGGAGCAGGCAGATTTTACCAATTTATGTTGCCAAGCTACATACCACAAATGTGTCTGTAAGCCCAGAGAAATAAATATGACTGCAGCTTTGTTTATAAGTGGCATAAAAACAACAAAGACAGACAGTCAACCAGCTTTTATAAATTATAATTTTTAACTGAAAACATAATATGAGGTCAAGACTGCTGCTCTTATTTCCAGGAATTTTTTTTTCCTGATTCACTGATTTTTATTCTTTTTTTTTACCTTTTGTTCCCTCGTTCGCTTTTCCCCTTGTTCAAATGTACAGAGCAGAAAGAAATGAGGAATAAGGAGTATGATCCTAAACAGCAGAAGAAGAGTGCAAATTAATTTGTGATATTTTAGCTCTTAGAGCAACTCAAGATTTTCTGGGTGTGAAAGGTGTGCAGCCCTTGAGCTTCTTGTTGCTGTATTTTGGGACTTCAGCTGGAGTAGTGTTTGTGAGCAGCCAAAATGGCCTTTGCAGCACATGGGGGAACACAGATTTTAAATTAGTTGTTTAAATTAAACAAAGCCTTAACAGCAATTTTTACTGCTGTAAAATTATCCAAAATTCAAAGGTGTAGTGCTTGTATTACTGACATTGGTAGTAGATGGAGGAATTTGTATGAACTTTTACCAAATGATCTCAACTGTTTATTTAAATTGAACAATATTTGCTTTTGTTGTTTATCATGCAGATGCCCTCCCTAAGATTTTTTTTTTTTAAAGCTTTTAAGGCTTTTATTGCTGCCTAATCCCTTTAAATGTACTGTATATCACATTTATGAAATGTATGTGTACCAGAAAGAAGCAGACGACTTTGTTTTTAAACAAAGACCCCAGGATAAGGGGCAATGTTTTTCCCCTCACAGGTGATGGAGTACGTACAAAGAATGCAGCGGATAATGGCAGTCCTGTCCTCTGAACAGATGGTGATGGTCCTGTTGCTAGGATAAGGCCTGAAGAATTTAGTTTTTAATTCCACATTATTTGCCTCAGTGCCATGAATATCCCTAGGTTTCCTCAGGCAAAAATACAACAAATACACAGAAAGAGAAAGAGAAGTGACATGCGGATAGAAAAGGAGACAGAGCACGGGAAAGGACTGGAGCCAGGTCAATAGAAGCTTTTGGGAAAATGTCTGCTCAGCTGTCTGCAATCACCTGGGTTTGAAAGGCAGGCAGGAAGGAAGATTGGTTTGGCATGAGAACGAGGCCTTTGATGCTTTAGATACCACAGAGAAAAATACGCATTTCTTCCCATTAGAAGTCTGTTGACTTTCCTAATTAAGATAAACATGTTTCTGAAGAAGTTAGCTCTCACAGTACTACATTTGTAAAAACAACCATGCTTTTAAAATATATACACAGACAAGGACGTGTGCCAAGAACTAGTGCTGGTGTGGTCTTACAAATCACTTTACAGGAATATTTTTAAATCATTGCCTTATTTAAAAGTGAGCGAATTTCATTCCCTCCAGTCAATTAAATATCTAATTTCAACTCAAGTAGATAATAACCAAAGTATTTTTATATAAATGAATGAACAGTTAGAAAACTGTTAAACACACAGCCCTCAAGCATGAAAAATATATTCGCTTAACTGTTTTATTCTTTTATCGCTAATTTACTACAGAGATTTTGCACTTACATCATTTTAGTTTGTGGCACTGGGGGAAAGAAATCTTATTTCAAAAAGATTAATTCAGATTGAAATTCTCAAGGATCCCCGTGCCACCTGAATTATTCCACCAACCACATTATGTATGTGGTGGACAGCGCTGATTGACACTTGTGATTTTCCTACAGTGGCTATTTTGTGAAAGAAGCTTGTGACAACTTCCAGTGACCCAGTCCCCATAACAAAGCACCTGCAAAAATGTCAAAAAAACACGTCAAATTCATAACAGGACACAGTGCCCATACAAATGTGCAAAGCCTGAAGTTTTGGGGGATTAATTGTAATATTCTATCCTTTCCAGGTGCCGGCACAAAGCCAGACCCTACCAAGTGATGTGAAGGAGCCCTCAAATCATTTACTCCCGTTGTTGGATGCTCTGTGATCGGTGAGTGTCTTGCTCAAACTGTTGATTCCACCTCCGCAGTGGTTCTGCCAACTGGGATGTGATCCACGCCATCCACATTGTGATCTATCGCATAACAATGTAGTGAAAAAAAAAATCACGTGATGCAAACATCTCGTGTTTGGTGCCTGAAAATAAATTGAGAAAAGTCTGGGGGAGAGTATATGGGACAGAAAACATACTGTGTGTGCCAAAATACACCATAGACTTTACTTATGTGTGTGTGCATACATATGTATAATTCATGCCTTTATCCTTGAAAATCAACAAAAGTTAATTTTCTCAACAACAAAAAAAAGTTATGCTTCAATAAGAGAGTTTCAAAATTTGCTCAGTTGGAACAGATGCTTTTGCAGGTCTCCATACAATTGCTGTTTTCATTATGTGTCCAAACCCATTCATAAGTAATATAAAATGGATCAGAATTTATTGATATTTGACTGTCTGCGTACCACATTGTCTTGGAACCAACCTCATAAGCTCCAAACAGGCAAGGAAACACATTTTCCCCTCTCGCTGATCTATTCTTATCTTTTCAATAGTCCACCAGCACTCCTTCATTTTTTACCTCTATCTCTCGGGTGAGATTGGTGATCGGTTCATAGGCTTTTCCCACCGGCTGCAGTATCTTGAAAATATCCAACCATCTGTTTTGTTTTCTTTCTTAGTGTCTATAGATGCTGCCTGGCTGTTCTCAGTTCCCATTCTTCTGGGGTACAGTTGCTTGTTCTATCACCTTCAAAGAATTAATAGACTTTTACTTAGCATTAGATGTTAATAAGAGAGATATCCCAAATGCAGACAGCATCTAACTGTCCAGGGGACATAACTCTAAAAGTTAGATGCCTTAGTGAGGCTGTTGAGTAGATGTATATTTCAATCTATCGTACAAAATGAGGAGGTGAATTTGGTTCCCAGCCCTTCGTGTGTAAATAAATAAATAATAATACCTCTGAAACTTGATAGGAGATGAAAGAAACCATTTCCTTCAGAGAGCCAGAGAAGTGGTTTCCCATGCCGTGTGCTTTATGATACACACAGAAGCCTTTTGTGGCTCATGTTGTTTATCCTTCATGTTGCAAGAAGGAGTCAGACGCATGCCTTAAAATGAGATAATGTGTCACTTCTGACATTTTGCTTTTTTCTATAGTTTGTGTTCTTTCTTTTAAATACTGGCTGTTCTTTTAGAAGCCCGTTACGAAGAAAGATATGTATGCTATTCCTCTCGATTACTGGTTCATAAAGTATCATACACTTTTAGCTTTTTAGATTATCAGAATGGAATCTAAGTTGAAAAATACTTTATTATCTTATTCTCACCAAGTTTTGATAAGAATTTCCTCAAAAATAGGCTGAATTTTCTTTGCCTTCTAATCTTAGACCGTTTTTTTTTCATAGGAAAGCAAAAGGTGCCAATGGCACAGCTACCTCTTGTAATGAAACACATAGATTTCTCTTCTACTTATTTTATTTCTCACATTCATCATTCATATTTAATGCCACAGGCATTTGACTTCTTAATTCCTTATATTGAATTTAAGAGGCATGCACAGCATGCACTCTGCTTTAATGACTTGTAATTCTTCTTCATTGATGACACACTTTTTCACCTGAAAAACTTGTGGTGCAAAACTTCCTCTCACATCTGTGATGTAGTCAGTATCCTTAACAAGGTGGTGATGGCTGAGGAGCTGAATGCCTGGAAAGTGTAAGGTG
Source organism: Tringa tobata (assembly GCA_033628505.1). Classification (NCBI taxonomy): domain Eukaryota; kingdom Metazoa; phylum Chordata; class Aves; order Charadriiformes; family Scolopacidae; genus Tringa; species Tringa tobata. Next base: position 4,412,020 of record JAHREE010000229.1, read on the forward strand.
CTAACCTTAAATGCTTCTTGGTTCAAGAGGAGGATATTGGCCTAAGGGTTTTTTTTTTTTGTTGATATATATATCTTTTTCCTGTAGTTGAACCTCAGCCATTGACTTCTCTCCTGTGAGCTTGAGAACATGTCTCTTTGTTTTGTTGTTCTCCTTTTGTGAGCCAAATTTCAAGTAATATAAAACTCTCTTACCCAAAGCTAATTAGTGTTAATTTATTGAATAGGTTTGCCAATAATATTTTTCAACAGAAAGGTTTCATAGACTTCAGCAGGACTAGCAGATCATATGAATGACAAATTGCAGTGACTGACGTCAGTATTTTGATCTAAGATATGATGGACTAAGCATTACCCTGAACATAATTATTTACAAATATCTCACAGGAGTGTCACAGTTAGGGTTTGTTGTTTGTAAGAGCTTAAGGTTTTGGAATAAAATATTCTGTAGAACTGGAAAGTATTAAGGCCATTATAAAAACATTGCACCTTTCCAGGTTTTCAAAACACTTTAGAAATGTTTACCAACCCTCCAAGCCCTGAAGCATGGGTAGTCTTATCTTTTATTGATTTCCCAAATGGGTAGACTGAGACATTGAAGAGTTATGGTTTGCTAACTGTGAACACTCTGATAGCCAAATGCAACGTCTGCAGGAAAACAGAAATTGACACTGAATTTCCCCTCTAACTACTACAAGGAAACCTTCTGGAGAGTTTCCCTCTGGTGCTCTCAGGAAAGCAGAAGGAAAGAGCAGAGAGAGAGAGATGAAGTTCAGGGGGCCTACAGGAGAGATGGGGAGAGACTCTTTATGAGGGAGTGGACAAGGCCTAATGGTTTTACACTGAAAGAGGGGAGATTTAGATCAGATATTAGGAAGAAATTCCTTACTGTGGGGGTGGTGAGACACTGGCATGTGTTGCCCAGAGAAGCTGTGGCTGCCCCATCCCTGGAGGGGTTCAAGGCCAGGTTGGATGAGGCTTTGAGCAACCTGGTGTGGTGGGAGGTGTCCCTGCCCAGGGCAGGGGGGTTGGAACTTGATGATCTTTAAGGTCCTTTTGAACCTGAAGCATTCTATGTTTCTAAGTTGCCTGGTCATTCAGGGAGATGGCACCTGAATGAAAACAGGAGAACATGGAGGTGTTTCACAATTAAACTTAACTCCATTCAAAATTTGCGCAAGGTGTGTGTCCTTCATGGGGGTAGGTGGAGTGTGCATGGAGGGGGAGAAGATTTTTCAGAAGCGGAGGGCTAGGGAGGAGAATGGATCCAGTTTGGTTTCCTGTGTAGGCTTCAGGTTAGGCCATAGAAGAGTGAACATGCAGCTTTTTGAACAGCATTAAAATCTTTGTTGTCTCAGCAGTATGTTTGCTAGGGTCCTCTTTCTCTCCTGGTATGAAATACTGTGAAACCATTTACTGCCTGACAGTGACCTCTCTGTATATGGCTTCTTTGTGTCCACGTGTCCAGAACAGTAAAACAACACCTGTCCTGCTGTGAAAAGGCTTTATTTGTTGTCAGGATGTAATGAACAGGAGGAGAGGTGGTGGTTACCCACGTACTGGTCCTTTTCAACGTAACACCAACTTCTCAAGAAGACCCAGGAAGTGAAAGAAGTTATACCTGAGTGAGTACAATGGCCATGAGAAAATGAGAATTATTTTGTTGTTGAATGGTGATTTAACCTTAGCCTTTGTAATATCCTTTAAGTTTTCCTTTGGAATATATCTTAAGGTATTAAAAATAAATAAAGGTACATATTGCAAAAGATCTTCAAACATTTCAGCACATAAGCACAAAACTTATGTCTGGGAGGGGTTTCAGAGGTCATCTAGCTCTAACTCCTGTCCCAAGGCAGAAGCAGCTCTAAAACAGACTTCAGTTATCAGGTGGGTTTTTTTTTTCCCCCCCTTGGAAATCTTCCACTATTTTTATAACTTTCCAATAATTCTTTTATTCTTCTTCTCTGAAGATCTTAATGTATTTAGTGTTCCGATTTCTCTTTAGTAGTTAGAAATGTCTCAGAAAGTGGTTATTAATAAATCATTAAAGGTTTGCATCTCATTTCTTTTCCTTGCTGCTCTACTACTCTGTATTTTCACCCATAGTACAAAGTCGTTCTGAAAATATAAAGAGGAATTTTTTACAACAGAGTCGAATCTAAATGATGAGGGCAAACTTACAGATTTTTTTTTTCTTTACCTATAATACTCTTTATTATTCAAACTATTTGCTTAGATAAGATTTCTTATCCTGATCTTGTTTTATCTGGCATCTAAGAAGAAGAAATAACTGCATGCAGAGCTTTACAAATTGCATATCTGGAAAGAACACGGAGTCACTTCACCAATAGGGCTTTCTAGGGAATAGGGAATAGCAAGGTTGAATATAACGCTTGATAACTACAGATATTTTCAGTAGCACCAAAGGAGGTATGGGGAGTGATGAAAAAACTTATGAAAGGTAAACGGACCATAATTCATACTAAATATCTCCCCTTGTGCAGAAGCTCTTTTTAAATTACTCAGATAAATGAGCTCATTTATGGAATATTTTGTACTGCATGAACTTATATGGGCACCTGTCATGTATATATATTTTTAATACTGAACTCATATAGATGGCTTAAAGTCCCCCTTGCCCTTTAGTAAATTTAAATCTCCCACAAAGCTGCTGTACAGTAGTCATAAAGAAACATTTATGGTTCAACATAATTTCCCTTCATTTCTTTTTCTCTTTCTTTAAAAAAAAAAGGCAGTTTAAAAGTAATAAAGCACTTCCTTCTGTAAATCTTTGATCTTTTTTCTTCCTAAGGGAAGATTAATTTGTAAATATGCTAATGGATTTGTATAATACGAAACCTTCATAAGAAAAACTACATTAGTTCATATGAATGAACACATCTATCTTATTCAATTTATAAACTAATGGCTGAGAGCATCAACACTGCGTTCTGCTTGGTCTCATGTCCAAAACAACTGTTTGCATTTCTAAGACAACACAGAATTTTACAAAAAAATATGTTAAATGGAACCAATTTTGTCACCTCTTTTGTCACCTTTTTTTAAAATTTTTATTTTTTTCTTTGGTTACAGTCATGAGGTTTGCTGTTGTTCCAGCCAGATGAATACCCTGATCTGAAGAAGTCCAATGTGATGTGAGCTGCTTTATGATGGACATAAGGTACCCAACCACATGCTTTTCTAATAAATCCCACTGGTTTCCATCAAGGTGCTGAGCATGTCAGTGCAGTGATCACTCAGGTGGAGACCCCCAGAAGCTGCAGGGCCAAGGCTGCCATGATAGCTGAGTGTTCATCTAGATTGCTTACCCAAGCTGAGAATTTGACCCTAGCCAGGACCTTGCTGGGTTGGTGATGTTGTTGCTTTTCCTTCCAGCCAGAAGTCTTGGAGGACTTTGCTCCTGCCAGCCTCTCCCTAATTCCCCAGCCATTGTGGCTGCAGTGAGGGCAAAACTGACCTCCCTGCTCCATGGCAGGAGGGGAAAGGATGTGGACAATGTCTTCAAGTGGGACTTGTTCAGCCTGGAGAAGAGAAAGCTCCAGGGAGACCTCATTACAAACTTCCAGTACCTAAAGGGGGCCTACAGGAACAATGGGGAACAAACTTTTTAGCAGGGTCTGTAGGGCTAGGACAAGGTCTTATGTATTTAAACTAAAAGAGGGGAGATTTAAACTAGATATAAGGGAGAAATTTTTTACAATGAGGGTGGTGAAACGCTGGCACAGGTTGGCCAGAGAGGTGGTAGATACCCCATCCCTGGAAACATCCCAGGGTAAGGTTGGACGGGGCTCTGAGCAATCTGATCTAGTTGAAGATGTCCCTGGTCATGGCAAGGGAGTTGGACTACATGACCCTAAAAGGTCCCTTCCAACACAAACTGTTCTATGATTCATGTTGGGGATTCACTGCCAATGGATGTTCAGTGAAAAGTGGTTTACTGGAACCTCCTCTTGCTGTTATTTACATCCTGGGTGCCTTCAGGCATTTCAGAGATCCCTTCCCATTCCCTTTTGCTCCCTAAGCCCGCAGTTCAAATCCTTTCTTGTTTTTTCCTTGCTTTGATTTATTCCAGTACTTAGCCAAGAACCAGGGAGGGCTTCCAGCCCTACCTGCCTGTGATGCCATGGCACGTCTACCACACTTCCTCCGTATAGAGAGAGAGGCGGGAATGGAGAAGAGGAGGACATAGAGAGGATAAGTGGAGCCTACTGTGCCCATCCACGAGGATGTGGGCCACGAGGCTGATCAGGGGGGTGGAGCACCTCTGCTACAAGGACAGGCTGAGGGAACTGTCTGTCGGTTTCGGGTTGTTCAGCCTGGAGAAGAGGGGGCTCTGGGGAGACCTAATAGCGGCCTTCCAGTACCTGAAGGGAGCCTACAGGGAGGCTGGGGAGAGCCTGTTTACAAAGGCCTGTATTGACAGGATGAGGGGCAATGGCTTTAAGCAAGAGGGGAGCAGAGTTAGATTGGAGATTAGGAGAAGGTTCTTTACTGTGAGAGTGGTGGAGCACTGGAACAGGTTGCCCAGGGAGGTGGTTGTGGCCCCATCCCTGGAGATATTCAAGGTGAGGCTCAACGAGGCCCTGGGCAACCTGGGCTAGTTGAGGGTGTCCCTGCTGACTGCAGGGAGGTTGGCCTAGATGTCCTTTGGAGGTCCCTTCCGGCCTGGACAATTCTATGATTCTATGATTTTCTTTCTGCCGATCTCTTTGCTAGTTAGTTTTCTCCATGCTCCTTCGCTCCTTGTTTCCCTTTGCCTCTTTCCTTTCCTGAACCCAACCATACTAATAGAAACTTGGCACTGAATTAAATCAAGCAGACGTAAAAAGTCAAAGCCTGTGTCTTGATCCAGCGGGGCTGAGCTGTGTGATGGTGTGGTCACCCCGTGGCACCCGAGCCCACGGGGAAATGCTCTTCTTAGCCACGGGCTCACGTCTCTGCTGCTCCATAAGGAAGAAGCTCATGTGTTTTGGTTTTAATCCCTTAAATATATGGCATATATTTTAACAAAAAGAGCGTGGTTAGGATTTAAATTGATTTTGAAGTTAGCCGTAATTTTGATCCAATTTTCTCTGCAGAATGAAGCTGAGTGCCGGAGGAGTCTAAGTGGTGACCCTGAACCTCCAAGTTTTATACGGGGATTTTTCAGCATCGTAGGCCTGGTTTATTAAGGTAAGGAACAGCTATCTTGAACTTCAAGCCAGCATAGTCAATGAAGGACTTGTTTGATGTGCTTGCGGTCGGCAGCGCTGCGGAGGCGCGTCGTTAGCGGCTTCGGCAGTGGTGTTTTTCCCAAGGGCTGGTGGATTTGTGTCCGGCTCCATCGCGGGGCTTTCATCCCGCCCAGCCATAAACAAAAGGTGTGCATTTCTTCAGGCGTGGAGCTTACCGAGATGCCTGCCTGCCCGTTGTCCTCCGACTGCTTCCCTCGTTTGATGCTCTGGTGCTCCGGATAAGAATGGAATTGTAATGTGTACCTTAAGGCTGGAGAAGAAGGAGCACAAGGAGGCAACCCAGGGCTGATTTCTAATGGGTGTGGGTGGGAAGGAAGTGTCAAACACTGCTCAGAATAGATGAATATTATAAAGGGGCCTGAAAAGATCAGAAATAAGAGAGATTCAGACCTTTCTTTTTTTTTTTTCTCCCCTCTCCAGGAAATTCTTTCCAGTGCTTCTCAATAATAGTGGGGATAGAGGGTGAGCGGAGCAAAACTGGTGGGAGAGACGTAGCAGTTGTAAGGAACAGAGCTTCAGACATAAGCTTGCAATGTGATATAGTCTGCTCTCTTTTTAAAAGGAAAGGCGGGGGGGTGGAGGGAGGTTTAGGCTTTTCTCTAGCAAAGTTTTCTTCCCAACAGTCAAAAATAATAGAAAGTAGGCATAGAAGAGATCTGTTAATTGATCTTGTCCATTTCTTGCCCAACACAGGGTTATTCCCTGCAGCATATTTACTAGTGCTGAGTTCAGCTTTGTTTTTAAAACCTCCACAGTGACAATTTCCCGAGGGAAATGGTGAAAGCCTGACTCTACAGCCTACTACATCTCCTTGTCGATCTGCTTTGCAGAGGGAAAGTCTCACAACCAGGAAATATTTTCTGACATTCAGCGTACCTCCCCCTCTCTTCTTTCTGTCTTTTTTTTTTTTTAAAATTCTGTCTTATTAATTCTATTTATACTCTTCTGTATCATCCAAAAAAACATTCTTCCAGGAGCACCATGGGTTAGTTTATAATGCCAGAAGGCTGCATTCTTGAGAAAGAGGTTTGCCTCATGCTGACACTGATCTCTCAAAGTAAATGCATGATTTTACCTACCTGACCCATCACTGGCTCATCACTAGTTGATAAATAACCACCTTAATTGCACGCTGAAGTTTTGAGTTGGCTACCTGCATTTTCCCTGACTCTAAAATGGAGATAGTCTGTATGAAACAGAACCAAGAAATCAGTAGTATGAATCCCTAGCACTTCTTAAAATTTACTTTCTGATCTGGACCTTTTTTCTTGCTTCACATTAGCAATACATGCCTGTGTGCAAAGCATGCCCCTTTTCATTGCCTTCCTCCCCACCTCCTAATCTTAGCACTAGGTCGTGATTTGGTCAGGGTCCTATTTAAATAGTTTTGGGGTTGCCAACGTGCTGTGTTCTGATATTCAGATCTCATAATCCAATTTTGAAATTAAAGAGCTTCGGGCAAAAACACTCACACAACTGAAATGCATGTTTTTAAGCACTGAGCCAGTGTTTTCTTAAGAAAAATATACCAAATCTCCTCTTTCTCTTTCCAATTAATATAAAAAAAAGTCATGCACAAAATCTTTCTTTTTAACTGTTGCCCCATGTGAGGACAACAGACAGCGGAAATTTAAGCTGGACTATGATTTCAGGCAAGGTATCTGAATTCCAGCTGAATACAGAAAATATGCATAACAGCAACTGATTTATAGTCCCTCATTTGCTGTCTTAACAGAATGATGTTCTCTGTATTCCCAGCAATAAAAGCAACAGCAAAGAAAAAAATAAGCCTTTTAAAAAAAAATTTTCCCTTCCCCCTGCACCCCCAAGGTTTTTCTCCCCTCTGCCCAAGTCATTATTTTAAGTTTCTCAGTATTAAATCTAAAGGTTCATCAACTCACATCTTTACAGCTCTGTCTTTCTGTATACAGGACCCTGTCTGCCTGTTTCCTCTATTGCACTATTTTGTTTGTACTACTGTAATCATTTTGCTGGCCCAGATCTGTGTGGGTGTGCTGGCAGCTTTACAACAAAGTTACATGGGAACTGAGTTAAGGTTGAATATTTATTAGAAGAAGCCATCTGGCGTCAGGCTGTCTGTACAGGGGGGCTTATTTCTTTAGTAGTCTCTCCTTTTTCTTTCTAGCTCTTCCTCCCTCTCTCTCCGTTTCGCATTTACGCGCCGCATATATGTGAAAAGTGGAACACACATCTTGACATATTGATTTGATTCTTGATATTTATAGCAATTAACCCTGCTCGTGTGATTATCCTTGTCCCCTCGCCCCATACCTCTCTCTCTCTCTCTCTCTCTTTCTCCCTCTCTTTCCCCGTGGTGGGGGATGCTTGGGGCTGGTTCCCGCGGTGGCAGCCCCACGGATGCTGCAGGGTTCCCGCCGCAGCCGCTTCCCGTAGGCTCTGGGCAGCTACAGTTTTGCTTGAACATCTCCTCTCCTGCTCCTTCCACACTTTCCCTCCTCCAGCTCGTGAGCTCATAAAAGAGTGCTGTGCTCTGAAAACTCCCGACTCACCATATTAAACAAACTGGCCAAGCAGAAGGGTGTCCGTGCTATTTCACCATTTGTATGACATAGCCGGGGCTTCAAAGTGCAGCACTAAATTGCCAAAAGATGTTTACTTTACTTGCTTAAGAGCTCCTCGTAATTCAATTGTTCTCTCTCCCGCAGTAGACACACACATGCATCCTGAGAGCCGTGCTTTTGTGAGCTCCCACTAGTTATTTACCCACGGGGTTTCCTCCGTTGTTTTTGCAGAGTGGTCGACTTTTTTTTTTTTTGTCCTTTTTTTTTTTTTTTTCCCCAGGGGCTTATGGCTCAAGGTAATTTATTTCTTCTGGGGTGCTCAACTGCAAGGACCTTGAGAGATACAGCTGTCTGGCTGCCTTTTGCTTTTTTCCCCAATGATAGGCATTTAGTGGTTTTTCCGAAATAATTTCTTTTTCCTTTTTTTTTTTTATAAACATGCGTGAAGTTGGATATCCAACATCGATGGTCACCTTGGAAAACCTTGACCTATTTTTCCTAGCGGGCCAGGGAAGCTGATGCAGTCTAGCTGGCAGCCCTTTCCCACTGTTCCTGACTTTTGTAAGTTAATATTCCGACCTCGCAGCCTTGCGTAACCTCCTTGTTCGTCGGTGTGGTGGTTTTGGTGGCCATGCCAGGTGGGAGAAGGGGAGCACTGGGCAGCAGAGATTCTTTCCACTGACAGAAACAGTGAGTCACTACTGTCCTGTGATCATTCCCTGGCCTTTTTGCAGAAGGCTGCCTGCAGGGATGAAAGGAAAGTCCTTTCTCCGTTACCTACGCTGGGGTTAGCAGCCTACCAAGCTCCAGCAAAGCATAAAACGTGGACTGACTTTTGAGCAGCATAAAGCAGGGAACGAGGGCTGTCAGCCATGGTATCTTGAAGGACACAAGCTGGGAGAGATGGTGGTTCCCAGCTTCATCCTCCCACTACTTTTCCAGCAACTGCTGCCCCATGATACTACTGGTCGGATGATTGGCAGCATGTTCTCTCCTCCCCCAGGTGGTGTCTCTTGGCTTGTCACGTCTTTATGTTTAATCTGGGAAAGTAAAAATAAGGAATTTTTTCCATCCAGTGTGCTAGGATGGCTGATTAACTCAGCTGCTTGTGGGAAAGGGATGGGGAGTGGACCATGGAGGTGGTCCAATGTGGGAGCAATGCGAGGAGGAGGAGGATGTTGTTGTGAGGGGCGGGCAATAAAGGAGGGTGGAAAGATGTGGCTGCTGAGCTGACTGTCCTCTTCTCTAAGTTTAAATGAAAGAGGTTGCTCAACTTCACTAGGCCACAGTTATTCTTCCATCCACAGTATGGAAAGGAGCAAGACAAGTCCTGTGGTGAGCACTGGTGATCTTAGCTCCTGACCCTCTAGCAAAATGAGGGAGGAAGAAGGTGAACCATGTAGGCTTTGTATTACATGCCCTGTGCTCAGTGAAGCGAGCCAGCCCTGGCTCTGAAGCCTACCGAGACTTTTGTTGCCCAGCAGACTGGAAGAGCTGTGTTTAACTCACTGGGCAAGAGATGTTGACTTTATTACTGCTCTTACTCTGTTTGTCCTTTGGCAAGACACTTAAGTCACATTTTTCACTTGTAAAAGCATAATAATAATTACCTTCTCCTAGAAGGTAATTAAAGGTTGTTATTGGTAGTAAATACCAATAAATTGGTAGTAAATCTTCTCTGAGATACTTAGAAGAAATGTTGTGCCAAGGTGTGTAGCTTAGTGTGCCTCGTCAGACCCCAATGTCTGCCAGCTACGTGTTTTCATGGATACAACATCTATTTTATGCACGACAGGACAGGCTGAACTGTCCGTGACTGCTTTGAGCAAAATAATAAAAAGGGTTTTGAGACCGGTTTCGCTTTAAAGCTTGTTGCACTTATCAACTTCCCATGCTCTCTGGACAGGCGGCGTAAGTATTAATCTCTGGTGAAGGATGCCAGCGCTCGCCCCGGGTTGGCGTTACACAGACCAGACCAGATAATGCTGGAGCAAGGACAGTGATGGGGCAGCAGCTCCCGACGAGGGTGAGAAAGCAGCCGTGAGACAGGATGAGCCTTCAGGATGGAGCAGGACATGGGAGAAACCTCGGTGCCGGATTGAGTATGTTAAGCAGTGAGTACTGTCACCAATTAAAATAACCATAAAAAGCCAGACATTCCTCGCTGGAATAACTGGTAACAGACCCCGGGCTCTGCGCTACCTTTCAGTGGAACTCTGTGAGGGAGCCGTGGCCTCTGCGACGTGTAGATCTGATCTGGAAAAGGGGACAGAGAAAAGCTCTTTCCCCTCTCCCTTCCCAGACCAAACCATGTCATTATTGTTACTCCTCGTGATGGCCCTTCTGAGGCTGTTTCCCCACCTCTAAACCCTGCACAGCTTTTCAGACATCCCTTTTCCGGTCTCACCTCCCACTCTGTTAGCAGAGATGCTCCCAGAAGATAACCCTTCTGGCTGATTTGGGGGTACCTCATGGAGCTGGGGGCTGGGAGCCTCACCTTCCAGCTCTCCTGTCCTATTAAAATACCAGATTTGGCCCACTCTGCTCCAGGCACGGATTGGGAACTCCTCCAGAGCAGAGGTAGAAATGCAAACCAAGAAAGCAAGACCACCTGAGGTCCTCTGCTCATCTCCTTGGAGAAGCCCCTTTAGTCCTTTGCTTAAAGAAAAAAAGAAAAATTATACTCAGAAAAACCCAGAGCAGTTAATCTAATGTGTAAACACAAGGTAAGGGAATATGTGTTTTAATGTGTGCCTTCAAGCTGACAAATAACTTGTTTTTCAGTACCAGAAGTATGTAAACACTCTTATCTTTCCAGGTGGTCATTAAAAAGTTTCACTTTTTTCTGTTTGAGAGTAGTGATCAAATTTACCTGTAGCCAAGTTTATTACCTTAGTTTTTAAACATCCAAGTGCAAAAGTGTTGGTGTGTTTTTGAATGAAAAATACAAGTTCAATAATAATAATGAAGTAAAATATAGACTTCAGAACATGAATCCAAACACTGCGGTTTATCTTGGAAGAGGAGACAAGTATCTGAACTGTAGTAGGAACACGTGGCTCCTGTGGTGGAGCAAACTCGTCCTCCCAGCCCAACGGTTACTCAGAGAAAGAGCCAAGTGACACATTTTTAAATAACAACTATGCTAAAATTCTCATTGGTTTAGGGTTTTGGTAAAAGGAGGAAGAGGTTATGACAAAAATGCAAGCAGTTTGAATTTAAGTATGAAATATATTGATACCAAATCCAGAATATAGAGTATCCATATTCTGTTCTAGTGAATATATTTTTTTTTTACAACAGTGAAACATCCTTTGGACCCTAAAATATAACCTTTCAGATGTCAGTGAAGACCTGACCATTCACATGTTCTGTAGGCTTGGACCAGGCAACTTTTTTTTAAGTTGGTTTTTTTTGGGGTGGGTGTTTTTTATATATATATATTTTAGTTTACATTAGCTGCTTTAAAATTCAGTCACTATTGACAATAGCTGTCTCTCTAGCTCCTGCCCCGTGGCCTCAGCATACCCATAGGGAAAAAAGCCTTGTGCATCAGGCACGTGCTTGTGCAGTTGCACACACGTGTGTGCACACAAACACGGGGTCTCTCTGCTTCCTCATCCTTTGTGGCCACAGGCAGGGAACGCTCTGGTTTGGGTGGGGGGTGTTTATTAGACATATTCCAGTATTGGTAAAACAGGCGGGCTCCAGATAAGATACGTGCATTAGCAGGATTTATGCTGCTTCCCCAGTTACTGGGAGAAACCCAGCCCCTTGAATCGGGCTGCAGCAGACCCAGATACTCTGCGTAAGAAACGGCATATGGTTTAAACCCAAACTCTTCTCTCTGCTGCTCGTTTAGTCAAACAAAAATATTTTTTTCTTATTGTTGTTTCTTGACTTTTTCTTTTCAGACACAATTCCTCTAGGCTATTGTTATTTCAACAAAAGAGGGGGAGGATAGGCTCGGCTAGTTACTCTGTGGCTTTCTGGTGAGGAATTAAGAAATACTCTAACAGTTTAATAATGATAATCTCCAAATAGTTCATAACGGCATTAAGGGTAATTAATGACATTTGAACAGTAAGAGTACTTAATCCCTAGGGAAATGCAATATCCACAATTTTATTTACATCTGAAGTTGTTTCAAAGGTAAAGGGGAAAAAAAAATAATCTGTTTTTTAAAATGTGAGTTTCATACACTCTTTCAGATTTTATTTTAACTTACTATGAGCAAATAAAAATAATAAGAGTTTTCGCTAATAATAAAAACTGCATTCCATGTTAAATCCAGCATTAGGTTAAAAATAAAGAGGAACTCTTATGTTTCCTGTGGGATTAAGATTTTCTGAAAATTATAAATCACCAGTGATACTGTGTTTTATAAAGCAGGATAACTTCTTCTGAAAGACCCACATATTTACATTTTAAAAATATTTTTCATAGCCTTTAAAGCCATTAAAAGAACTTAAATAATTTTGATGATAAATGCTACGTACTGTGGCTTTTATGTTTTGGTGGCACTTTTTATTTTTCCTTCACACAGCTGACCTCGCCAAACCTTTGAAAAATGCTGTTACATCCTTTTACGTTTTCGCCATTTTACAATGAGGGGAAAAATAACTCCTGTGATAGTTTTCAAGATAATGCTTGAACTAGCCCCATTCAGATGTTTAGGTTTTGAAAGTCAACAGAAGGAAAAGGGTTTAGTTGACCTTGGGTTTGGAGAATAAATAGGATAACACCTGATGCAAGATAGGAAGCTTTAGTTGGGGTAAATATACAGAGCGAACCAGAGTGTGTCAATCCAATTTAGCATTTGAATGCAGCCTCTGCTCTTTTGGTTATGCTCTTGAGCCCTGTTTCTACTTTTGGCTTTTACATTCCACAGAACTTCTGTAAAATCAGCAGGGACAGTGCTAATAAATTTATAATGTTGTTTTGTATTTCTGAACATAGTACCTCAGTAATTAAGTGAAATATTTATGATGAATATAAAACAATGCAAATTCATTTGTTTGCCTGAAAGCTAGCTTGTTATTTATTTAGATTTATCTTTGAATGATTCTTTAAATTGAATCACAGTATGAATGAGAGTGATATTTAAAACAGAGAAAATTTGTTATAGTGTATTGATGCATTACACTGTATTATCTAGTGTCAAAGCTATGCAGAGGATGATTAAAAAAACCCAGGAAACAAAAAACTTTGACCTAACAAGCTTTTTGTAGTTTTTTTTTTTTCTTGTAGAAATTCCACAAGCTAAATCAATTCCTAACAGCTGAAATCTTTAATAAATCTTATGCTTTGTTATAGTTAGCTGTAGATGTGCAGACTGGATCTTGAATTATAGGAAAGGCAGGAGTAGGTTCAGAATAATGCGATCTAATTTTTGCCCGAGCTGGCTGTATTTTGCTTCATGCCTTACTACTTCCAGTAGCTCTTGTCGTTTACTATTTTCAGTCTGAAACCCTCTAACCAATTCCAATCCAATGAATGTAGTGACCTATGAAAGGAAATGTCCATGTAAAGTGTCCCTGTGTTGATGATTACAAACTAAATTGTTTACTTCAGTCAGACTTTTTTCTCCTTCCCTAAGTAAAAATTCTCCTCCAAAAATAACTTCCTTTGCAAATGTATTACTGTTGCTCTCCCCATCTTTCTGTTTGACAGCCATCATGTTTATGTCATGACTAAGGAGCAGTTATTTTGATGTAAAAACCAGAAAATGTGTTTGTTTAGTTTAAAAAGGATATTTTATTCCAAAGCTATTACATGATAAAGTGTTGCACATCCACTAATAAGATTAGCTATATATAGTAATTTATCTAACTCTGGATGGATTGCTAATGTGCTGAAAAATGGTTGAGACTTGTAGATGGGAAGATTGCCCTAAGATTTTAGAAAACTTTAGCAGTGTAAGGTACACACATATCCTCTGTTTCTTTTTTGACCTTGGTTTGCCAAAACAACCCTGAGCAATCAAAGGTAACCAGTTCTTACATGAGTTAAGAAGGTGCAGCTTCCATGAGGTGCTACCTCACTGCTGTGTCTACAGCCAATATATGGGTGTCTGGTGAAAACCTGGCCATTTCTTGGAAGCTTTATTCGGCAAAGCATGTTATACCTCAGCCTTGTCATCATTTTATGTTTATTTTATAAGCACACAGTTTTAAAAATAGCTTTGCTTCATTACATGAAGGCATCTAGGTCGCTACGTTCAGACCGAGAGAAGGGTTCTTGAACATTAGCAAAAGCTAAGAGACTGAAGGTTCTACCTAGTGGTGGTGTCTTATGTTGCCATCAAATGTTCTGCCACAAATGTGTGTACCGTGATACGTGAGCAGCTGAGGACGCAGGAATGAGCTGTGTGTGAAAAGGTGAATCTGCAGCCCAAGGTGGGAACCTGCTGGGATTTGCAGGTTGACATTCCTGCTCGTTTGCTGGCTTTCCAGTAGCTCAAGAGGGAGAACATTAGTAAAGTGTTATGAGATACCAACTCAAAGACATGCTGTGCTGGCCAGGAGCAGAAAAAGGAGGTTTGGAGGAGACTATTGACATCTTTAAGAAAGTTTTGGACACTTTTTTATTCTGTCTTTTACAGAGAAGGAGCAGCTTAAAAATATACAGAAGGACTTCCATTATTACTTTTATTGGATACTTCTCATTTTTACACCTCTTGTGCCTTAATATTGGTAATTTTGTCATATGCATCTCATATGGACTATCAATGACATAAAATATAACTATTAACTCTAAGATTTAAAAGGGTAAATCTTCAATAAATCGCCCATGCCTGCTGCTTACTTTCAGGGCTCTTAGCTAAGTTTAGTTGGCTAAGTTTAGTTGGCTTGAAATGTGCTACTGTGTGTTGCTATAAGAATGCTGTTTGCAGTCTCTTCCTGCTGCATATGGGGTCTTTTTTTGAAAAAAATCCTTTTTTGAAATGCAGCTATAGCTTGATGCCATAGCAGGGCTGCAAAGTCAAAGAGTATCCCTCCAATGATACAGAAATATTAAGCACAGATAAAAGGAAATGGATGCTGTGCTATACCATTTATGACTGCAGAAACTTAAGGTGTGATTATGCCTTAGAAAGTTAAAATTCAGACATGATGGGCAGTCTGCATCCCTCCCCTATCTCCAGGTCAAAAGGTCCTGCTGGACTTTGCCTCTTTTGGGGCATGCTTGGGAAGAAGATGAAGTTATCAACTTCAGTAATTGCAACAATGCTCTTCTTTTCCTTTAAACCTCAGTGGCATGAAATTTTCAGCTCCTCTCACTTTTAAAATATAAAAATTTATTTCTCCTGGTGGACTCCCCATGTGGAGAGATTTAAAGAAATATATGAAGCACATTCATAATGAAGAACAAGCAAACATTCCCACTCTCTCAATTACTTTTGATTAAAAAAAAAAAAAAAAGTATTTTTGAGCAAATCTCATATTTTGAGGGTTGCCTCAAGGCTTCAGAGCCCTGAGCTGGCAGTGCTGCTACAGGGTGTGCTGTGGAAGGGGGAGTCCTGCCATCGTCTCAATCCAGCTTCAGAAAGGAGACTAAAAAAAACTCTCTTTGAAGGGATATTTTGGTTAATGTTATATTTCCTGATATTCCCAGATTACATGTACAGTGGAATCAAAAGAGTATTCAAAAATCTCAAAATAGAACTCAAAACACTCAAAATAGGACTCCAGTAGTACAAATACATTTGAATCAGAAATACTCCGTGCTCAGCTCCTCATTGTTCACGTGCTGAGCCCGGTGGTGGTGGGGCTACAATGGTACCAAGGACCAAGCCCACATTGTCCACCTTTAGGCCTGTGCTGCTCCTTTGGGCTCCCAAATCTCCCTCTGGCTTGCCAGCTTGCCACGGCATCCGCGGCCACAGCTATGGTTAAACTTCCTAGCCGTTTTGTCAATACCAATAGTAATATTTCTATGATGGGTCTAAGCAGACATATCAAGTTTTTGGCCTTGGCTTGCTGATGTCATTTTAGAAAAGTACTTGGAAAAGGCCCATGAGAAGTTTAAAGTGCATGTATTCCGAGGAGGAAAAAAAAAGATATTAAAAATAAAGTTGTTTACACTAATGATCTAAAACAGGTTATAATCTCAGAAGGGCTTTTGCTATTGAACCCTGCAGTATGTTTTTAGAAAGGGGATTACTAGTTCTCCCCCCTCAAAAAAAAACCCCAAACCCACATTAACGTTGTTAGTAGTATAATTGCCTCAGTCCTAAGATGTGTTTCTCTGTTGTGGTTGGCAGTGCCGAGGAAATAGCTGGCTAAGTGATTCTTGGATTTTAAACCACAAAAGGCTGATCATGAGTCCAATATTCACTTTTCAAACTTGAAAGGAGCATGGTTTTGACCTCAGAAAAGGCACAATACCTGTAGTCATTAACATCCTCATATAGAATTTTTTTTCTTTAAGGGAGACTCCATGGGAAGATGATGGGGTGTCTGTAATATTGACTCTTTTTATCTCTTTTTTTTTTTTTTTTTTTTCCCTGGCTTTTCAGCAGTTGCAGGTCATGGCCTAAAACTGGTAACCTTCCAAAACAGACTCTGGGTCTGCCCGTGATATAATAATATATGTGATGGACAGCAGACCTCAACTTGGCCTCAATAGATAACAATATTTTTTTGCCTTTGTAGAGATGGTAATTATTAGGAGCTTGCACTATGCAAGGTAAATTTTGGTTAGGAAAAGAGAATTTAGATTGACTGGCACATTCAAATTTTTGGTGGTTGGTAGGCTTTAATATACACAATAATTTTATATAACACTTTAATATGCTGTACAGCTCGGCACTCTGAAGCACAAGAGTATGTCCCAAACCAACCAGGACAGAACACATCTTGGCAGGGTCTTAGGGGAACATGAAAGAACAGGGGAAACAGGCAGTATACTAAAATAAACCAAACTATTGCTATGCAATATCCAAGTGGAGCTTAGTAACACAGAAATTGATATTATTATAGGTTAATAGCAAGATCATAAGACATAAAACCAATAAAAATCATAGTCAGACTATGTATAGGGCTAGTAATGGAGTCATGGTACTAATGAAGAAGGGCAAAGAATTAAAACAGAAAACAACTCGGGAACCAAATCTTGCCTAGAAATTCTCATGCGTATATTTTCACTGCTCTTATTGGCTTTCTGAAAGCCTCTTACACTAACAGAGTTTTATCTCCATACGTTTAAGTGAAGATCAGATACCATGCCAATAGCAAAAATTTGCTTTAATTATGAAATGAAAATAATTTTTAGTGGAAATTGAAGTCGTTTAGGTCTCAATCCTGTAAAGAGTTTTATGCTTGTGTTTAATTAGTGTTAATGTCTCTAAGTAGTCCCATGATGAATCCTATTGATGAAAATGGTGCTGCTCAACTAGGATACAGCTAAGCATATAAATACGTCCTTGCAGGATTAAGGCTTGGTTTACAATGTAGAGATTCATTTTCACTAGATATCTCAGAAAGAGATGCTTGAATTCTTAGTTAAAAATACATTTTGCTTTCGCTGTTTTATTGCCCCAGTTATTAAGAGAAAGGCTAGATGTGTTAACCTGTTGCTTCACATAGTGAGGCATGCACAGTGCTCGCTTCTGTGCAGAAGAAAGGGTTTAAATTCTTTATCCTTTTGTTGGCCTGGTTTCCACCCTATCATTCCCACAAACTAAAGTATTTCCACTATCCCTCAGAGAAAAGCAAAGCTAGAGCAAATTAATCAGAGTAGCCACCTGCTTATATAGTTTATATGGTCTAATCAAGGAACAAGAGCACTACAGTGATGGAACATTTGGTTCAAATAGCAAATAACACGTATCAGATATTGAAAGGATCAGTGTCTCAGTGTTTTGAGAGAGACTAATCCCTGCTTATCAGTTGGATATCATGAAATGGTCAAATATTCTGAATATCAGACCACACACTGCATTTGTTGTAACTTAATACTTTTCCCAAATAAAAACAAATGAGGCAAGATGATGTTTGTCCCATTAGCAATATGTAAGTGAATGTCTGCAAATAATTAGATATCTAGAATACATTAAACTGATAAACACTTTGAATTATTAAAAATATTAATAAGGAGTGCTAAAGAGGTTGGTTTTTTTTTTTCCAACTAAGAAATGATTTTTCTGATGAAAGTGAGAAAAATTGTTCTGTATCAGTGAAAAAAATTTTATGAATTGATGATGAAAAGTCCATAAACTAAATTTGTTTTCCTGGAAGATCATACGTACTTGATAGATGCATGCCCACACCTATTCCTATAATCGCTCTCAAAATTGTGAATGCATGTTAAAAATTTTTCTTAACATTCAAACTATTGAAGTGACTTCACAAGGAACAATGAGACAACAAACCCAAGGTTGAGAAGCATTGGGTGTGCGTGTGTGTCCATGTGTATGTGGTCATTCATTATGTCAGATCAAGAGCAGTGCTTTCCCTGCCTGGTCTCCTCTCTGCTTTTGCTCAGTTATGAACACAAGGAGAGATATTAAATTGCTTACATTGAAAAAAAAAAAATGCATTTCACTCCTGTTTTTGATGCACGGTGAAGGCTGGAAGAGATGATTTCTCACTTGAAATAAATCTATCTATTTTTCTTCTCAGCATCTTCCTAGTAGCATTTTACTAACCACCAAAGCTGATTATTTTTAAAGACTTGTTTCTCTCTTCTTTCCCTCAACAGCAGCCTGTCATCCAAATCCACTAGAGTTATCCAGAATGAACCCTTTCAAATATTTACATACACTTAAAATGAAAGTAAAAGTTTTCTTAGTGCCTGGCCTGCTTTTACACAACTGGTGAAAGCCAGTGACACGAAGAGGTTTGAAGAGTTCAACACCTGGCAGTCTTCCTGTGCTGATCATTGCTCCTCTGTGACCCTCCTGATGGACCTGCCCAAGCTCTTCTCTGTGCACAAGAAAATAATTTGCCTTACAAAACTTTAGGCCTGCCACTGTGCTTGCTGTCAAACTGTGAAGGCTTCCTAGGGATTTCATGGGATAGTACTGAGTTCTGATGTAGTGTAGGATGGGACCAGAGAAGAATTATGTATCTCTGTATGTGCTGTAGCAAGAATCACAACTGAAAGAAGGAACAATCTTACCCCCTTCCTCCCCTTTTTTTTTTTTTTTTTTTTTTTTTTTTTGCTAACAGGATCTTCCCAAGATAGATGAAGAATTTGCTGGTGTCTTCCACGATTGAAAGCAAAACATTAGTGGAATTAAATGAACATCTGCCAGTGATGCTCAAGGTAATGTAAAATTGCAGATAACAACAAGAGAGATCGTGTCCTGTATTGGTGGGCGGATGAAGTCTGCTAGAAGTTGTAACCTCAGCTTTGGTTCAGATATTTGGGTAAATCTGGCTGGATGGAAGAGGTGATACTCCAGGGGTGAAGACAAGTAGCCTTTCCTACTATCTATGGGTGATCCAGAAGATTTCTTCTTATGCAGGTAGCTGATTTCATCTTCATCTGAAGTGTGACTTCGTCCGTTATGCTTGTATTTATTTCTTTTCTAGTTGTTACAATGAGAATAATGTAATATATTGAAAGCTAGACGCACGGTAAATCTGGACTTCACTCTCTCTACTAGCTTACTTTTAAAATACTTTTTTCTTTTAAGACTCCAATTCAAGGTAAAAGTGTTGGATCTCAGATTTCAAGTATTAACAAGCATTCTGTGCTCAAGAACAAACAAGGAACCCGTATAGCCTTGAAAGAGTAAGAGAGAAAGAAGACCAAAAGTACATCTTGCTGTTAATGGACTATTCTGAAGTATACACATAGGCAGTGTAGACTAGAATAAGTCACCTGAAAATTGTTTGCTGCAGTTGCCATTGTTTTCCATGGAAAAATCACACAATATATTTGGTTTTCAGTTTTCACTTCCTCAAAGTGGTAAAAATAGTACTCTTCTCATCTACTTTGGAGGGGCATTGTAAAGACAAATATCTGGAGTCTTGGCAACCGCTAAGATCCTTCTGTCTGCCAATAACCATAGGGTGTCTTCAGAGGAAAGTTCTGAAAAAGCCTGTGAAAGGACTTTTCCTCATTTGACTGTTGTTCTCCTGTCACACTACCCATGCTGTCCTACCTTTGCTGGCCACAAGGTACTTGCAGTGTTTTATTAAGTGTGTTTGTCTGCTTGACCAGTGTCCATTTGCTGGTACTTTTCTGCCAGAAGTTTCCACTGAGAGCTGAGACTGATGCCTGGCAAGGGAAGATGGAGGATTTGAAGAGCAGTCCCTGGTGAGATGATGTCCTTCTGAGCAGAGTGAAAATCGGGAATACCTTCTGCAGGAAATATGGGTTGATTTAAGGGAAAACAAGGGGAGATGAAAAGACAGGAACACAGTGCATTGAGGGAGAGGGTTAAAATGTAAAATAACAGGGTCATTACTGTCAAATCTCACAAGACCTTGTGTTTAACTAGGCATATCAAAGGCTGTGTCTTCTCCAGCGCAACGTGTGCTCCTTCCTTCCCTCACTCGGTATTTAGCCCTTGCTCGCCATGGTGAATCAGACAGGTCACCCTGGTGTTTTGCTCCAGCCTGTCTTGCACACAGCATGACACCAAATTGATGGCTGCTCCTCGCCCTGTGACTCCCAGCTCCTCTTGGCTTTCGCACAGCGAGTTCCCTCTGATCTGAACGTCTTCAGCTGTTGTCCTCCTCGTAGGGGGTCCTCGTGTTTGGCAGGCGCTGCTGGACCAGGCCCATGCAACTGCTACCACAGCTCGTCTTCTCCAGCTTAGCTCCAGGTTATCGGAGCCTGAAGATGAAGTCAAAGATCTTTGATCCTGAAGAAGACGCAGTGCATGTGACAAATGCATTGGCAGCTGGAAGGCAGAGGGACCAGGACAGATTTCATCAGGAAAGGGGTTGAGCAGTAAAGAAGGAAATTGTTGCACTGCTGGATCTGAGAGGAAAAAAAAATGAAAAAAAAAAAAGTAAAAAAAAAAAAAGTTTTGTGGCTGATTTATATTTCTATTATAAGCTTATCCTGTTAGCTTCTTCTTAGAGAAGAGCTGTTCCCTGAGGTACGATTAATTCATTTTAGAAACTCCTCCCCAAAGAAACTTGCAACAGTGGAAAGAAATGTTGGGGCTATATTTGAAGGAGAAATCTAGCAAAAGCAATTCAGCAGCTGGATTCAAGGCTGCATGCAATGTCTAGCTCTTCTGGTGTGCAACCACTCAGCGTAAATAATTGAGGAACGATTGTCCCTCAAACATAGGGACTTCATGAGAGCCAAAGCGGATGTTTGAGAGGTTTTCCCCAAAGCAGCATTTTTCCTAAATTCTGTTATGGTTATGTTTTGAGAGTTGTAAAAAAAAAAAAAGGAATGATTCTCTAACAATGAGATTTTTTTTGTTTTGTTTTGTTTTTGCCTGGGTGTCATCAGGAAGATAGAGGATGATAAGTGCAGTTGAGGGGCTAGATGGGTGCAAGAGACACAGAAGACAAAGTCAGGCCAAGAGCTTGCAGAAGGCAGGAGACCTTCGCACCCATGAAGACACTGCTGCTGAGTCAGGCCCATGGCTGTGTGCACACCCAAGAATTACACATGTGCTGATAGAAAACAGATTTAAAAGGTAATGGTGAAATTGCTTTAAAGCTCTGGATGTGTTTGGAAGTTTGTGACTGGTTGTCAGTGATGTCATAACCATATTTATTATAGCTCATAAATGGATGGGTCTGACTGTTTTCCTTATTTTAATGTATAAATTGCAGTTTATAATGGCAATAAAACACTCCAGGCTGTGCATTTCAGGGTGATTATTGCATTTCTCAGGTGGTTAAAGTTACTCTAACTGCCTTTCAGCTCAGATTTCAATAGTATTTGCCCAGTGTTCGGGCCATTTTTACTTGTATTTTTATGTACAAACCTCAAATTAAAGTGTTTTATTGCTTTTTAATTAAAATGTTGAAGTGTAAAGAAGGAATGGTCGCAGGCAGATAGAAAGTCGCGGTAGTAGGTGTTTTGATGTAAGAGGGGAATATACGAGAAGGTAAACGGGGAGAGGAGAGGCTGCAGAGCCTGTCACTGTGTTTGGGTACTTCACAGGTGCCCACTACTGGTTCCAGTAAACACGTGGTTGAGTAGAAACACTTGTGAGCCAAAGGTGTTGGTATCAACCTTGTAAAATCTGGAACAGAGAAATTACGGACTAAATGGCTGTGAACCTCTAATTAAGTGCTCAGCACCAAAGGGCCCTTCTGGTTGAGGCTGAGACTTGCTGATGTTCCCTATGCGGTACCTTGTGACACAGCTCGTGGTGTTCCTCATTTTTAAGAAGGGGAAAAAAGTGTTCTAGTCTCCTGCACTCTCATTCTTTGAGATACTGACCACCTCACGAGGGGCTGATTGTACAGGCCAGGGTCCAAAACCAGTGGCAATGGTGGGCTTTTAGTGCAATGTAGTTATTCTGGAATAAAAAAATTCCTGGGTGTATGAAAGAATTAATTCACCAGTTTGGCCCACATGCAGGGTGAAATGTTTGCTTGTTGAAGTCCTTTTGGATGATGTCATGTCTAAGTATCTGCTGGCTAAAGCAAAGCACCAAAGTTCTAGTGTTACGTGTGTCCATAGACTGGTGGCCGCTGCCTCTGTGCTAAGGGGAGGATGGTCCCATAGAGAGGTAGAGCTGCTCCCTTTTGCTGTGGGGCTGATGGACCTACAGAGATGTCATTCCTTCACACCCTTCTTGACACAACATCACTGCTTATCTCACATCAGGACAGCACTGAGTTCTAGACCAACCTGCTCGTGAAATCCCCTCTACCTGGAAGTGCCTACCCCACCCTCCAGACCAGTAGGACTCCTTCCTGGTTTGATCCTCCAAGCCTCTGAGAGGGTGTTGAAGATGAGAGGAACAGCAGGACACAGCATCCACGAGGCTCCCTCTCCTTCCTAAGACCTCAATGCTCACAAAAGTTATGGCCACGTCTCAGGTTTGTGGTAATATCTCAATCTGCAGAAGCTTTCTCCTTGTGGCTGGGCCATTGCAACACTTTAGGTGTCTTGATATTTTTGGACATATAGCCCTTTCCATGACTGGTGTGGAGTTGAATAGCTGTACACACAGGCCGCACTTTTTAACTGGGATTATCTTTTGAGGTACGTCTTTAGTGGTATTGGAGGCCTTTAGTTCACATCTTCTGGGTACCACTTAAAATAAATTTTAAAAGAAAATCATGCTTCTTGCGGGGAAGGGCATGAGTATTATATGCTTCATGGAGGAAAGTTAAATTAGGGATTGAGTCTTTCACTAAGAATAATAAAAAAAAAAAGCAGTTTTTTCCATTGTTTCCTCCATCTTTTTTTCTATTTCTCCTGTGCAAAATATCCCTCTTGCATACCTCCCCTTTCTTCCCATACAAGAATGGAAGAAATGCTTAATGGGAAGTAAAGCACATTAGGAATATTAAGGAAAAATTACAGTATATACACTATGAAATGAAATGCATCTTTTGTGAATAAATCCCCCCAGAAATCTTATATTTCCAGGCATCCACTCACATACCTTCATGTAACAACTTATACATTCGTAAAACATTCATTGAAAGCAGCTCTGCAGTTTTATAGAAAACAACATGCCAGGGATGCAAGAATCTTGCCAGTTCTGTGAAAAATGACACCAATTAAAGCTTAAATTGCTTGTTTTCTCATAAGGTACATATTTTCATAACTTTGAAATCAAATAATTGCTGCTTTTATATTAAATACAATAAAACAAAAAGGATGCTAGTTTAGAGGAACTGCTACAAGCATTTTAATATAATTTTCCCACCATTTAAAGTCACAAAATATGGAAAACAAGTCAAGTATGCAAAGTTCCAAGGAGATAGAGAAACTCCTTCAGATTATTACATCATTTGTCTTTTGTGTCAGGAAATGTGTATGTGATTTCATTGTTTGATTAAATGCCAAAAAAAGGCATATTGCTCTTATCTAACTGATTACAGATTTTATTCATCTGAAAAAGTATTTGTTCGTACTTTGACATTAGAAGGCAATATTTTTTTTAATGGTCCAAACAAGCATTTTCAAAAAAATATAATCCTAACTTCCCAGGCTTGCTTTTTATTTTGTATTAACAATGCACTGTACTAAAATTTCCCATACTGGAGCACAGTCCCTAGTGGTTTTTGAGCTATAAACTGAGTAAACAGTCCCTTTCTTATTGAGTGTCTGTGTGAATGCATGTTGTTTCTGGAATACATCATATTCATTTGCAGAAACCCTGTGTATGGATCTTTAACACTTTTTTTTTTTTCCTCCTCTTTTTTCCGAGGTACCTAAAATAATAGCTTTTTAAGACAGTATTACAGTCATATAACTTGTGGGGAAAAGCACACCATGGCTCACAATCTGAATTAAACATGTGTCATTGTGGGTAAGTTCCATTTAAAATACCTATATCTGCTAATTATTTAATATGTTAATGCTATGCTGCTGTTCTATCTCTGAATTATGTTAGCATGTTTTTGGCAATGCTGCACTAAGTAGAATGTAAGAAAATCAACTGAAAATATTTCCATACTGAGTTCCCTTTTTTTTTTTTTTGTGTAAGTACATTTAAAGGTGGCACTTATCAGTGACATTTTTTGGACTCTCACCATATCAGGGTTGACAAACTTAGCTTTGCATTCTGAAGAATCCTTTAAAAAAATACATAAATAATCTGAGGACAAACACGAAGCTTCATCTGGGGACTTCAAGGTCAGTTACCATTGGCCTGGCCTCCATTAACCCCCACAGGAAATCTTCCAGGATCCTTATTTTATCTTGAGTGGGTGTTCCCAAACTATCAGTCTTTCTTTTTTTTTTTTTTTTTTTTTTTTCTTCCACCAAAATAGAGAGACAGTTTCCTTTAAAAGACATGAATTTCATCTGGTAGAACATTTTAAAAATGTTTACAAGTCACAGAGAAATTTGCGAAGAGAATGGTGATATTGTGATATTTCAAATTGCTCTATTAACAAAACTCTGCCTAAATTTGGAAGCAGGAAAAAGAAGATTTGAAAACTTAGTAAGTGATTAATAGTAAGATATTAAAAGACAGCTAAGTGTTCTCAGTCACTAGGGAAAATAAACTGGTATGGTATAATGAGATCCCTACAGTCTTGTGATCAATCCAAAGTAACAAGAATGTAATACCAATGGGTTAACTAATTATATGTATATATTTAAAAAGTCTCTCAGTAGTCTGAATCATGTCCAATATGAATACTGAAGATTACATGATCTATTATTAACCTGTTAGTATTAGTCTTTCGGTGTGCTTTGGCAATGAAGAAATGTTAACAGGAGTAAACTGTCTGAAGTATGTGTCTTTTTAATAGAGTGGGTAATTTTTTTGTTGGGGTGGGGAGAGAGGATATCTTATTTATGGTGTCATTTTAAACTCAAGTTACAACGTTTTAGATTTAAGAGACAGGCCAGTAATGCAGGCAAGGGTGTCTCCTGCAAGGAGACAGAGATTAATGCCATGTGTACTGATGATTCTCCACCACAATTTAGGATTCTGGTGGCGCCATGACGCCCCTGTTTTTTATGGTGGTTTGCCAAGAGAAAATTACTTAAACCAATTGTGAATGCATTCCTGTTATACTTTTACACAACCACATTTATGTACATAAATAGCATAATGAGTATTTTTTAAATGATCTCTCATTCCAGATTCACCTACTTTGCATAAAATGTCAAGCGCAGGAAGAAGGGGAGTTGGGGTTTTGTTTGTGATTTTTTTTCTTTTTCTTTTTTCTTTCTTTTTTAAATGAGAAAGGTTTTCACATGGGAATATACTTTTCTCTCCCTCCCCCTTTCTCCATGACAACTGACCACAATTGAAGTGAAGATTCTTCTTAACATACTGTAATGTGAGAATTTTCTTCAGCTGGAGGGTGTTTTATTCCCTAAGTTGAAAGCTGTTCTACTTTAGTACATAAAACGTGAAGATTAGGAGGTTGGGTACCTTTGCCAGGTAAAAGCTGGCACAGGGCGAGTTTGAAAACCCTCAAAATCATAATTAATTCTTAAGACCTTACAGGTCTGAGGTTGAGAGTGGTTTGTAGGCTGAAATGTTCTGATGTCCTTATATTGAGGAGAGTTTACACCAGACAAGCAAAGCATTTTAAGATGTTTTAGTTGACTTCACAACTGGTTTTATTGATTTACTTGTGTATGAGTATAGGTATTTATGTGGCGTTCATCTTTTTGGTTTCAAAATTTTGCAAAGGAGGCATTTATTCTTTTTTTTTTCTCCAGTCTATGAAGAAGGGTTTGTGGAGTTGTCTATTTTATGCTGTTATTTTTGTGAGGCTGCTGTAGGTCAATAAAGCAAGATTTATTAGCAGCTTTTAGAAATGCTGGTATTGTAATCATTGCTATATTTTTAGGACCGAGTTTCTTTTTGTTGCCTGAACTGCTTAATCTGTCTCCGTGAGTTTTTGGTTATGTTCCTATTTGAAGGCAATTCTCAAGTGTGAGCATGTTCATGTTGGGTGATGGAGCCCACAAAGCTGGTCCGTCCCTCAAAGGATTTTTAAAACTCAAAAAGAAGTATCTAGCTTGATATTTGATGGGAGGAGGGCTGTGTGTAAGGATGACGGGCTTGGAGGCTGCCCCTGCTTCTGGTTTGCTGCACTCCAAAAGATTTGTACTTCTTCTAAAGTTAGTGGTTTCCTACTGTGACTGTGAGAACTATGGCAATCAAGCCTGAAACTTTTGAATGACAATGTCATCATGTTCAAATATTAATTTAGCTGGAGTGGATAGAGATGTATTGCCATAGCTGGGAGAGAATAATATGTATATATAGATAAGGTCTTTGTCCAAGGCCAAAAAGACCATCCTCCCTTAGTTCCTAGACATGGGCAGTTCTTGGTCCGACACATGGCGTGGAGGAGTCTGATAAATAATCTTTAGTAAGAATTAGAGATTTTGTTACGAACTACGTCAATAAGTTTGCTGAAGAGCGAGAGGTTATTGGAAGCTGTCTTGCAGCTATTGCAACAAACAATAGGGAAACATGTACAAAACAGCTGCCCTAACCATATTGCTATTTTTACAGTGTTCCTGGTAAAGAGGTGTTTACTAAGCGGGCCTCTCTTCTCTACACAAAAAAGGTGGTCTCCAGTATATCTTTATGTGTTCTTTAACGTAATATTTTGGTTTGGAAATTAGAGATTGAGTTAAAATTATTACCTATAGCATTTGAAAAGTAATTTCCTCTTGATGTGCAATTAAGATCAATGTTTACATATAACTTCGATGTCATAATAACATAGGTTTTTACTGCTACATGTGGTTCCTGCAGTTAATATATCCAGTTGTATCAATACTGGCTGTTATACTGGTGCAAATACATGGGGTGGTCTTGGCAATATGCTTGCTCTGGAAGTCGGAGAAATCTTCTGGCAAAAGTGTAGAAGAAGAAGGGCTAGAAGATTAAATAGTTTGGCAACCAGGGCAGAAGAAGAGGTCTGCTGGCAACTGAGAGGGAATTACTGGCACTGGGAATGAAAGAGGGTCTAGCAGTGGGGAAGGAGAGAGAGAGGACTTTGGAACAGAGATGGAAGGGCCAAGTACACAGGACAGAAAGGTCAAGAGGAAGATTGGCAGGAGAGCAAAAGAGTGTGCCTCCAGAGAGAAGCAGAAAGGGATGACTTCTTAAAATAGAAAGTCCAAAGAGTATCATCAAAGGATTCAGCTGTGGGAAACCTGTCCAGCTAAAGAGGCAGCAAGTCTGAGATGTTTATTGTTTTTAATTTTTTGGAATGCTGCAAGATGTAAACCAGTCAATTTCATTAAAAAAACATGTTTAGTTTCAGACTAGTAAATTTGCCTTTCAGATTTTCCTCAGAAAACTTCTGGTGCAGCTCAAGAAGCCCCAAACTAGAATCCCATATTATCTCAGGGTCTTACCACCTCTGGGTCATAAACTGCCCAGTCATTTGAAACACAGCTAACAACAGGGGTAGTGGGCTACTTTGCTGATATATAGAGCCTTGTAATAACGAAAAGTTATAGTTGGAATTATGAAATATTAAGTGTATTTTAGCCCAGTCTGACTCTTGACACTGGGGGAAATTTTCAGACTTATTCATATTTAACTGCTCAAGTACCTTTATGATCACCTATTGTATACACATCAGTACTTGTATTAGCTTCCAAAGTCAGGACTTGCTGTTAAAATTTTGCACCAACAGGTAATACCTGTTACAATTTATGAGTGTATGAGATAACACAATGTGCATCAACTGTTGTTCTTGGAGAAATGTTGACATGTGAAGTAATTATGCTTGATAGCTCAATTATTCATTGCTTTGTTACTTCTTGCTTTTATAAAATTAGTTTCTGTCAGTTTTGAAGTATGTTACCTCAAGACCCAAACATGGAAGATACTTGCAAAGTCAGCTGTACAAAAGTCTCCACTTAATGAACATGTTTACTTTTTTGCTTCTATAAATAATTTATAATGTAAATTTATGAGGTCTAGGGTCCCTTTCCCAGAGGAGGGGTAGCCCTGCTACAGGAATTCAAAAAGTTAATACATTGCTGCTTCTGCTCATGGCTGTGCAGGTTTTGTGTGATATGATATTAAGAGATAGGATATTTGCTTTTCACTTGAAGAGATCAAAAATGTCAATGATTATTGTAGAAAAACAGAGCTGTAGACTTTTTCCAGTGGCAGATCTCTAGACTATTTCACTCAAGGAGACTTCCAATTTTTGGCTGTCAAGTGTATGGAGAAGACACATAAAGTAAATGCTGGGTGTTCATGGGAGTTATTCCCACTGCCACCATGAAGCATTACACCATGGGCCTCTGCCTTGTGCCCTGATTTAAGAGGAGACTAAAAAAACCGTCTAAGTCTATGCACAAAATGTTTGACACCTGTCGTACTACTGTAGTAGCCCCATAAAAATTCAATACTGTAGTTTTTATCTACTTTACATCCGCAATAAAGAGGAAAAGTTGTAATTTTCCTAAGTCTTGAGCCCTGTGATGAGAGTTTTGACATTTTGACACTGGTACATCAGAAGGAAAAGAAATTCAAAATGTCCTTGTAAGGAAACTTTTGTTTACTGATGATTTCTGGTTATCCCAAAGTCCCGTGTACTGGGCTGATTACAGTGCAATATTTCAGAGGAAGAAATAGGCAAAATATTTGGTTGAATTTAACTGGATTCAACAGAAGCAAATGTTAATGCTGGAAACTGGTGTCTGAGTTTCTAACAGCTGGATAAGAATTGTATTGGAGAACAATAATCCTACCTGGTTCGCTTTTAGTGGGATCAAAACCCACGTTTGCTTAATTTATCAAGGGTTTCTAGTTAACCATGAAGTTTGCACGCTGTCTGCCTGCCAGCCTCCTCTGTGCCCACTGGAGATGATGCCCCATAGCTGAACCATCCATGGCACTAAGAGTCATCTGAACGTACCCCTCAAATAGGGCCACCCACCTTCCCATGCCCATGAAGCCTTCCATCAGAAAGCAGATTGTGAACATTTAACACAAAATCACGTTTTGCACAGGTGAGAGACGTAACCATTCGTCATTTCTCCTGTGAGGAGCAGGGCTTTCAGGGAGTGCTGTGGGAAAGCAATGAATTGAGCCATAATCAGCCGATACAGCTGTTTTATTGTACAGCTTCTCCTTTGTGCTTGGACCATTGCCACGTGTGATTTAAGCGTGTTCAGAGCCCTGGTGGGTGCAAGAGTCTTGCTGGGCAATCTCTACTGGGACGAGTGATGGAAAAGGGCAACAGTCTCACTCTCTAGTATAGCAAATTCATGCAACGCAAAAAATAAGGAAATTAAAAGCTGGAGCTCTTAAAATGGGCAGCCTGACACATAATGGAGATGGGGTGTTGAGCCTGGGTATGTCAGGAACGTAATTTTAACACAACAAGACACATGTAACCAGGCATGACACATTGGCGTGCTGACACGTGAACCAGTGCATCTGAAACAAAGGCAGTGTGCTGAAAATCATATAGATTCCCCTTGCCCTGAACAAATTCCAGTTTACAAGATTTCATGATTAATAAGGTTTCTAGAATATTTACAACTTTCTGAAATAAGCTTTTTTTTTTTTTTAAATAAGTTAACTGGAACACACACATTGTCTTTGAAATGTAGCCATCGGAAGGTCATATATTTAGGTGTTACATATTAAAATATTGATTTTTTAAAAAATATAAACCCCTTGCTTACAATAAATACAATGCAAGTCATAACCTTTATTATAAAAATATTTCAGTGTTCTACAGTAAAGGGTCATTAACATTGCTAAACTGTAGAATTTGATCATTAGTGGAGGATACTATATTTTGTTTTTAATAAGGCAGTGATTTATATAGAAACTTATTAAGAAGCAAGATATGGCTCATTTCTGATCTCTGACATGCTTAAAAGATGTTGCAAATTAAGGGATTGATCCTGTAGATCACCGAGCTGATATGAAGAAACGCCGATAAACAAAATGCTCCCTCTGTCACTGGCCTTTACTTTGCACTTAAGTAGATGTACTGAGATGGTAAAGCTTTCCTGAGCCCAACTGTTTCATATTTTATGTACTAGATGGGAAGCCAACCATTTGATTCTTTCTCTTTTTAAATCTGGTTGAGGTTTTTTTTTGTGGAGAAAAACCTCACCCCCAAGGGTGTGTAGGGATATTCTCCCATGCAGTGTCTGTAAGGAGCTGACTTTGCACCTTCTTGTATTAGATGTGCGTGGCCAGGCTGCTTGTGGCCAACTTGTCGACCTGGGCAACTGTGGACGTTGGGGAGGGCTGATGGTAAGCAAAGGTGAGAGGGGACACAGTTATGAAGTTATGGCAAGGAGATGGTGTCTATCAGAACCTGGCTCTTCAGCTCCTTGTAGTGAGTGCTGGAGCTCATCGGCTTCTTGAATGGAAAAAAGCGTCTGAAATTCAGTCACAAAGTGGTGAGGGGAGTTCATGTGAATGGCTTCATCTGCTCCTGATAACTTAGGATGAACTTATTTAATTTAAATGACCCAAGGTGCGCTGTGTCACTTCTCCCAGAGTGGTTCAGCCAGAAGGTGTGTGCTGGGGTAGTCTTGGCTCCCATCAGCATCTCCAGTGCTGTCACCTCCATTCCCTAAGACAATGACAAGAAATACAGTGTCCCCTACAAATGCGATGCAGGCCACCTGCCTGGGAGGTGGATCTGATGTGTGGCTGGGTTCTCCTGAGGTGGGCAGGGTTGAAGGATGCTTGAAATGGCAGTAGCAGAGCCAAGGGCACTGAAGGGAGAAGAGTGCCTCGTGGCAATTAAAATAACTGCTGGAAATGGGGAAAATAGCTTGCCTTCGTATAAGTCCCTTTATGTGTGCAAATCTGTGGACAGTGTGATGAAAATGCATTGTTGTATGTTCCCATAGAAAATTTTGCAGAGGGGGGGGGAACAAAAAACTGCCTTTGCCAGAATGATCCTGTTACACATGCAGTACTTATTAATGTGGGTGAGTTTGGTTTGGTTTTTTTTTTTTTTTTAGGTAGTGCGTGTTTTTCATTATTTTAATCTGGAAAAGCCTGATAAAAGAGAATGTACACTTCACGTGTCAAAGAACATGCTAAAGCTTTTTTTATTCATATGTGAAACCTGCTTATATGTCACTTTATATGATTTTCTTTTTAAATTTTATTAGCTGAGTTTTAGTGCTCTTTAAAGTAAAAGCGATAGCAACCAGGTGCATTATGGGGTAGATGACACAACCCTGCCAACACACCTACGTGAATAATTCCCACATTTCCAGTCTCTGCCCATTGCACTGGATCAGGGAGTTTTTTCGTGCTGTCGATACATCGAAGGCTCTCAGACAGACACCAGCAGTCTGATTTTAAGACTGTAAACTGTGTTTCACTCCCCTAAAGTGAAATACTAATTTAAAGACAAAAAAAAAAAAAAAAGGCATTGCTCTTCACAGAGTTTACATTTATGTTTATGTGTTTTTTCACTAATGTTTATCAGTTTTGATGAGAATTAAAAGAAAACTAAGCAATAAACCAAAAATAAACAATCCACTCTACTTCACCTGCTCTCTGGCTCAGCCGATTGAAGCCTCCCCGTGGCTGGTCAAACAGCATCTGGAGGGAATGCCAGTTTGTCTGTCGAACAATCAGCAATAAATATATGTATTTATGAGGACAGCAAGAGGCACAAACAGCATCCCGTGCAGCTGCTGCTGCCGGTACCTACACAAGCCTGTTACTGCTTAAAAATTTTAAATTTTTTAATAGCGATTTTAATTTTTTTTTTTTTAAAAGAACACCTCAACACAGTGATGCAAAGGCATTTGCAACCTGAATTTAAAAAAAAAAAAAAAAGAAAATGAAGAAAAAAGAAAAAGCTTTATATTCTTTCTCTTCAAGCCTTTGATCCTGACTCTCCAGTCGTGGGAACAAGGAGAAGTCATCTTCCGTGAACTGTGAGTAGGAAGCTGTGAGGGAACCGGCAGATGAGTTTGAACGTTAGGCCTTGTTTATACTGGGGATTAAGTCATTTGTGGTCAGTAACCAATGCAGCTGGGCTGCTGCAGGCTCCCAGTTCACAGCACATCATGTTACTGGAGTGAAAATTGGGGGCAAGTTCGGCTGCTGGACGGGGGCAATTTCTGCCCTGGGTGTGTGTGTGGGGGCATTTCATTCCCCCTCCGGATTGGGGTGAATCCGGGCTGGAGACGACTTTACGTTCTCCGTCCTCGTGTTTCCAACATGTCAGGTTGGAGCAGCGCTCCTTGGGTGAACGGAAAACTTCAGAGAGAAAAAAGCGTTCTGGAGAGATTGATCAAAACCATAATTTTATGGGTGTAGCGATGAACAGCCAAGCCCGGGCTGCGGAAGAGAGCGGCTCAGAGCGGCTGCTACTTGGTGTTTCTCAAGGTCCTAGAGAAGACAACTACCAGGAGATAGGGAAGCAAAGGCGGGAAAAAATGCCTAAATTGCTGCAATGATCTGTCTGTGTAAACATTTCAAACATCTGTCTGCATTTGGAAATATCCTGGGTTGTGCTCTGAAAGTATTAAGGCTTTTTCCAAAGGTGATTTTATTGTCAACTACTATTAAGGCAGATTTATTTTTTTCTAGGAGGCACATGGTTAACATCTTTCTGTGCTTCTAAATATAAACGTGCTTCCCAGTAGTACTATCCAGGTCTCATTCCTTCTCTATATCTCTTTCCTTTTTTCTAGTCCTCTCCTCTTTCTCCTTCTGTCACTCTCTGTGTGCGTTTGATGGGGCTCTGAGTTACAACTGGACTCTGCTAGGATGAATTCCTTTTGTGATCTGTGCCGAGTTATACCAAAACTTTCTGTAAAGTTTTACTTTCGTGGAGTGCTATATAGCGACTTTTTATGTGTCTAAGAAATGGAAACATTTTGTCTCGTATAAAAAAAAAAAAAAAAGAAATATTTTTATACTGTGCTCCATTCACAGACCACATCAGAGGTATTCTAAGAATAGAATAGATCAAATATATTTTATGGAAATATAATGAGAAAAGGATGTGTTCCCAAAACTCACTCTGAACAAAGGAATGCAACATAGTCAGGAATACTTTAATGCGCCTAACAATTTTCTCATGTGAAAGGCTGAAGGAACAGTCTTGGTTTGAAGAAATCTTCCAATTCTCCCCAGGCACCCTGAACTTGAAATCAGAACTAGGAAAGCTATATATTACAAAAAAGAAAATGTATGGAAAAAGTGACTGAGGGCATTAACCATAAAAGACGTTTTGAAAAGAAAAATAACATCAATATGAAACATTTTGTCATGTTTCATTTCATTGATCATATATTTATTTTATGTGCTCTGGAGCGCTGAAGCTTAGATGTAACTACATTTCAGGAGCCTCATATTAGACCTGTCATTCTCTTTGTGGTGAAAACTAAATAGTGAGGAAAAAATAAAATAGATTGCAATTATTAGATTTGGGTTGGATTCCACCGAATTGTGCTTAGAAACATCAAAAATTGAACTTAGAAAATGAGACATAACATTAACAGCTATTAAAGAAGCTGCCTGTGTGACAGATAGAGAAGTAGGAGGTACACCTACAATGTGAAATAATGCATCTCTTTCACAGTAATGCAATATGTTCACCTTAAATAGGCTTGTAATTAAAGCTGCCAGTGTTGATTAGATCAACTATGTAGGAAAGATGCATTTGTATTAGTTCTAATTAAATCTATTTTAAACAAGCTGAAGTTTCAGATTGGTGGGTTTTGTTTTTTTTTTCTTCACTTCCCGATACAATGGCATGTATTTCGGCTCTGTATTACAGCTCCCGAGTAGTCCAGATCTCTGTTTAAAAGGCTCAGCCTTTTCTGTAGCTGCTCTCTGATCCCAAGTTGCTTCTGCCTCAGGTCTGGAATTCTCTCCCAGGTGAAACCTGTGATGATTTAAACCCGGGTTGTTACAGGAGCACGATGGATGGGATCAGGCCACCACCGTCAGAATTTTATCTATTTTTTTTTTTAACACTGGTAAGGAAAATGAAAGCATTTATCATAACTCAGGCTCTTGAGTTATTGGTCTAAATGTCTTTTCCGAAATGTATAGGGTTGGCTTAGAAGCTCGCAGTGGAGAGGAGCCGGGTAGGGAAAGGCAGGAGCACGGGGAGCTCTGGCAGCAGTTCTCGCAGCTCTCTCTGGTGCTGGGTGGCGTTTCTCACAGCAGGCATCTTTTGAAGATTGCTGGTATGAAGCCCAACGGGATCCACTGTGTTTCCAAAACTCCCCGTTGGAGTCTGACACCCTGTTAGAGCTGAAAGTTATACTCTCCTTGAATTGAAAGGAATGACGATTTGGCCCTAAGTGGGTATTTTTAGATGTATCAAGCAATGCAATCTACGAATGCTAATGAAGTCCCACCATAGTGGTAATTTATGCAATGACATTTTATGCAGTTTAGGTCTCTGAATAGGCTTTCAAAGGGGAATGATATCAACTTTTCTCTCGACTCCTCATCCACCCTCTTGGTGAAGAGCACATCATAGGTGTAAAGTGAAAATGAAGCCTTTTGGCTCCTCTCTAGCGCTGAGCCGTGCTGGTAGGCTTTCTCCTTCTCATGGTCCTGGTGGCTTTGGGTGGGCAATGCCAAGACCATTTTCTCCAAGGCAGGACGTGTCTGGAGCACAGAGGTCCACCACTGGATGGGTCCCCGGGAGGAGTTATGGCCAGAGATGCCAATTCACCTATGGGCACAGCATGGCTCTGCTGCTTTGGACCTCTCCTTGCCCTCCAGTAGCTGAGTGGGTCAGGACTGATGCTCATGGCTCTGTGAATGCCACCTTTCTTCTTCAAACAACCTGAGTGCAGGGGAAACCTCCAGGAACTATGAGTTCTGTGTTTCAGCTTGTAACACAACTGGAAAAAATAAGTTGCGCTATGTTTTTCATATTGATTTTCCTTCTCAGTGCAATATTTTCGATTTAAATGGCAACAGACTTAGGCACAGAATGGGGAAAAAAATGTTCTGAGCTACACAACTGGGAAAAGAGCCTGATTTTCTGATTTTGTGTCCGTGTTATCCAATTAAATTTTTTCACTGTCCTGTGATTTTGTGTCCAGGGCAGTATTGCTTCCACAGAAGAGCTAATTATGGAATAAGATAAGTACAAAAGTGCCCATATTTAATTAAGAATATTATATAGTATATCCAGGAAGAAGATTTTTTCCCCTAAAATTGTTTTAATTAACATGAAAGAAAAGCTTCTGCTGACTTTTTATTGTCACAAGATAGAGAGAAAATTATTTCATGCTAACATTGAACTATATTTAGCTTCCATCTCTCTATCTACAGAAGAAAAATTGAAAATTAGTTTATGTTAGATTATATTGCTCCTTTTATCTCATAAGGGTTTCCTTCAAGTACCATTAAATAATGATACAATCCGTAGAATATTAGGTAACAGATGATAAATAATTTGTGTTGTTTGGTTTTGTGTTTTGTTCTTTTTGTGTTTCTTAGCCGCGGAAGAAATCTTCCACCTTCCAGAAACCTGATATTTTGGACCAAATCCCTCTCTGAACAGGTTGTATGCTGCCCTTTTCAAAATCAAGCTATCAGAAGATGCCCTTCAGCAGAAGTGTTAAGAGGACTTGGTGAGTTTAACATGTTTCGCCTGCTTAATTTAATTTGGAAAAATTCAACCAGAAAATGAAGTTATTAACAGGTTGGTACATTCAGAGATAAGATGATGTCACAGGAAAGCAGTCAAGTGGGTTGCTTGTCAAAATATAAAATATGTATCTGTCAGAATCAAATGATAGATAAGCTGTGGCTGGGTGTGGGATGCAGTGAAAATAGTGTGCTAAAAATTGAAACCGAATCCCACCAGTCTGGAGCACAAGCTTTTAGTAACTATTGTGGCGATCAGAAATATAACAGTTCTGGGGACATGAACTGCACTGCTCAAACACGGTACACGTAATTTCTTGGCACCGGTAGCCAGAAGCACATACATCAGCACCAGGCCTCAAACAAACAGGAGAGACCTTGAAAGTGTGGCCATTTCAACAGATGACTTTGAAACTGGAATAACCCAGTGGCTCGAGTATGCCAAAATGAGGATTAATAAAACTTTCCCTGGATAACACGGGGGCCTTTGAGGCCTGAAAATGTGAAGATGGAGTCTGTCTAGCCAATGTGATGAGGCTATCTGTATTAGAGAGGTCCAGATCAAAGAGAGAAGTCTCCAATGTATTCACCAGGAACACATACATGTCATGTCAGTCACAGGCCTCTTCCTGCCTTCTGGCTTGCCATATAAAATAGCTGGCACCAGGAATTTAAAGTTAATAAAGACGGGAACTTAAAATGGCAATTTGGAGTCTCGTATGAGCAAAAAACAGAACAGGCTACTTAGCAAGGAATGCACTCAAGCTCCCAAATACTGTGACAGCAAAATGAAAGAAATACCATTATAATAAATGTTGGTATCGTGCTATCATCGAATTTGGGAAAATGATACCACTTATGTGCAACTTCATTCAGTGCAAGTTGCAAAATTGAGCTTTAAGACTGTAAGCTCTTGAGGACAGCCCATGAAATCTCTCTGTTTGCTCAGGATCTTCCATGATGCAGAGTTTAATTGTGACTGGGAACTCTCAGGACTAACAGAATACAAATAATAGAACTCCAAAATAAAACACTGTTTTTATATTTAAAAGTCAGAAGGGACTAGTCTGACCTCTTGATCTATAGGCCGCAGAGCTTTGTTCAGTAATACCACCATGATATTTCTAATTTATGCATCAGCTTAAATAGTTCCTAAAGCTTCAGCTTGA
The DNA here is from genome assembly GCA_033628505.1 of Tringa tobata. Taxonomy (NCBI): domain Eukaryota; kingdom Metazoa; phylum Chordata; class Aves; order Charadriiformes; family Scolopacidae; genus Tringa; species Tringa tobata. The sequence continues at coordinate 4,449,163 of JAHREE010000229.1, forward strand.
GAAATATTCCTCCTCACAAAAGAATAAGTTTTAATACATTGTTCTGATGTTAAATTTTTTTCAGTATTTAAAATTGTTTTCATTTAATTTTTTTTTGCCTTAACTTCTCACCTTTGGATTTTGGTTCTTCTTCTTTACACTTGACTAAACTTCTCTCGTATCAAAAACCAACTAAAAGCTGAAATGAAGCAGTTGGAGTTTAAATCTGTAGGGTGGGTTCTTAAAAACGTTAGTGGTTTTTTTCTTTCTAAGTCAATTCCAGGTTTTTTTGGCCATACTCTTAATTGTGTGAATGCGATGAATGTTGTTTTTCTGTAATGACTTCCTCAATGCTGTACACAGAGGAGAGGGTAACTCTCTGCTGCTTCGTGTTGTCCTCCATTTCATGTACTCAGGGATCAGATTCATCCTTTGGGACTTCATGCTCTTGGATTAGGTGTGCTATGCTTACTCTTTATCATGCTAGTTTTATATTCAGCAATAATTGTAATGGTGGTATAGAATGATCTACGTTGCTGCCATACGTAAGTTCATAACATCGTAGATATGTACCAAATTGTAAAGCTGAACGTATCATCCTTTTTTTTTGGTGAAAATCTGAAAATAAATTACAGATCTCCCAGCATGAGGAACTTGGTTTTGGGCTTGAGTAATGACAATGCCCTCATAATTGAAAGAAAAAAGAAAAAGGAAATTTGGGAGACTATTAGTCTACATGTGGTATACTTTTTTTCCCCTAAATTGAAAATAAAAAAAAAATCCAATGACACATTTGGGCTGAAAAACTGTTTGCTGCACATGTTTTATATATGTGGGTTTATTACACAGATCATGTGTCTTAATTAGGTAATTTATATTGTGTTATCCAAAGAAGATGTTCTTGTTCAATTGGACACACAATAAAAGTTTCAAGAAAACTTGAATCCTGTATATACAGAGATCAGTGCATGGATACAGAATAACAGCAGCTACAAATATATCTTTATATGCTGGTACAGTTACCTACTAGATTATGTTCCCTGAAGAAGCAGTGTTGTTATATATATGTATATACACACACAATATAGTTAGGGATGAGTTGTATTTTTAGTAGGACTTTTACATTTTTTTTCTGAAACTAAATGTGTTAGCTTTACTCACTGGGCAACTTTTAAGGCAAAAGCAAAAATCTAATGATAAATAAAACTAACCCCGATGAGGCAAGTTCAGTCATTTTCTTATCATGGGCAGTTTGGCCCTCTTTGATCTGTGATGTTTCAGAGGGGTAATGGCAACTTGAGACCTCTTGACCTTTTTTCCTCCTTCCCACAAATCCTTGGTGTTTCCTAAATGAATGTTTTGTTTCCTCGCACTAATCTGATACTGTTCACCCAGAAACTGAATCTAGTTATCGCTGGTTACGTTAATTGAGATTTTTTGGTTTCTCTTCCCCTTTGTCATTAAGTTGGATTTGAGCTTCACATACCCTTGCAATTACTTTGAAATTCCAAGTCTCCTTGCAACTACTTTGAGAAATCTGAAAGCTAAATGATTCCCAAGCTTAAAATATGATGTTCCCTAGTTGAAAGGCAAAAAAGCAATATTGTTATATTTGTATTCTGATGAAATTCATTATGTACAATATAATTTGTGTCTCCATAACAATCTACTCTTCTTCAATTAGGGATTAAGCCAGATACTACTAAGATCTGGAGGAAATACAGTAACTTTTCTTTTTTTTTTTTTTTTCATTGAGAATACAGAAGGAATTTGAAGTGTGTGTCACTGGCAGTAAAATACAAGTTTACAGAGTTTTTCTTCTGTTTATTGTAAATCAACTGCAGAACAGCAACCCATGGCATTAGTCCAGGAAACTGAGATTATGAAGTTAGGAAGTAGAAACATGAACAGAAAATCGTGTTTGTAAATCTCGACGAACATCTTTCTTGCTCTGCAGTGAGGACCTGCTTCAGCTCTCTTTGAAGTCAACGGGAAAACTCCCACCAACTTCAAGCGGGAGTTCACTCAACCCGGATTGCTCGCAGTTGTGCCTAGTTTTTGGGGGAGGATATGGTGAGGTACAGGACATGCAGAGAGCTGTAACTAATGGGATTGGCCCAAGAGCCCTGGATGCAGTGGGAGATGGAGGTGAAGAAGCAAAGTTATTTATCACACCTCATCAGACCCGGTTTCTGTATTCATGGGAACCTAACAGCACTGGAAATGGTGCCATATTGATGGTCAACTTGCTGATGTGTTGCAAGCCCTAGTTCCTGTCCACCATTCCATTCCTCTGAACAATATTTGAAGTGTAGCCTGGGAGAAATCTGTTGTAATTTGCTCTCCTCCTTTCTGTATTTATAAGCCTACAATATTGTAAGTTTTTACTGTGGGTGGACAAGCAACATCCACTCATATCAGAGAAGATACAAGTACAGATAAATATAACTTTATACATTCATTTTTATATAACTTATGCAAATGTATGCGCAAGTCAGTCACAGTCCCCAGGCTGGCAGCAGATAGCTGGTGTGGTCATTGTTGTAACTTCATTTGGATGCTTGCTCTGCTGGATGACCCTGTTGCCTTTAAGCAGAGTTTTGCACACATATGTTTGCTCTGTGACTGCTAGAGCAAGGTTTGGCTGGAAGGAGATGGCAAGATGGGACAGAAAGGGGCACAGTCCTGACAGTTGTTCACCTCGGTTGCCAAGGCTGGACTTAGACAACTTGCACATGGAGGTTCCTTGTGTATGTTTCTCTTGAGGGCATTAGCAAGAATGGTTAAAGTCTGAAAAACGATGAACAAACAATGATGGGCTGGTATGTGCATGGACTGTGGCCCTCACTGGCATCCATCTCCTTGCTCAACGTCCCAGCCCACCTTCTCTGAGAGCAGAATTCTTGGTCTCCACCTTTTAAATGAAAAAAAAAAAAAAATTTTTCTCCTCATCTCATCACTGGTTTCTCCACAAATGGCTTATTTTACCTAGCACTTGCTGTGAAGTACTAACTGTCCATCTTAAAAAGCAAAAGTACATAGACACAGCAGCTTATCTATTGTTCTCCAAAGACTAAACAAAACAAAAAGGCCAATTTAGGTATGCCAGGTTCAATTGTCCAAATTACTATTCTTAATGTTTGTCCTTATTTTAAACAGCCACGAATAACTTAGTCCCTACTGCTTAGATTATACGTTTTAGTGTATGAATTTTAATAATTCTAATTAACGGTGCTGTCTTTATTATGTTACTTTGTACTTGTGTTCACTCTTTCATCACAAGATCTCAAAGCGCTCTATTAAAGGGCACCAAATCTTTGTAAAGTATGAATTTTAGCCTATTGAGTTTATGTATCAGGTAAGTGTAGTAATGAGAATGAGCAGTTTTTCCAAAGTTCATTTCGGAGCTTTGCATTGATTCTCTGCAATATTTAAATACTGGGAAAATTAGGCTCCAGAAAACTTGACTCCCACTTCTACCCACTAAATTATGGATTTTTTTACTCCCCATTCTGAATTTCAAGTAATCTTTGAAAAATCTGCGTTCAGGAGTCTTCAAATATGAATACTGATAATTATATCAATATTATTAATATGCACTATTAAAAGACATAAATCTACATTTTCAAAGCTTTGATGTGCTTACAAAACCGAACTTTTAAATGAAAGTATGTTTTAAAATCATGTATGTATTACAGAAATCTATTAAGACTAGCCTCACAAAGATCTGCATATGCTTAGAGCAATGATTCACATGCTCCTGCAGCGGTGCCCTGGGAGCATTGCAGATATCTGGTAGTAGAACGGACTTGCTCAGCATCTCACGGGTTGTGTCTCAAACCATCTTGTGTTTCCTCTTCTTTGTTAATCCTGGTTTTTTATTTGTTTTTTTTCTTTTTTTTTTTTAATCTTTGTTTCCTGTACTTTTATTTTTATGTGTTTTTTTCATAATGCTAATTGTGAACTGTGAGGAGTACCACCTGGAGAAGCTGTGAGCTAAATTCACACCAGATCTCCGTGGTGGACTCTTATCTCTCTGATAATCTCGCCTCTCAAATCCAGACACACCAATTACTATAGATAGCATTGTACTTTTAAGAAAAGTTGCATAGCTCTTCCTCTCCTCTCTCACTGCTGTGTAGCAAGGTGAGAACTGGATGTTTGCTTCGTGGATTTCCTGCTTTTCAAGCATTTTCATATTTCAGCCTCAGAGTTCAAACTGGAACATCCTTATTCTTTCTTTTCCATTTGGACACTTTAAGACTCTTAGTTAGCTAGTTTAAAAATAATAAAATTGTGACCTTTAGTTGACATTATAAGCTTGCATTTCGAAGGCTGTGCTTATATTTTGAGGTTGCTGGCGAGGAAAATCGAGACTAACTGAACTGACTGTAATTCTGAATGCTTCCCTCCTTTTAATGCTGTTTTTCTTTGTTGTTGGGAATTTTAGTCTAAAGGAAGGTGCATGCTTAAGGGTTGGTGCATGCAACCAGGTTGCTGAAGGCAGAAAAGTTCACTGACAGAGAAGCAGAAGTGTTTTGAAGAGCAGTATCTGGCTCCCCGTCTCTTTTGCAGTAACCACCAACAGCTGGAGAACAGGCAGCAGAGAGGCAAGAGGATCACGTCTCAGGGACGCGTGTGCATAGGCTTGAGGCTGAGCAGAGTGTTCCAGGGGAAAGGTACAGGCTTTTTGTTGTTTTTCCTTGAATTTCTGTAATTACATGGAATAGAAATTTTTAAATGCTAGTACAAATCTTTGTAAAATACACGATTTTTAGTCTGTTGAGTTTACGTATTGGATAAGATTAGTGATGTATTTTTTATTTTGTAGCTATTTTTACCAAAGAGCTGAGCAATGCAGCTAAGCAGCAACAGAGAGAGGACCTAGATGGGGGGATAGAAAAGGTGGGCAGAAGGGAAAAGGGATACTTATAGGTGACCAGGAAGGTTCATGACATCAGACACTGGGATCACTGAATTTATGCCCTTTCCAGCAGAAGTGTTGGGCAGGGCAGCAGTATATAGGAGCATGTCCCATTGCAATTTATGGCTCTAAATGGTGACAGGACAGTGCCCATATCTCTTTGGTCTCAGGACACATGTGGTTGGAAAACGTTTGATCTCCTTTAGAAGGCAAGGAGGGTCCCACAGACACCTTTATTTCACCCACTCTTGCATCTGCTGAAACATCTGGTGGTGGCTGGTGTTGGAGACATGACAGTAGACATGTTGGGGAACCAGGCTGGCTCAGGATAAGAGTTTTTATGCTTCTCTGTGCTGCAGAGCATTGGGGGATCTGGAAGTCTTTCATGCTCTGACCTTTAGGAAGTTGAAATGCTCATAGCAGGGCTGTCATTGAGTAAACAGCATTTCCTGCCTAAAACTTCAGGAGGCATATTTTTATTTTGCTTGTTTACTTACAACCAGTGATTAAGAACTGAGCCTTTTAAAAACTTTTACCTTCGACTATCAGTATTTTGGTATTTAAAAAAACCCACCCTTTTTTCCTCAGTGATACACTTTTGTAGAAAGCAGTCATGTGGGAATACTGTTGACTAGTAATTATTTACTTGGTCAGATTGGTTAGTTTTCCTTAAAATTAGGTACTTCATTTTAGTGGTGGCATCTTCCCTGAAATAGTTATTTAGAGAAAAGCTGCAAAAGATAGCAACTTCGCAGAGGAGAAAAAAAAAAATATTAAAAAAAAAAATCCAAACCAAAGAAACAACCACACACAAGTTGGAAGGGCTTAGAATAAATTATTGCATGTCATTCTGTGGGAAAAATCTCCCTGTACGAGTGCTGTGTTGTTCGCAACGTGAGTGCCAGATCCACTCAGCTCTGCTTTGCACTTCTGTCACCCTTATCACTCATGAGACGATACTCTTCTACTGTAAGTGCTACCCCCAGCGGCATGTATTCATTTATAGGACTTGCATACTTATGCTTAAGTCAGACACCCAAGAGGCACAGGATGAATTGACAGTATAGGCAGATGCTTTCAGCGAAGAAACTGGGATGTTAAAAGAGCTTTAGCGTGGTTATTGTTTTGCCAGGCAAATCCATGTACTTGTCATCAAGGTGTTCGGGAGTATTTCAGCCTCGTTGTACAAGCTGAATACAAGAGCTGTAATCAAGAGTTACATCATTTGGTGAGACAGGACCTTGAGGAATACAGCAAAGGGAAATGTGCATAATTAGAGCAGTTCAGTTACAAGGGAAAGGGGCTTTGATAGTGTTAGAAATGCAGCTGAAACATGCAGTCTCCATTGCCCTGTCATCAGGCATTAGATGGTAGATGTCAATGCGCCTGGCAGACTTCAGGATCCTATGCAGGAGTGTGGGGTTCCCTCTTCGAGCCTTCCCAACCCTCAAGAAACCATCTAAGCTGACCATTTGCTGAGCTACTGGGTATCCTCTATGTTTGTGGATGAACACCAAACCAAAGATTAAAAGAAAGGGTCACTAACTTTAACTGTAATTTGAAAAAAAGCAGTTTCTTTTGGTAGTTGGTCAAAGAATGTTGAGAAATAAGAGCATGACTAATTTTCTCCCCTTCTCAAAATTCCCATGAAGGAAGGGCTTGACATGAAGACGTGATAGCCATGGTGACAGGGAACCCATCATAGGTCGTCGAATGCGTTAGGGGCAATGTGCTTCCCATGGTGCTTTCCACACTAACGTTTTTGCCAAAATCCTTCCTAGAAATTTCACTTAGGAGGAAAAAAAAAGTTCTCTAGTGACACCCGTTCTGAGTATGCAACATGCAGTCTACTTTATTTATATTTTTTGCAAAATATTTATCACTGCCATAGTGATAACTAGCCTAAAAAAAGAGACGACGTTTCAAAGAAATTTGACCTTCTCTAGAACCCTATCTAGAGACATCGCTATTCTTACACATATATTATTGGCAAATGTTTTGAATTTTTGAGTTTGTAGAGGAAAATGTTCAACATCTCAGGGATTCTTGAGCCATGGGAGACTGCTTTCCATCCAGCACTAAGTAAGCTACCCGACAATACTCAATTTTCAGGTGTCAAATATGCTGTAGCTATCCCCCGACCTCAATGTGCAGCGAATTATTAACACTGCTTCTCTTTTCATTGTTCTATTTATTGTAAGCTGCAAGCTGACAGTTGTAAGTGCAAGTGGGTGACTTTGAAGAAACACCATTCAGTGCACGCTGAGGGAAAGGATTTGGGTGCAGCTGTAGAGCTGATGCTCCTCCAGGAAGTTGACATCAACCAGCATCACTGGCATTGGGTTTTCGGGTGAGACTATGGCTGGAGCCCTACCTCCCAAAGCAAGCGCTGCAGCAGGGCTCTGCAGGTGAGCAATTCTGAGAATAACTGATGAAACAGTAATATAAAAGTCACAGCTAGATGTTTTTTAATTGAGGCTGCTGGCTGAGCGCTGCTGGGTGCTGTGGAACGTGAGCAGCGCTATGAATATCAGGAATGCTAATAATGGGGTCCCATTTCTAACTTGGGAACAAGAGTTTCATTGCGTGCACATAACTTCCATGGGCAAGCATTCCTCTTCTCTCGCTGGATGCGGGGTGTGGTCCTGCGTGAATAACCCCGGTCCTTTAAAAGAGTGCTGGAAAGGCAGTCAAAGAATTGTTTCTTTGCCAATAATCACAGTGTGGAGAGGCACCAGGCTCAGGTTTTAATCCTGCGAATGACACCAATGCAGTGAAGGAGGCAAATATAGAGGGCAATTCAAGATCTAGGTCTTTCTTGGTTCGTTGTTTGCTTTCTGGGTTGTTGGGTTTTTTTAGATTTATTTTTTTTGTGCTTTATTTTTAATTTTTAAATTAATTTACCAACGTTTTCTCTGGATATGTTTGACAGTTCAGATTGTTGCTTCTCAATAATTAATTGTCTTCAGGGTGTTTAATATGGAGTGTTAAAGCCAAGAGCATAGGTCAGAGGAAAAGTATCAAAAAGACCACATGTATCAGCATCTGCATATTTGATTTTGTTTGCACCAGATTCCTGGCTATGACTGTTTTAGGATACCTGAGAGGGTCGCAGTTGTCATAAGCATGTCTGGAGTGGGTGCATCAGAATTGTCCTAGGATGGGATCAAGCCAATCTAAGAGCTTTCTTGCGGGAAGTATGTGCAGGGGAAGAGGGAGAGAGAGGGAGGAGGAATGCGTGGTATTCCCCTTTCCTCTCTCTGGCACAATTGTCCTGGTGGGATTGTTTCAGCTGGTGTAATCCCGACCAGCCCCGTGGCCGGGCTACAGCACGTGAAACTCCTTTTTCTGACCCTTTTATGGCACACGATCACAGCACGACTGGTTCCTTTTGCAGCTCCTTTCTTCTCCTCTTTACTCTCTTCAAGCCGCAACGAGCAGAAATTAGACGTGTTTAGGAATCTGGCCTTATATTTGAAAACTCCATGCAAATATGGTAATAATAACTAAACTGACATTTGCTTTTGCTTCTGTATAGTGTGTCTTTAATATGATTGCTACCCTTAACATTTAAAGGAACTTTGGCAGTTATGTAATCCCTTCAACATTTAAGTACAACAGGAATTTATTATTAAGTGCAGTGGCTGGAAATGGAGCACTTTTTTCATTCGCACTATAAACAGTTATGTTGGATTAGTAATCCTGCTTGTCAGAGCTGTTCACTGTTTGATATTAATCAGTAGGCTTATGAAAGGTGCAATAGAAGGCAGAAATGAGCAGTGAAGAAGTTGTAAACCTTGGTTCCATAAAATCAGACTCTAGCTAATACTTGGGTTCACAACATTTCTCGCAGTGACCATTAGATTAAGGGTAAAGGAAGTACTGCATTATGGTAATGGTACCCCTAACTATCTTTTGATAAACATATATTTATTTTCTCACTATATAAATGCAATAACAGGTAGTCATGAAAGGCAAGACTTTCTAGAACATTTTTAGGTTGTTTTGTAAAGAGTATGTTTTTCAGACTGTTGTATAGATCAGAATGATACAACCTAGCAAAACACGTAATGATTAAATATTACATGACAAAATGAATAGCATCTCCTTTTGGTGCTTATCCACTATTAAAATCATGTGCAAATCACTTCACCTGAATATTTCTATCTAATTTGTAGGTTGTTATCTTTGAGCTACATAATTAATTTTTGTATCTTGCAAACAGTGTTGCACTGCAGGTTGTTTTATTTTTTTTTAACACTTCTGAATCTCTAGTACATGTTCATGCAGCACATACAAAGGAGCCAGGTCCTTTGGCTGCAAATGTCATCCTGCGAGATCCTTAGATGATCAAAGTGAAAATGACACCATTGTAACATAAGATGTCTTGAAACAGTACGTAATAAATTACAGCCATTGGTTAATGAACATACATGATTAATGAAACAAAATATAGACATATAATAAAGGCTTTTCTTGTAAGTGTCAGTCATTTTCCTTGTTCAAGTGCTTCCTGATATGTCCCTTATACACCTAACATAATAGTTGACATGTATCCATATGTTTATAGTAATATATAGTAGTGAAATCAAATTGCAGTGTATGACCTCTCCATTAATATGAAATTAAACTTTAATAGCGTATTTGAAATGTTTCTATACCTAGGTTTGTTTCAAGTTAATTTTTCCCCCTTTTTTAAAATCCTGCTTGTTATAGTTTTGTTTTGGGTTTAAAAAAAATCTTCATTGAATAACATTAGTCTTCGTTAAACTATGTATATCTTTCACTGATCACTTTTAAAGCAACATGGCATTGGCTTTTTAAATTCTCATCTCTAAATTTAGCGTTTGCTTGTGGTAGGATCAAAAGTGTCAAAAATCTGCATCGCTGCCTCATTATCAATCACTGCGATATTTTTGGAGAAGCCATTTGATTTGCATCGTCGGACCTCCTACCTAGCATCACAGAAGGCTGCACATCAATAAAATTAACTTTTGTCACTCAAACCAAATTGGGCTGAGGCACTCTTGCCAGAAGAGCTAATCTGCGTGCAAGGAGGACCGGCTGATCCCGGAAATATTCGAACCTTCTTTGAAAAAGCAGAATAAATTAATTAATCCGCCTCTGGGTGAGGTCCCAGAGCTTTCCTTCTGTCTCAAATGAAATCCAACAGCAAGGCAGTAGATCACACCCGCTGCGAAGGGTGTCGAGTCAAACGAAAAGGCTGTGATCCAACCAGAGGTGCAGAGTGAAGGGGACGGGGTGGACCGGGCTCTTGCTTGTGTTCTCCCAAAGCTCTGCTCAGCTGTGCCTCACCTGCAGAAGCCTTGAAGCCGTGATTTAATGCGCAGCCGCTCTGAGCTAAGTTCCCCGTTGCTCCGGAGGAAGTTGCTGCGGCTCTTGGCAGAGTCCAACGTACCTCTCATCTCCTGCCAGCTCAGTTCCGAGCAGCAGGATCGCCATCCTGGTCCCCTCCTCCCTCGCCCGCCGAGCAGGAGCCTCTCTCCTTCCAACATCTGGAGGTCTGGTCTGCAGCACAGGGTGCCTGGGGTTCACGTGCTCCCCTTCTCCCATGGATCCAGCTCCAGCCACGCTGGGAGCCTTCCCCTAGTTGTCCTTGCTGCCAGCAGGCCACCGCAGTAAGGAAATAAAAAGATAACAACAAGTCCCAGCCTTCCTACAATGTCTATTATTTTTTGCCAGAGGTTGTGTTAGCCAGAGTCAAGGGAGGTGGATGTGACCTTCCTGGTTGTGTCCTGCCTTGCAGCTAATCCACACAAAGTTGTCTTTTCTTGGGTCTTTTGGCAAAAGAAACAATTCTGCTAAGTTTTGACAACTCTGAAACATTTTGTGTGGTTTTAAAATAGAAAGTGAGGATTTGTTCTTGGGCATCCATATCTTATTTTTTTATAAATGCCAGCTCATCATTTGGTTATCACTTTTTCCCCCCTTTCTCTCCCATTTTTTTTTTTCAGGTGCCTTACCCTGTACTGTAATTATACTAGATATTATCTGCTAAAGATACATACTCGGTGCATCTGCTCCTCCTTCCTCCTCTGAGTCCATCAGTAGCCCATTGATGTGTTTCTCATCCATATTTACAGAAAGATTTTGAATTCATTATGAAGAATGGTAGGTGTTTTGTGTGTTTCTGGGCTTGTTTGTTTGTTTGGGGCTTGAGCTGTTTCATAGATACAGTTTGCTACAGGAGTCACCTGGTCCTTTTTTTCCTCCTTTCCTCACTGGTGGATATAATATGACAAAGCCCTCAAAGAACTGAAGAAACCACTGAGCTTTTTATCCCCTCAGGAAAAGGTAGCAATTTATAGAGAGACTGCAAAAAGGCAGGATTTAGGGGATTTTAGAAAATGTAAACCTTTTTCCTTTTTGGGTTGCATAGGCCTTTCCCAAGACGTCAGTCCTAAGGAAAACGTGCTACTGTAGCACAGATGGATGTAAAGTTTAAGTTCAGGTTTGAAGAAAGTCAGTACATGTGCACTCTAATGTGCTCAGGGATGGATGCTGTCAAATCTCTGTCTTAGTCATTTAAATGACTGTTTCCGTATTGTCTCTGATACAAATATTTAAACTTTGATCTACTTATAAAGCTAGAGAGTTCTCAAAAACTTTCATAAGTATTTCCCCATTTCCTGAGCCAAGGAAAGGATTTTCAAAGCCTAAGTCAGCTTGTTTTATCTCAGAGAAAATAATGTTATTTTAGTGTACCTGGTGAGACCACTGGAATATGTGGATTTCAATGTGAGAATACCTCAAATGCTCAGTTTTTTTGCAAACGTTTCTGAAAAGGGAAAATCCAAACAGGACAAAAGAATTTCTTTTAAACCCTTAAGCAAATGAAATGTACAGATTCATACTGCCTTTTTCTTTTTTTTAATATTCTTCAAATTCTAATTAACAAGTAAGACTGGCTACATGCAAATTCAAATGAAATTTTATGAAATTTTATCAAATTAATGGTATGGGGCATGAAAGGAAATGATCCTAAAAATATCAGCAGAATACTAACTGGTAATAATGCTAATTGGCTTCTCTTTCCTCCTATGCTGCTGTGGATGCTTGGATAAGTCAGTTGGAAAGAAATAGATAAACATGTATGAATTGTTTCAGTTCAATTTTGTGCTGTGTGAGATGTAGTTTCCAGAGGCAGAACTATTTCATGGCAAGATCTGGGCCAAAATATTAAGAATGACAACATTTTGTAAACCAGCTATCATCCTTTCAATGTCTACAATAATCAAGCTTCAGTTTGACATGAAAAAGAATGTTATTTCTTTTCAACCTTTTTGAAATTAAAAAATATTTGATAAATTAACTGCAAGAAGAAAGATGGGGTACTCCAAGAATTTTTTAAAAGCTTGATTTTTTAAAACTTGATTCTTCAAACAATTCTAGTATAACCGAACTTTTTCCTATATAAAAAAAAAAAAAAAAAATAAAAAAATCCATTTGGTTTAATCTTCTAAAACACAGTGGTTTATCATAAAAAAAAAAAAAAGACTCCACATATTTATAGCTGTTTATTTTAAATATAAATTCGATCTGAGATGGGACAGTCATCCAAGCCTCCGTTATTTGTATTGCAGCGGGTGGAGTTGAACCAGGCTGCGGTGGTTGGAAGTGATGATGGATGCAGGCACCAGGGAACAACTCACCACATGAGGAGCCTGAGCAGGTACTATCTGGGTGATGGGGGGAATCCCAGGATATGTGGTGTCTTTCCTTGGATGACAGAAAAGCCTTTGTTATAGCAGCTCCCTTTCTGGACCCGTAAAGGTGGTAAATTTGTCAATAGTGAAAAACATGCTTTGGGTTATCTTCTCTCTCTTTGCTGCCAGCCTCTGACATGTTGTGGTCCTGGTGTAGGTCATTATGTTTAATCATGGGATGTGCTCTACTCTTACATCAACTTCTAGCCAAGATCCAAATCTGAATTAGTGGCATCATCTTAAAACAGATTTTACAACTGAAAGTAAATAAACTGTGGAAAAAAACCTAGTCCAGAAGACAATATTAATTAGTATGAGAGGAAGCTATCAAAGCATTCATAGAAATAGCAAAGCCATCCACTTTAAAACAAACAGTCCTTTCCTTTTACTACTCATCTTGAGTTTTAAAGGGGTAAGCATTTTCTAATGTTTGCATCTATACTTTTCTCTTTAAATTTATTCCTTTGTGACTGACTCTTCATAGCCTCTCTGTCTGAAAAGCAACTCTAGTGTTACCTAATTTTCTGTTACTTCAAGGCTAAGAATATTGGTAGGTATCAATTCAGGGCATATTTATTCAAAGGTTAGAAAGTACATCAAACTGTTGTCTAGTGTAGACTTCATTTTAGGAGCAAACATAAACATGAAGAAACTATAATCCTAGTGTAATGTAGGAATCTAATTAAGACTAATGAGGCAACATTAAATTTAATGTATGATGCATTTTATATGCCTTACCATTAGAGCTGCAGCAAGCTGTTCATCAGAGCATCGAACTTTGGTGAATAAGCCCCTCAAGGCACTGTTAAACAATCCAGACTCAGGCCTTCTCCTGCCCATTAGGTTGTTGTTGGGCTTGCAAAGATCTAGATATAAATGGGAATTTGGGGGTGGGAGAGGAAGGGGGAGGACATAAGAAGTTCTGACCATCTTTGAGGGGCTCAGCGAGCTGATAAAAAGGGAGGAGAAATGGATGGCTGCCTGCAACATCCTCAAGGAGGTACGAGGCTGGGACAGAAGGCAGGAAGGCCAAGGATAATATGTGAATTACTGTTTCAGAGTCACCTATAGCAGTAGGAATGCAAAAAGGCTGGAATTCAAGTGATACAACATAACAAGAAGAGTGGTCATGGTGATTGTCTCTTAACATCTTATTAACAGTACAGAATCATAGAATGGTCCAGGCCGGAAGGGACCTCCAAAGGTCATCTAGTCTAGCCTCCCCACAGTCAGAGGGGACACCCCCAACTAGACCAGGTTGTCCAGGGCCTCGTTGGGCCTCACCTTGAAATATCTCCAGGGAAGGGGCCTCAACCACCTCCCTGGGCAACCTGTTCCAGTGCTCCACCACCCTCATAGTAAAGAACTTTTTCCTAATCTCCAATCTAAATCTGCCCTTTCCCAACTTAAAGCCATTGCCCCTTATCCTGTCACTGCTGGCCTTTGTAAACAGACTCTCCCCAGCCTTCCTGTAGGCCCCCCTCAGGTACTGGAAGGCCGCTATTATGTCTCTCCGGAGCCTCCTTTTCTCCAGGCTGAACAACCCCAGCTCCCTCAGCCTGTCCTCATAGCAGAGGTGCTCCAACTCCCTGATCGTTTTAGTGGCCCTCGTCTGGACCCGCTCCATCAGGTCCATGTCCTTTCTATATTGAGGGCTCCAGACCTGCACACNTCAACCACCTCCCTGGGCAACCTGTTCCAGTGTTCCACCACCCTCATAGTAAAGAACTTTTTCCTAATCTCCAATCTAAATCTGCCCTTTCCCAACATAAAGCCATTGCCCCTCATCCTGTCACTGCTGGCCTTTGTAAACAGACTATCCCCAGCCTTCCTGTAGGCCCCCTTCAGGTACTGGAAGGCCGCTATTATGTCTCTCCGGAGCCTCCTTTTCTCCAGGCTGAACAACCCCAGCTCCCTCAGCCTGTCCTCGTAGCAGAGGTGCTCCAACTCCCTGATCGTTTTAGTGGCCCTTGTCTGGACCCGCTCCATCAGGTCCATGTCCTTTCTATATTGAGGGCTCCAGACCTGCACACAATACTCCAGGTGAGGTCTCACCAGAGCAGAGTAAAGTGGCAGAATCTCCTCTCTGGACCTGCTGGCAACACTTCTTTTGATCCATCCCAGGATGTGATTGGCCGCCTGGGCTGCAAGTGCCCACTGCCTGCTCGTGTCCAGCTTCTCATCCACCAGGACCCCCAAGTCCCTCTCCTCAGGGCTGCTTTCTAATACCTCATCCCCTAGTCTGTATTGATACTGAGGATTGTTCCAGCCCAGGTGCAGAACCCTGCACTTGCTTTTGTTGAACCTCATGAGGTTCACCTGGGCCCACCTCTCCAGCCTGTCCAGGTCCCTCTGAATGACATCCTGTCCCTCTGGTGTATTGACAACACCACACAGCTTGGTGCAATCTGCAAACTTGCTGATGGTGCTCTCAATCCCTCTGTCTATGTCATTGATAAAAATGTTAAACAATACTGGTCCCAGCACGGACCCCCGAGATTTGCTGTGATTTTTTTCTTTTTTGTTAAACTCACGAAGTTCAGTATGTTCCTTACTTATATTTAACTGTGCAGAAAAATAGGAGTAGCTCCAGGTTTAGATTTCACACTCCAAATTCCTTCCCCTCAGAACAAAAGAAGATGAACAAAATAATGAGAATAAAATTTTTAACAATGATTTATCAAAAAACATTTCATAGACTCTCTTGAAGAAACAAATGCCCAGTAGATTGTCCTGGTGCAAGAGCTGTGGCTTTGCAGGGTGGTTCTTGAAAGTGAGGGATTTGGGCGGCTCTGAGATAAACCAAGGGCTAGCATTTGCCTTAATGGGCAATGAAGTATCCACAGCACCATGAAGTAGAAGGTAGGTTTGAATGAAGAGTTTGGTGCTGAGGAATGGAGAGATTTTTGGAGGAACACGTAATGAGTTGACTTCATGGGTTTACAATATAAACTGACACAATGGCGGCTGGAAGTTTGTGTGGGTCAGAAGTGCAGACTGAGCTGTAGCTTGGACAAATTCATGGACTCTGGTGTCAGTCGGTGATTGCCAGCTGCTCTCAGATGGGGCCAAGCACCAGAAGAATCTGAGGTAAGGAAGAGCTAGTGGGTGTGGGGAGGAGGGGGACGGGGAGGGCTGGTGTCAAAGTGCACTTCAACCCTGCCGCTCCGAAAGCTGAGTTTTAGCCTACTACATCCTGAAAATTCATTTCAGTTTATATTATTGCATGTGTTAGTGATGGCTTGAGTGTTTGAGACTTTGAAGTATTTCATCTACACATGAAATTGGAATTTTTTTCTTTTCTTTTTTTTTTCTTTTCTTTTTTTTTCTCCTGTGGAATATAGCCATGGAAACCTGTAGTCTGTGCTGGAAAATAAATGACTGGAAATGTTCCTTAGTGACCAACTTGCTACGAGATGTTATTATAAGTGCAAACACAAAGTTATACTTTTAACAACAAACAAACGCGATGCTCTCGTTTTGATTTAGAGGCTCAGCAGCAAAGTTGGTCCGAGGCAGAAGATCCACGTTGGGACAACCGGCAGCGATGTGGTGGGAAGACTGAAGGTACTTATTGCAGAGATTTGGGCCGGGGGAACGAGTTATTCCTTGCAGGAACATCAGAGAACACCATGAAAGCTCAGCTGGGGGCAGAAAGGAAAACAATGTGGGGGGGTGGGAAGGAGCGATGC